>CM063107.1:25696612-26225556 GCA_031841125.1 Acanthococcus lagerstroemiae
AATATTGTCCTAGAGAATTGTAGAAATGAGTTAATTTTGCTGTTGACGAGTTCTCTCATTTGATACTCAGTATGCCTATTTAGAAAATCAGTTTGTGGTTGTTTGGTCCTTCGACTGGACCAATTTTCAACTAATCAGAAGTGATCCTCTTAAAATGCAGCTCGCGTAGATCGAAGTATGTTGGATAAAAATTGTATTCGACTTTCAGTATGGTTCATCATTATGGGCATTTAATTCTCTGAATTTCTAGATTGCAGCAAGTTCAATATGAGTTGATGATTTATGGAAAAAGGCGCTTTGTAACACCTCATTCACAAAATTCAGTTTTAGTGGTTTATAGAAGAAGGTACTACATATGTAACACCTGATACACAAAATTCAACTTCGCATTCATATTTCTGCACACTGCAAGGAATCAGAAAGGCTGCTGATGAGTAACTGGGACTTCAGATAATATTTCGAACCCTTGTACCCTTCTAGACGCCATAGTTAGCAAACTGGGGGTAAATAGTTACCACGAATGAATTCGGTGATCCTTTAAACCCATGAAATGACATCAGTATTGCATTTCATGAAATTTCTGAGCCCCTGCCCTTTCCGAGGGCTACAATAAAGTTATGTGCGAGATTTCACAGTCGACTTCGGTGACTTTGAAACCTCCCGACAGTTATCTCGATTCCACGCACTGTCTGGCTTGGGGTGCGAAGATACAAATTCATCCCGGGCCTTTCGACCTACTGTGTGGGTTTATGGGCCTTTTTTGTCGCAATCCAAAACATCACTGAAATTTTTTTTTAATTTGTTAACCGAGTCCCTTACATTTTCCATCCCAAGAATTGAATCGCCAGGCCGTGCCTGCTCGATTCGACCAATATTATAAGTTCGAAAAGCTGTAATAAAAAAATAATAATTTCTGATATTCGAAAAACACAACACAAATTTTGTAGTTCAGTAGCTACCGACAGGGGGTGAGGATAAGGAAGCCTTATTTAGGAATAGGTAGATGATGGGGATGTAGAAAAACAGGTCGGGGTCATCTACATTCCTTCTGTTTGCTGAAGTCGGTGAGACTAGAAAAATGTCGAAAATTTATGCTTTCTCCCGTGATGTCTGTATTAATGTTTGGCAGTATATTAGGTAACTTTGAACTCACTTTCCCCTTTTGACATTGCTAAGACAAAAACAAGATAGAACCTTTTCTATATTATAAAATCTCTAAGAAAATTAAGAACATGTTTTTGTTTGAAACTTTTTTCGATAAAATCAGTATTTCTCGATTTGTTGTCAAAGGTTCAATATGATGGTGCTTCCTACCACCTACCGTCTCGGGGGGGGGGGGATAAAGACCCTTAGATTCCAGAGGACTTCCAGTATATTAATTAGTACTGGCATGTAACCGTTGTGTCAATATTTAGTTTCTTGGTATTGTTTTCATTTGTCATGGCTAATTGCGCTAGTCTATTTGGGTCTCAACTACAGGTATGACAACTGGCACATTTTTATGAAAAGGAGGGGGGATGTGTCAACTAGCACCTTTTTATTGTAAAAAAATGAAATAAAAATAATAAAAAACAAATAATTTTTTTTTTTTAACGAAACATCTCTAGTACAGTCTGATTGGGTCTCAATGTCTTTTAGGTCTCTGAGCTGTATCAAAAATAGACCAAATCAAAATTATCAAAGGAAACGCAAAATGTATTGATTTTAAATTTTATTTTATTGTTAATTTGTGACGCGCCATGAGAAACCGTACCTTCGGGTGAAAAAGTTGTTTTCAAGAAAAACGCCAAAACACGTTGAAAAATTGATTTTGATCAAAAATGACTTTTTGCCGGAAATGTGTTCTAGAGTATCTGAAGAACATTTTAGGCACCCATACTCGCTTGTTTCGTTGTTTATTTGTTTGATTTTTATAATTTTTGTAAAAAAAAATTTTTGGAATTTTTTGTATGCTAGATTTTTTTTATAGTCAACGTCATTTACATACATTTTTTTTTTATATTAAACTTTATTTGCATACATTTGTCAGTTTTATTTTAGCAAACCTGAAACCTACACCATTGAATTCCTCATAAAATTTTACTGGGGGGGGGGCTAATTTTCAATCATAATACCTTCGGAGGACTTGGTAATTTAAGCAATGTCCGAACGAAAAACTTTAAAGCTGTTTTTCTCGAAAAGTACTTTTTAGTAGTTTCCAACTTCAAAATGGCATATCTCTGAGAATTTTGCTCCGATGGAGCTGCGGTTTGCGGTATTGGATTCTCCATACTTTTCTCTATTAGAATCAGTCAAAATTTCATTTTCGACCCTCTTCACCCGAAGGTATGGTTTCTCATGGCGCGTCACATTTAAAAATTAGAACTGTGACAGTTAATTGACTTTTCCTATTAATGATTTTGGTTTTGTAATATAAATCATTTTTCCAGTTTTGGAGGGGGGGGGATTTTCCGATCTTAAGATCAAATATTATGTTGAAAGTGATTTTCATCATAGTTTTCAATAAGTTTTAGAAAAAGATTTTTTGATTTCCAAATCATGATTTTTGACAGATTTCAGAATGATTTCGATTTTAGAAGTATGAGTTTCAATTAACTTGATTTTTTTTTAAATTTCTAGGCTGAAGTGGCAGTCTTCATTATTTCACTATAAATTAGAATTTACGAAATATGCTCTTCGTACTCAATTATTTATGCTCGAGCATTTCTCACCTCTGCATCGAGATGTTGATTTTGATGGGATCAGTATTTAAAAAAATCATATCTCGCAATTTATTCGGTCTATAAAATAAACGATTTTTTTTCTTTTGACGTCATGGTCCTTCAGTTTACATTGCGTTTTATTAATTTAAAGAACCTAGTTTACTTCCTTATTGAAATTTACTAGAAAAAGGCCTTTCTGTGTGTGCTACCTTAGCGTGGTAAGGGGGCTTAAAGAAAAACTAAATACACATAGGAGGGAAATTCCGACAGATAAACCCTGATGAAAGTAAGGAAAAATTACATTAGTATTCTTCCCTGGAGATGCGTCTCCTCCACTACAATTATTGTGATGGCAACTCACGAAGGAAATAATTTTCATTTATTCATTTATACAGTCATGATAGAACAAAATAAAACCTGTTCCTATTTTAGGTGAGCCACCATTCTATTTGCCCGAATGCGAGCATAGGTATCCGACACATTCTGCCAGTATTTCTTGTTTAAAGCATTGCTAGCCCATTGAGGGCCAACGTATCTCTATCTTATCAATCCACCTGGTGGGTGGCCTGCCTTTACTTCTTGTACCTTCTAACGGAGTCCATTTGGTCGCCAACAGATGCCACTTGTCCTTGCCTCCCCCTTTTTTGCCATGTGTCCGGCATATTTGAATTCGAATTTTTTTGGTGTGTTAATCAATATCTCGAAATCTAGTTTTTGCTCTGATTTTATCTGTACCAGCTTTCTCTTTAATTTTTATGAACACACTTCTCAGCATGGAATATTTTTTTTTCCGTTTTTTTTTTCTTCCAGTTTGTATGTTTATTTTTTCGTAAGCGCCCTCGTTTAGCATCCGTATCTCAGCACCTCCGTTTCTGAGACATTTAATTTTGTTTCCAGTCCTTTGCGCAGAAAGCGCTCCATAAATTTGATATTATGGTATTTATTTCTTTCGCTGGACCTCCTTCTAAGGGAATAATCTGCCCTGAGTATTTGTATTCATTTACTCGATTACCAAATCATTTATTTTGATAGGTTCTAGACTTAGACGTGGGTATTATTATGAATAAGACTGAAAGGAGTTGAGTGCATAGTTATAGCCAACGCAGTGAGAAGATACTGATGGTGAGAATTTTAGCAAACCGGTATATTAAATGACAGTCCAAGTTTACATGTCAGCAAGAGATTATAGTAAAGAAGGAGTAGAAAAAAGTTATGAAAAATTGATGAAGTACGTAAGGTAAAAGGAAAAGAGAATCTAGTTATAATCGGAATTGGAACGTTAGAGTAGGAAGAAACGAAGAAGGGTATGCTGAGAACATGGTTTAGGAGAGCGAAATGAAAGAGGGTCGAGGCTTATAGAATTTTGTGAAGAATGAAAAACTAGTTATTGGAAACACTTTGTTTAAAAATCATGAAAGAAGATGAAAAAATGTATCAAATAGACTATATTATGACAAGAAAAAGATATAAAAATCAAATATTAGGTTATAAGACATACCTAGGTGCGAAAGTGACCACTTTGTTGTAGTAATGAAGTGTAGGTCTAAATTTAAAAAGATCAATTAGAAGAAAGTGAAAATAAAATGGCATTGGGAGTAATTGAAAGAGGTAAAGAAAAGAAACGAAAGAACTCTGTAAATCAAAAGAAAGAAATGATATTGAAGGAAGTGGATAGCACTCAAAAAATGGAGTAAATCTGGCAGCAAGAAAGAAATAGATACTCAAATATTAGACATGAGAAAACCATTGATGAAAAGCGAAATATTAGAGTTGATAGAAAAAAGAAGAAAGTATAAACAAGCCAATGCTGGAGAAAGTAAGGAAAAATAAAACAACAATAGCTGAAAAAGCAACAGCGAACGGCAGTCTACTCCAGTTCAGTCTTCACTCTTCACGTCTTTAGTGTGATTTATAAAATTTTAAATATCTGAATACAACTTCGTTAAAAGTTAGTGTTGATTATTTAATAATTAAAAACAATTACTAATTCTCTATATTTTTTTTTTTTTTTTTTTTTTTAAATGAAAGGTATTTATATGTACATATGTCATCACATATTGGAATTCACTTAACTTTGCTTACTGAAATTATACTCAAACGCAACTTAATTTATGATTTTTCCAAGCTTTTCCTCCACTTAAACATCAATACCTCAGGTTCTAATAAATGTATCAATGTTCATTTTTGTCTATGAACACTCAGTGGATCAAGTTCTTTCATTTGAATTTGACCACTCAAATTGGTTGAGTCTGAGCACAGTTGTGAGTGGACATTCAACTTGACTTTTGATATTTTCAAGATTTTTCTTGACTAAACTATATCCCAGATTCTAATTGAGGTAAAGAATTTGTTTTGCTCTAAGAACACTCAGTGGATCAAGACCTTTCATTTGAGCTTTTGACCACTCAAATCGGTTGAGTTTGAGGACAGCTGTGAGTGGACGTTCAACTTCACCTGTTATAATAATTTTAGAAGGAAAAAAGTGGTAGATTAAAGAAAAGTGAATAAAAACCACTTGCTTCATTCTGATTGGCTCTCAGCTTCAGTCATTATGCTTCCAATTAACAACTAATGCTGCGGAGCAGCATGGGTCTTCTAGTATTTTATGAAACAAAAAGTTTTATTTTTGATTTTCCATGAAAATAAGTGACGACTTGGATAGAAATTAGAAAATCACGCCAAATTTAAAATAAAAATACGCGTTATCAGTTGTTATCAATCAGTTTTGCTTGTCTGTCATCAGCTGAATTTTTTTACATTCTTCAATGTAATTTTACACAAAAAACGTAATTTCACATTATTTTACTTGAAATGTCAAAAAAGTTTTTTTACATGTAGAGGATCAACTCTGAGTCCAGTGTATTTGATTTATCATTGTACGGATGCGAGACCTGACAATAGAAACACAAGAAAGAAAAAGGATACTTAGAAGCTTTTGAAATGCGGCGCTATGAGAGAATGTTGAAAATCAGATGGATAAAAAATGCAGGAATGAGAAGGTATTGAGGTGAATAGGAAGGGAATGAAAAATTTGGAATATAATTGTAAAGAGAAGAGTTGGAATGATTCGTTGTAAAACACTCAGGGATATTGTTATTGCTGCTAAAGGGAATTGTTGAGGGAAAAACTGGAAAGGACGGGGAAAAATGAGCTATGAAGAGCAGATAAGATACAAAGTATAAATCCTTCTCAGAAATGAAAATATTAGCAAAGGAGAGAGAAACGTGGAGAGACACAACCTATTAGTCGAGAGATTAAGGAAAATGTCACATCATCACAATTGGGATGATTGGTCTTAAGACATTCAGGGGTATTGTTATTATTGCTAGAGGGAATGGTTGAGGGAAAAAACTGGAAAAGAAGGCAAAAAATGAGCTATGAAGAGCAGATAGGATATGAAGTATAAATCCTTCTCAGAAATCAAAAGATTAGCAAAGGAGAGAGAAACGTGGAGAGACACAACCTATTATTCGAGAGATTAGGAAAATGTCACATTATCACAAGAAAAAGAGGGAAAATGCTCATTTGAAGAAAGAAATTTCCGAAGAGTCCTGCTTTCAAAAAGAAAAAACGATTTGTTATTACGCATCTTAAGTGGAAAATCGGAACCTGGTCAGGTCATTGATCATTGATTGCTACACTAACCCTCCCCATCCTCCTTATGAATTGTCGCTCAGCGTATAAACGATTGAAAATGAACTGTTGCAAACCGAAGAAAGGTCCCCAAAATCAAATAATATGGTTCCAGGAATACCCCCAAGAGTCCCCCAGTTTAATTTTCCAAATTTGGAAGACACCCAAAGTGTTGATTTTCATTAAAATTTTGATTTTTTTTTTTAATAATTCGGTATTCCGTTACGAATCGGATTGTGAAAATACTTTGTACTTACAGTTTGAAAAGTTTCGAAGTATTCACATTGCAGTTTTCGTTCATGGTTCCGAAACTTTTTTTACAATTGTTTCATTTGTATTTCGTTTGGCGCTGAAGTTGTCGGCGACTAATTACAACATAGTGAAGTTACTTGGCATGAACGATAAGCACTTTACATTCATTAATGATCACATCTTGCCGGTTACGCGCTTAAGCCGTGTTCAATGTTATTGTTAATCGGCTTAGCCGAAAATCGATACCCGTAATTATGAGATGTCCGAGTGCATATTAGGAAAGCTTTGTGGTAATACTAATGAGACGAAAATGAATTTATGCGTTTAAATGCGGTCGTGCTCTTTCCATACGTACCATTTTACGAACGATTTGTGTGCCCGCAGATTTCGGAAGTTCAGGTCGGTGGAAATGCAGAAATGGTCGGCGATGTTACCCGGACCGAATGGGCGCTTTATTTGGCGACAATATTCGCATTCGTCGCTGGTTATTTTTTTTCTACATTGTTTTCGCACTTTTTACGCCGTTTGATTCGATGTCACGAGTGCTGGCCGATCGTATTCGCGGCTGAAAGACGTGTGTACCGCGTGTAAAACGCCCCAGTCGAGCTGAAAATCCCGACTTCGACTGTTTGGCGCCTTTTCACTTTGGTGGTGTGCGCGCGTACACTTTACCGCATTCATTTCGCGAATCCTGGGGAAACTCTTCTCGTTTTCATTTCTCGTTCCTCTTGTTGCTAGCCGCCGATCCTTGCTCGGTGCCGCGTGTTGGGGGACACGACTCCGTGTATAAAAAGCATCTCAAATTATTGTAATTTCGCGTGATATTAAAATGCAACCCGGTACGACGGGCCATTAACCGTTATGGTTTGCAGAGACTGCCGCTGTCCGTAGTGGCTGGCGCTATGTCGGAAAATTTTTCTCCGAAGGTCGTAAAATCGCTTTCGAAATAACGCCGACTGATTGCAAACGGTTTTGTGTTACGAATGCGTTTTTCATGTCTCAGTTTGGGCTTTTCATTCAGCTAATTGATTGATCGCGGGCTCCTTTGTGTCGTAATTTGATTTTTCATTGTTTTTCAATATCGTCTCCTGGCGAGTCCTTCAGATACGTGCGCCGAGTCCGATGTACCCGCGTGTTCTAGTTTATCATAGTTTTTTTTTTTGCGTGTGGGTCCCTGTGTGTGTGTGTGTGTGTGTGTGTGTGTGTGTGCGCGCGCTACCTTGGCGTGGTGAGGGGGTTTGAAGGAAAACTAAAGGCGCATAAGAGAAGAAAAACTCTGACAGATAAAGCTTGATGAAAACTAGTGGATACTACATCAATATTCTTCCCTGGAGATGCGTCTCCACCACCATCACAATTATGATTGCAGTTCGTAGTGTAAATAATAATGCCGGGAGTAAAAGTCTCATTCGGATATCCGGGCGAAGACTCTAGTGAGAAACTATCAGAATTGAGAAAAGGGATATGGAATGTAAGGACACTTCAATTTTTATTTATTTACAGATTTGAATAGGGGTTGATGGACTGCCATCAACTTCCTACTCTGCTCATTTTTGAGAATAAGCCTCCGTCAACTCCCTCCATTTGTCTCTATCGTATGTAAGGTTTGGCCACCCTGCACCCAAAACTCTTGTAAATTCGTCTCGCCATGTAGTAGTTGGCCTCCCCCTTCTTCTTTTATGGCCATAAGGAGTCCAGAAGGTTGCGTGTGCGTTCCTATCTCTAACCAGGTGCCCTGCGTATTTCCATTTTAATTTCACTATTATTCTACTGAGGTCCTGAATTTTAAGTTTGTGTTTTAATTGTGCAATTCTTACTCGATCTTTAATTTTGATATTGAGGATACTTCTCATCATTGAGTTTTGCATTATTTGGAACCTTTTCATTTATGCACTCATTAATGAACATGTTTAGGCTCAGGATCTGACAGCTATTCTATTGTCCTAACGTAATGGAGATGAAAAACCTCCCTTGTATGTTCAAGACTCCTCTGTGTATCAGTTCAAGCTAAGGGCCTCAATCCGGCTATCTCTCTAGCTGACTGTCTTTCCAGTTATCTCTCTGACTGCGTGTTTTTCTGGCTGTCTTTTGTCTGCCTGTCTCGAATTCTAGAGGTTTTCGGTTGTGGTGGTCGGAGAGGTCAGAATTTTGGTGTACAAAGAAAAGTATCATTGAAGTTGGAAAACGCCTAGGAGTTCTGCTACCCATCCCTACCGCCCTCCGTGTACAACTTTGAGGTAAATACAGAGATGCCCTAGCCTTACGATTTCTAAACAGCATTTCCAATTCCTCTGAGTACTCGGCTTTTTTACGTTATCAGGCTGTGGTTTGACTACTTACAACCAGATATACAAAGAAAGAGGTGACTTTGCGGAGCCAAGGTAATGGGGAACTGAGTCTGCTTCTTCTGTTTGATAAACTGTAGAGGTCTCGGCAATGTGCACCTCTGTTTTATCGTGTTGTTTCCCCGCGTATCATCAAGAGTATTCCCTTCCTTCTTTATCCTTTTGACGTGTACTGTCGGCGAATAGCGGGAGTGTACCAACATATATCAGAAGTATAGATGCCAGCGGACCTAGCGGAAAAACGAAGTTCAATTCCTGAAAAATGCTGACCATTGTCAGAGCGTCCCCTCTTTTTATATCTGCTTCATTGCGGACGTGGTTGGATTTCCTCAAATTTGAGTTCCAGTTTTTTCATCGAATATCAAAATCATTTCCAATTTTATCGGCTGTCCTAAACGAGTATTTTTTTTGTGTTTCAGTGAGCGGTGAATCTGAAGCCGTTATTACCGAAGTGGATAACGCCACCATGAACGAATGCAGTAGTTCGGTAGGCTCGGAAGAGGTCAAGGTCTCGAAATGCTGTTCGATGAAGAACGGCATCAGCGACAGCAGCGAAGCTGTGCCCAAATCCGGCTTACAAAATGGTGACTTAACGAAAACCAGCGAAAACGAATCGGAAATCTCGAATTCATCGGACCAAGGCGAAGCGAACGTGAAACCCAAGGAAAACGCAAAGGCAACGAACGAGTCGGAGGTTTCAAATTCCAGTAAACCCGACAGTGCGACCAAAACCGAAAATAGCGTACAAGCGGAAACAACTGATAGTAAATCCGAAGTTTCGAACTCATCAGACAGTGCGACCCCAGTGGAAAGTAAACCTGAAGTTTCGAACTCAGCAGACAGTGCGACCCCAGTGGAAAGTAAACCTGAAGTCTCGAACTCATCAGACAGTGCGACCCCAGTGGAAAGTAAATCTGAAGTCTCGAACTCATCAGACAGTGCGACCCCAGTAGAAGATGAAAGTAAGTCAAATGTCTCTGACTCGACCACGCCTGACGACGTTCCGAAACCAGAAGACAAAGCCGAAGCTACGGAAGCCGATGCTAGCAAGGCAGAAGTCTCCAACTCGTCAGACAGTGTCGTCGCTACAGAAGACGAAAGTCAGTCCAAGACGCAGAACTCTACCAAGCCCGATAGCGTTGCCGAAACAAAAGACGAAAAAGAACCTGAAGCCTCGACACCAAATGGAACCCCATCGGACGTCTCGAATTCGGGTCAAGCCGACAGTGACGTTACGTCTGCCGCGGTGAGCGAAAACGAATCGAAGATCTCGAAAATGGAAGTCGATAAGACCGCTGCCGCCAAAACAAATAGTGAAAACGGATCGCAAATCTCGAACTCGGTGCAGCCGGACGATAGTGCCAGCGCAACCAAGGAGAGCGTTGAAAAGAAGCCGCAATCCGATGTCGAAAAGATGAGCGAAATGTTCACCGACGACATGATCGACCAACTGAAAGAGAATCTCAGCGAGAACACCGACGACGTTGCTGGCTCAGAGAAAACCAACGGCGACGTAGACAGTACGGCTCCGTGCGAAAACGGTGTTGGCGAGTCTGAGAAAAACGAGGCTATCCAGTTGTTCCAGCAGGGCAAACGTAACCTGCTCATCAAAGACTATGAATCGGCTGTGGAAACCCTAAGCGAAGCGTGTCGCAAATTCATATCCGTGTACGGCCAGTTCGCCGTTGAGTGCGGAGAAGCGCATATGACTTACGGGCACGCGCTACTCGAGTTATGGAGGCACGAGGAGGAAAACAAGAAAGAAGACGACCTCGAGGAGCCAGCCGAGCCGCTGAAAAATGGCATCGTCGAGCCCGTCGAAGAAGAGAGCGGGGAGGCGGCCGACGACGGTGCCGCGAAAACTGAAGATGATTCCAAAGAAGCCGCAGCCGTCGAAGATTCGAAAAATGACAGCGACAAGGCTGCGAGCGCCGAGGCCGCCGTCGAAAACGGCGAATCCGAGGCGACTGTCGAGAATGGCGGCGATGAACCGATGAACGTAGACGGTGAGGAAGAAAACGCAACAGTGAATGAAGAAGACGAAACGATCGACGAGGAGAACGTCGACGAGAATGCGGACGACGACGCCGACTCCGAAGATCTCGACAATCTGCAGCTAGCTTGGGAAGTGTTCGAAATCGCGAAGCGGATATACACCGAGAGCAAAGACGATCTCAACCTGGCGAAGGTTTACACGAAGTTGGGCGAAATTAGCATCGCGTCCGGCAACCACGACGTGGCCATCGAAGATCTGAAGCGCGGTCTTGACCTCCTAAACAAGCTGCCGACGGTCGACGCCCGTCAGATTGCCGATAATCACTTCCAGCTGTACCTCGCGTACTCGTCCAAGTTCAGCTTCGACTTGGCCGAAACCGAACTGCGCAAGGCCAAGAGTATATTAGAAGATAAACTCAACAGCCTGGAGAGCAAATTGGACGACCTGGATAAGGAGAAAAACGCCGCCGAAGTCGACAAGATCACTAGCGAGATCGACGAATTCAAGAAACTCACTCGCGATATGAATCAGAAGATATCGGAAATCAGCAGTGAGAAACGTGAAGTGATGTCCACGATTTCGAAGACCCTAATGGATAAGATAGAGGGCTCGAGATCCGGGGCTGGGCCCGCGAATCTGGAGGAAGCCGCTCCATCGACGGCTCCCTTCAGCCCAGCGAAAGCGTCTAACGTTCCTGTTAATAATATTAGTCACTTAGTTCGTAAGAAGCCGAAGCTGCAGCTAGAGGATGAGAAGAAGGTTGTTGAAAACAAAGCCGATAGCGTGACAAATGGTGAGGCTTCGGAGTCGAATAAAGCCGACTCGGCGTCCAGTGATGCTGACACGGCGTCGAGCAAAGTCGACGGCGCGAGCAGCAGCGAATCGCAGGCCAGTAAGCGAAAAGCGGACGACGATGAACTGGTTGAAAACGACGCCAAAAAAGTGTGCGTTAGTCAGGAATGATGCGCGTGCGTTGCGTTCTTGTTCGTTGCATTTAGACAATTTTCACGCAATTCCTAATAAGTATTACGAGACATGATTTTTAATTATACCTATTTTTAATACTATTTTCGTTCTATATCTCGATATTCGTCATAAATTTAGCGTAAAATACGATACTCTAGTATCATTTAAATGTTTCTTTGTGTTCGTCTAAGCGATTTTCCCAGGTATAACGTATTTAGACGTTAGTTTTATTCATTTCTGCGATTATACCTAATTTTAAACGTAATTGAACTGCGCAAGCGATAGTTGTTTGTGAACGTATAGGTTGAGTCTGAAAATTATCATAATTTCCTATTTTCGTATTTTATACAATTTTTTATACGCGAAGCTATATAATAAAATTTATCGGAACTAAATTGCTCTATTTGGAGGAAATCGTTTTTCGGTTCTGTCTCGATAATCATGTTCATATACGTTAATGTTAGACTTCAGGAACGTAAGGCGGCTATCAAGTGAATAGTGTGATGGGTTCATGAAAAGTTGACTTAGTTGAAAATCTATTTACGCTTATATGCATGCTTCTATTTTGTGTATTTATTTATTTTGCCATCGACCTACCAAATCGCAAAGCCTGTGCTCACAGTCTTACGAATGGATGACCACTCTGTTACCAAATCGAATACTCATTTGATTTGTGATACAAGTTAGCATCAACATTATCACTAGTGTAACACAAGAACTCAATGTAATACACGTCCTAAGAACGGAACCTGATTGTACATTTGTGTAAGCTGACTTTTTGTAGTAATTTTCGAAGTATAGTAATCTTTGCTCAGTATTAAGTAAATTATTATTATAAAACGTTACATTCTAAAAATAAAAAAAATGGTATTCTTGTTACAGGCAATTGAACGCAATGATATCTTGGTACGTGAACCAGGAATACGATCATCTCTCCGAGCTAATTTTGTTGTCTACGTAGAAGAATCAGATTGAGAGGAAAGAGAAACAGTCGTAAGTGCTGAAGCAGCTCTTTAAAATATGGTAAGATAAACTATTGACCTCGTGTAAGCTACTTTTGATGTACTCTTGATCTATTATTTCTCATCATAATGTAATCTTTTATCTGTTTCAGTAAAACCTTACAAATTCTTTTTTCTTCCAAGTAGTAGATTATTTTATCAGTGGGTTTGTCCTGAATAATTTCCGTTCCTTTGGAATATACTAACGATCTTTGAATTTAAGAGATTTTATTAGGGAACGCTGTAAAAAATCCGCCAGCATGTATTCATTTAATCTGAATTTTCTTTATAATTCCGTATATATTATTCGTCCTATCTGGAGTTTCAAAGTTTCCGTTGCCAATTTGTTGTATCTCTACTTTCCAGGTCATGAAGATATCGTGAAGAGTCAAGCATCTCAAGTTGTTATCTATTCTAACTCACTGAGCGACTAAGTTTTAGCACGCATCTACCAAAGTGCGGTGCTTATGTTGACGTCTATCAGAACGATGGCCGCTGTTGGCAAATCGAATACTCTTTCGATTAGTGATGTGACAAGCACTAACAACGTCGCTAATGCAGCACAAAACTTCTACCTAAAATACGTGTCCAAAAACACGTCTCAATTCCTGAAAAAGGAACCTTAAATACATTGGTCTCATCAGTAATTTTCAAACGTTGATTTTGCCGAAGGCTCTAACTTTATAGCACGGCACAAGGCAGAACTAGATTAAATTAAAGGATATGACATGTAAGTTGGGGCCAGAGTTTTTAGTGTTAATTTGTTTCTTCTTCATTGTTACTCATAGAAAATTATATCTTTACTTTCTAGCTCATGAAGAAATAGAAAAGTTGAGCACGTTTACAGTACCTTCACTGAAAATGTTGGAAGCAGTGATCTGAGGTTGCTATTTTATAACTCACTGGATGACTAATTTTTTCCATAATATAATTCGTTTTTAGCATGTTATGAAAGCACAGTTATCTTTCAGTTCTTTTAAATTATTGTTTTATTGTTTTTCTTCTAAAGATTGGTAGTTATTGTGTAGTTGATGTATAGAAGTGTCAAACTGAATAAAAAGAAAACATTTAGAAGTGTTGAAAGAGCTCTATAAAAAAAAATAGCAAGATTGACTTATTTACTATGTCTAGTTTATTGATGTATATGAAACTTTCAAATTTTTATTTGTTCTTCCTAAAATTAGATTGTTTTCAGTTGATTTGCCCTGAACTGATTTCAGTTCCTTTAAATCAGTGGCTCCTATCCGTTTTAAAAGTTCTCCGGAGAGATTCACCCTCTCTATATAAATATAGTCCTTCCCCATATTATCCGAATTTTGTAGCTTTCATGGTTTTTTGTAATATTCTTCCTGAACATTCCTATAACCACCCACTACAAAAGTTCTCGATACAAAACTTATTTTAAGTAGAAAACACCGTGAAGAATAGGCTATTCACTGAACTGTAATGAGTAGGTATGTACCTATATTTATTCAATATGATGTTGCTCACCTTATCTTATTCTTCATGTTGGAATTCCAAAGTTTCCTCTGCCAAGTTGCTTCCTCATTATTATTACTAATAGAATGTTGTTTCTCCACTTTTCAGGTCATGGAGAAACCGTGACGAGTTGTACATCTCAAGTTGCTATACATATTATATGTAACTCACTGAATGACTAATTTTTAGCACCCATCTACCAATTGCGGTGCTTATATGTTTGTCAGAATGACAATTATTGCTGTTGCCAAATTGAATACCCCTTTGATTAGTGGATGTGATGCATGGGCGCATACAAGGTCGCTAGTGTAGTACAAAACTTTCACCTCTGACAATGAGATACGTGTCTCAAAGACGCGTCTTAAGTCCTAAGAAATGAGGAACCTCAAATGTGTATTTGTTTTAGGACAGTAAAATACAGTTTTCTAACGGCAATTTTCGAAGATCGCACGAGATGGAATTAAAACATATCATGTAAGTTGTGACCATTGTTACCTAATTTGTTTCCGTTTTATTGTTACTACTAAACAAGTGTCGTATCTTCCATTTTCTAGGTCATGAAGAAATCATGAAAAGTTGAGCATGTTCACCTTAGGTAACCAAAGAAGTTGAAAGTATCCATCTGAAGTTGGTATTTTGTTATTGTTACTGACGAGTGACCAATTTTTGCAATTCGTTTCCCTTGAACTCGTGGGGATAAACTTTTTTGGCACTGGTCCATGTAAATTAGAATACTTGATGCCTCAACTCCGTGTGCATCATTATGGGTGGAGATTACTGTGGAAATGTCTTCAAAAATGAGCTACAGCGGCTCGATGAACTGTTTTCGATTTGTATAAAGGTTGTTTATGCAATTTTTGAACATTTCCCATCCTAAGTTCCATCATAGACAACCGTTACTGTCAGAAAATAACTAATAATAAACCAAATCGATGTACTTGTAGGAACCATGTGTGATTTTCATGTTGATACTTGGTGGAGCCGTTAAGGCTGAGGAGAGGGCTAAAATAATTACAAAAATTAATTCAGTGTATTCGAAAACCAAATAGACTAATTTTTTGTATCTTTTATTTTATTATAAATGTATGATGAAATTCACTCTTTTTTCCAAACGAGAAACCATATGTTTTAATTTTATTTTTTTCTCTTGAAATTCTGTGTATAGGTACTTCGTAAAATAAAATGTAACGTGTCAATTTACACCTGCAGATTGCACTGATCACGAGGTTTATTCTGAGGTATCCCTGAAGAAATAATGGCAATATGTTTGTTAAGTACTTTCACTTACCTTTCCATTTTTCATGAGAAGTCTTCTACAGTCAACTTCTGCTGGAGTGTTTTAGGTCTCTTTTGTTAGATATTCTCTTCAATGCACTCGCGGCGAAATTTTCTGCTACAGAGCAGGATCTATATGCTTATAAGTACCATTAACATAAGATGCTTACCCAGGGACGTTTGAATTTTGAAGTTTCTTTGATATGTTTAGGACACCTGTACTATGTAGTAAAAATTTGAACATGTTTGTAAGAAATTTCGGGGTATTTGCATATTTCTAAAGGAAGCAAAATGTGGCCAGTATTGATACACATGCGGTAGCCGTTGTGCTATCTGGCAGAACCTAATCCTGATACTGTGAATGGAATGAACAAGTTCAATCAGCGAAAACTTCTAACATGTTGGGATTCTGTACCCCGTTCACTTTTCGTAACCAATTAAAAGCCCCTTCCTTTTTTTTAGTCTGTGAGTGATTGGACCCAATTTCTTTGCGTTCAGTTTTTCGAATGATGTGTCTGCTCACGGAAAAATTTGCTACTTGAGATTTTCTCGGGCCTATGCGATAGAGGCTTCCAGGGGGGACGAATGACATTAGAACATCTTCGAGATCATCGGCAGCACTAGGGTTGCTACACGTCCAGTATTTTACCGGACCATCCAGTATTTCGTCGACTTGTCTGGTGAGAAGTAAAGACCCTTATTGGGCAATAAAAATGTCTGGTTTTTCAAAAATTCGAAGCAAAAAAAAAGTACTATGTATAAATGACTGTTTTGAAGTACTTTTTCGATATTTTTATGTGTCCCTCGTTTATTTTTTATTTTTTTTATTATTTTTTAAATAAAAATTAATAGAAAACTTTTTTTTGCTTGTGGCAAATATGTCCAGGACGTATAGCAGCCCTAGGTGGTACCCTGCTACCCCAGCTCTCTGTCCCAACTTCAACCTGAACTTTCTTCAAGTTTGCGAACTTGCTTATGTCTTATGTCCAGCCCGCAACATGCAAACGAAAAGTTTGGGAACTTCATGTCCACAAACACAGCAGTCTGATCAATTGGTTGATTAATATAATTACTAGGTAGGCATGTTCTTTTCAAGAATAAGTACACCTATTCAAATTCAAAATAAAAATTCTCTGACTTGAGAAGAGTGAATTTTCTTCAGTGTTGTTAGACCTAAAACAAAATTGCAATTGAATTTTCAAAATTAATTTTTGTCATCTGACAAAATCTTCCAACAATTTTCGACAACGACATAACAGAGAAATGAATTCACTGACAAAACAAAATTGAGTTAGGACGTTTCATCAGCTTTTACGTAATGAACTATGCTGAACAACATTATAATATTAATGATAGTCTACACCGACATTGCCATTGGTAATAGACTATGCCAGGGCCGGAAACTATTGTGTGTCGAGCGGTCAAGTGCACCACACGGGAAAAATTTTGCCCCACATGGAAAAATTCTGAGAATCACCCCAAAATCAAAAAATTTGAGCACTATACGTTTTACACTATGTAAAGTTCAAAATACCATAAGATTGTGACAACTCTTGCACCACACGGAAAAATGAAAAGTTTCCAGCACTGGACTATATGAGGATCTATCTGTAAAAAGGGCGTCTGTGAGTCAATTGGGACAAACAAAAAGGGACGGTAAAGTTTCAACTCGATATTATCACCATAAAGACTCATTTTGCGGCAAGGAGTCTTATTACAGAAAATGTAGAGCAGAATTCGATCTACAAGATGGAATAATTAAATTTACAATCTATTGACAAGTTAATGCGGAAGAGTTGATAGAAAAACCAATCACGGACGCCCTTTTTGCGGAGACAAGGAATCTTCACTATTTTGTTATCAGTTGAAGTGTTCATCTAGATTCGCTTTTAAAATACCCGGTGATAAGGAGATCTGAACAAGATTAGTTTTGATGCCGTGCAGCATATCAGCTGCAAGCCTGTCTCAAAACATTGAAAAGAAACAACGTTATATTTTGAATTTGATTGATTTAAAAAAAAAATCACCTCTTGGATAGATTTGAAGCTGAGGAATCCGAAAATAACAGTCTCCGCAAAAAGGGCGTCCGCCTAACGGACGCCCTTTTTACAGATAAGTCCTCAATATGCTAAACAACATTGTCATGGATCATAGACTACGGCTAAATGACAGAATAATTGATAAATATTAGTCTATGCTAGTGACATTGTCATTGATTGGTAAGCGACCTGACAGAAAGGAAGACATGAATTCTATCAGGAAACAAAACCATGAAACAGCAAGATGACAGAATTCGGACGATGACAAAACTCATAAAGGTCATAATACCTATAACAAAAAAAAAAATGTAAATGCAATTCGCGTTTGGATGCTGGAGAGTCGCTGACAGTGGCGGACTTAGCAGTAAGCGGCCGCCGAGGGCAGCAAATTTTTTAAGGGGGGGGGTGAAATCGTGCGTGGTAAAATTTACAAGTTACTTAGTGATTTTCCCAATTATTGCTGCTGAGCAAAACACTTCTACTATTTTCACAGTAAAAATCACCTGCAAAATTTTTCTCTGAGAATATGTACATAGTTGTTGAAGTCTTATTTTTTTCATTGAACTATGGATAACTAGTAAAATGTCATGAGGAAGTGCAAGGAGCAAAATAATATACACCTAGGTACTCATATTTATTTCTCATTTGCTGATTATCTGAATAGAATTTTTTTAACGAAGGCTGACCAGATACACTCTTCTCTAGAGTATTTGTACTCTTTGCCTCACAAAAAAGAGTACTCTCCGTTTTTCTGAATAATGATGTAAGTGATATTCTTTTTGTATTAGGTATATATTATTTTTTAGCAATTTAGCGTTAAGACTAGAAGGAGAATACGCTTTTACGAGTAAATAAAGCAGATAAATAGTAACATATGCTTGTCACTTCGTGGTGAAAAAGTATTGAAAAAGTAAGCAAAAAAAAATTATTTTTTTCCCAAAAAAATATCTGGTCAGTTTGATTAACAAGGGCGGCAGTTTTCTGTCTGCCTAAGGCGAGTCAAGTGATAAATCCGCCACTGGTCATTGATTAAATACAACTTGCTGACAGGTGTATTTAGATGAAAAGATGATCAGCAAATCAGCAATGAAGAAACCTGAAGTTGGATTCATCTAAGAAAAAATAACAAGATAACACGATCTGATATTTTTTTTCTCTTCAGTTTTATGTAAAAAAACGATACTTGAGGTGATACAGCTCGTTTTAATCGTACTATATTCCGGAAAAGACTGTTCCCTGATCATTGATCATCTTTTAGTCCACAATACTAGTGTCCAAACTCCAAACGCGAATACTTGTCTGCAGTCTGCAGTGTATTGCTGGAGACCGATTCTGAAACTTTTATCTCGATACCACAAATCGTTACAGTGGTAACTTGTACAATAAACCGTATCTATCAACTATCAAGTTTCATAATAGGTTTCTAGATTGCAGCCAGCCGAAAATTGAAAGCCGTATTCAGCCAAATTTTCCATCAAAAAGCATTTTCTTGTCCGCCCTGATCAGAAAATCAATACTTTCACATTCGCTATGTGGCTGCACTGACTGTTATCTGTGGCTTGTTTTGTGAGACATGATAGTAGTGTTCACAACTTCTTGTATTAGTGTGTGTGCCATGTGGATTCTACTATCTTAGACGAGAATAATCAATAATCGAATTTTCGAAATTCGAACCTCAAATTCTAGCTGGTGTCTGGTTCGTCTCCTTTTTTTATGTTTTCACAATTGCAATAATTGTCTCTAACTTTTGTCATCTCCAAGTTGCAATATTTTTCGACTGATGAAGTACTCTTAAGTTTTTTGATCGCGAATAGTGATGAGTTGTATCTTGGAATTATGAAGTGTGCCAAAAGACATGATAATTCAGAATCACTTTACGATTCAAAACCGTGTAAACTTCGTAAATTAACTGCTGATCAAGGGAGCAATGTTTCGTATTGTGAAGGAGCCGACTTTAAAGATGAATCTGATGACATGAAAACAGATCCTACTCAAGATGGACAGAATTTGGAGGTGCTCTCAAACTCGAACGATTGCAGTGACGAAGAAGATGACTTGGTAAGTTACCAAGTGTAATTGTTCATAAGGGAACTGGAAGTAGAGAAAGCGACGGAACCAGTGCACAATTCATTATTCATCAGCACGCTTATCTCAAACAAGCCTTAATGATGGCAAGCCTGAACGTGTGTCAACTGTCATACAATTACGTATTCTTACCTTGTAATCATACGTAAAAATGATGGATTATTTGTCCAGAATTAACATATAACTGTTTTTCCCTGTTCACGTACCGATTAGTTTGTCTGCATTTGGTTCTGTGTATGAACTCTTCCTCGAGGACTAAATAAATCACAGTCCATAGGGAAACCCTTTTTCTAACATTGATCGCTTCTCTTGATTTTAGGCCCATGGCGACGAAGAAATGGAAACAATTTTACAATGTTCTTCAGAAATCATGCACATTGTAAGTAAGATGACAATAACCGATGAAGAAGCAGATATCGTCATAACGGCTGTGAAGAATGATCTGAAACGTGCTCTCCAGAAGTTCAACTGTCCTTTCTCCATATTTCCTTTCGGGTCTCATGTAAATGGGCTCGCATGCAAGACCAGTGACGTGGATTTTTATTTCAGTAAGCGAATACTTTCATACTTGATACGGTTCTATCTTTCAGTATATCTCACATTATTATATTTTCCAGAGCTTATTTCTGACAATGCTGGAATCTTGGATATCCAAGAAGTGCTGAAGAAAGCAGCAAAACTGCTGGAAAAAAGTCGAAACTTTTACACCGTTGTCAGAATACGAAATGCCCGAATTCCAATAGTAAAATTCCAGCATAAATTCACGGGGAAAGATTGTGACATGTCTTTCTCAGGTGAACTCGGGCTTCGGAATACGTTACTCGTTCGATGTTACTTGAGTATGAACAGCAATCTTAAACCGCTCGTCTTATTTTTAAAATATCTACTCCAAAGATACAATCTGCACGGCCAAGGGAGAATAACCACTTTCATGTTATTTTGGTTGGTTGTGTATTACATGCAACAACGAGATATTCTCCCTCCAGTTATGACCGTTCGTGGATTTGTCAATGAGCCGTATATCGTTAACGGATGGGATTGCAGAGTTCCGAATAATTTCGCACAACCTTTTAGCGATCCATTTTCCGTGCTTTTCCACGTAAAAGAATTTTTAAAATTCTATTCAAATTTTGAGTTCCTAAAATACGTCATTAGTCCACATTTAGCATGCGCTATACTGATCGATGACTTCGAAAATTTGAGAATTCCTTCCGATGTCTTCACTTCCTACCTCATGAAAATGGAAAACGGAGATGATGTGAAATTTTCGACAAGTGTAATTAACTTACAAGACCCAACAGAGCACAATTATAATGTAACGAAGCCAATTGAAATCGATAATGTTAATCGATTCAAAACGTTTTGTTACTCTTTTTACGACTTTTTCACTTTTCAATTGGGAACTAAACTGAAATCCGTCCCGACTCTGGCAGACGCTTTGCCAGATGACCTGCCAAACGAAAACGTTATTCATAGTGACTGGACTCAATACATGTGCTTGAAATTGAACCAGCAGCGGCTACCCCCTACCCACGAATTGAAAAATACATTTGAAAAAGATGGGATTCGATATTTTAGTGATTCGTTGGAGAAAATTATGCAAACTATGTTTGAATTGAGCGTGGAGAAATTTTACACGGATGACGTAAAATTAGTCTACCGAATAAAGGACAAAATGAAAGTATCGACCTTTGCGATGTCGTGTTTAGTATGTTCAGCTCAGACGTCCACGTGGAAAAACGTGATAGCTGTCAAGAGAAAGATCAAAAAAGAGAAAATCGAACCACAAGTTGACGACTCGTCGTCTGATTCTTTGGATACATTTATTGTGTTGAACTCTTCGTCGTCACGAAAAGAAATTCGTATCTTCATCGAGAGTAAAGCAAATTTCATCAACCATTTAAAAAGTAATTTATTGAATTTGTTACTTGCAAAAAATGACGTTACAAGTACAGTCAAGTCCGAAATTGTGGGCGAAACCAAGCCGGACATTGCAAACGCCACAGCAAACGAAGTCAAATGAAGCTGATTTTCCGGATACAGCTGTTTTTATTCAATTTGTTTTAGTTTTATACTGATGTAAGGACGGTTTTGTTTATATTAAATGATCATTTTATGTCGTCTTTTTAATTTTTGACATACAGTGTAAGATGTATTGTCAGTAAAAATTGATGAATGTCTTACAAAATAAGTGGGGAAAGAAAGAGAAAATAACGTTTGAGCGTGGTTGAAGATGAAGAATGATGCTAGGTCCAAAAATTAATTACCAATTTTTACTAATGGAAATAATACTCAGGCTAAATAATTTTGAATATTTTCATAAAGTGTTTCGAAAATCCTAAGACATAAATGCAAATTGGGGGGGGGGCTTAGTTCCCTATCTTCGAAAAGCACCCCCCCCCCCAAAAAAAATGAAAAATTATGCGAGCAAAAGGTTTTTTAGCGTTACGATACTTGTCAGCCCCCCTCTCCACTCCAGGTTGGCTGTTTCCCCTTATGCCCCATGAGATAGGTGAGTGATGTGGCAGCGCCTTATGATTTTGTCAAAACATGTGGCTTTGTAGCTTACGGCTGTGGTTAGTTGTGTGGATTAGCTTGTAACTCACGTGAAAGAATGTATCCAAATGTGCCTTGAGTTATCATTTTCCATATCGCCAATGGCCTCCGAATATTACTGTACTTATAATCGAGTATGTGTATCATTCGGAATTTCTTGGGACTGAGAAGCCAGGAACAAAGTTCGAGCAAGATATCATGGAAAGAAAAGACCAGTGTGAGTAAAATGCATAGTATATTGAGGAAAATGCACAGTTTAGACTCTTCCAGCTATAACTTCCTGATGACACCAATTCTCCCAATGTATGCTAATGTAGGAGAGGCATCTTTTCTGAAATAGTATTCTGTTCATTCTACGAATTTCAATATAACCAGTTCAGGATAAAGCAAAGATTCGATAGAAATGGGCGAAAACTACTTCGTTTTCATGTGTTGGCAGCTCAGGTCCACAGTCGACAGGTTCTGAAGTTACATGGAAAACATTTTTCCTTTATTTAACTACACCAGATTCGCGTTGATGGCAGATTTTTCGCCAACTGCCAAATTAGTTAAAACTTTTGACCGTGAAATAGTCTGTTTTTGAACCTTATTTCTGTGAACCTAAAATGCCAACTTCTTACTAACAAAGTGGACAAATAGCAAAAAGGTTTTGTTATTTCCCGCACTGGAATGGTTTTAAAGCATGAAAGCTCTGAAACCTGAAGTCCTTTTAATTTCAGTTCAATGTATTCAAATTCTAATTGAAAGCTAATGACTGATAACCCAAGTACTGCTACAACATGGGACAAAGAAGAAATAATTTTGACTATACAATTATTATATTCCGGAAAAGGGATCAAAAATTGTTAACTGTAGGTTTTTTTTTTTCTTCCTGTATAGAAAAAGAAATACGTGTTAGGTACCTATATAGTGCAGCGATGGAGATCATCCAGGGTCGTTCTTACACCTGATGGAAAAAGTTAGGGCACCCCTTAGACAGATCTCATCTATATTAAAAAGAAAATCATGGTAAGTTCGAATAAAATCGGTTGTTAGAGATAACCTGTGCTGCTGGGGATTGAGGTAAAATTTTACACTGATTGTGAGAACTTGAGATTATCGCACCACTGAAGCCTCTTCATGTGAGCCCAATCAATTTTCACATCCCTGAAACCCTCATGTGAGCCTAATTTAATGTTTATGTTTTCAATGTTGGTTATAAAGAGTCGCTAATTTTATTTCTGAGTCCTTCTCCCCTCCTCAACCAGTAGGTGCCATGAGGGGCTACTTTTCATTCATTCTTATATTTTTGTTAATATACGTAGTTTTATTTTTGGGTCGATGAATCTATTTCTGGAATTCGTTTCCCCCCTTCCCCTCAACCCTTCAAATTCCACAAAGACAGGATTGCCACTTTCTGGAAAACCGGGAAAAGTCAGGGAATTTTCATTTAAGTCAGGGAAATTTTCTGAAAATAACAAACGAGTTCGTATTTTATCAGAGTAAACTTTTTTTATCTGTTGGAATGGACTCAACTTTCTTTGAGTATTTCTAATATTGAAAAATATTACATAAATTACATCTGTACCTTCTTCTTCTCGATAGCGATTTTTTTTAAATCTGTATTGTAAAAAATTTCTGTGACTCTCCTCCCTCTGGGCTTTCTCGGAATCCTGTAAAAAAGTCAGGGAAAATTGGAAAAGTTGGCCTGGAAAACCGGGAAAAGTCAGGGAAAACCAATCCTGAAAAAAGTGGCAACCCTGAAAGAGCTAATGTCCAAATTGAAAAGTATTTTTTACATTGAAAATAGGTTTTTTGTTTTTTATAGATCTCTGTATTCATTTCTGAAAGCCTCTTTCTCCTCCCTCCAACCTTTCAGAATTCAAGATTCAGCGGCCAGGAAAACCGAATTTTCTTCATAATATATTTTTAAATTGACATTATTTGATGCTAGGCCCCTGTAGGACTCGAAGATTTAGAGGAAGAAGGAAAGGGATCCCGGAAACGAATTCAAAAATCCACACAACGATGTTCTAGGCCTTTGTGAGGCCCGAAGATTTGGAAGGAGAAAGAAAGGGATCCAGGAAGTGAATTCAACAATCCACACAACGATGTAAAAAACTTTGAAATTGGGATAATTATCGATTAGTCCCCGGTGGGGCTAAAATATTAAGGTGGAGGAGGAAAGGATCCTCAGAAATGGATTCAGTGACCCAAAAGATCATATTGTTGGCATAAAAACTAAATTCGGATAAGTAGAAACAATCCCTTACGACAACTGAAGGATTGAGGAGAGGGGAGAACAATAAGCGTCAGAAATGGATTCCGCAACCCTTACAACTTCCATTTGAAAAAAAAAAAAAAAAATGAAAAAAAAAGATAATATAATAACAATGATTTTTAAGCTCATGTATGGGGAGGCCTCAGTTGCATGAAAATTTCAAAACAAAAATTATGAGTTTTGTAAAATGGAATTTATAGGATTTATTAATAATTATTTTTTGTTAGTTTTTGTTCTTTGAAAATTATTAATATTAAGTTCAAATTTTGAGAAGTTCGACGGAAAATGTTAAAATTTGTTTAGGCCTGAATTGCTCAATTTATTTTTAATTGTTTTATACTTGTATTTTGTAATTCACTTTCTATAAAACACTCTACTTTCTTATGAGTTACCTATAGTGAATTTGAGGAGTATAAATTATAAAATTGAGTGGTAAAGGAGACGATCAGTTTCGACAGTAGTTCCGGTTGTGTGCAAGTTTCAAAAATTTTAATTGAAAAACTGAGCTTAAATTTTTTTTTTTTACTCATTTTACATTCAAAATAAAAATTAATTTTGCATCGACCATTTTACATATAAAATGAGCATGTAAAATGTATTTTATCTGCCAACCCTGAAAATTATAATAATGTCCTCAAGAACTTAAAAACTCCCTTGCAGCATGGGGCTTAATCAACTTCACTTAGAATTTGCAAAAATATTTTTTAAAATATATGGGATCAATTTGGTGTTTGTCCTATTGAAACCTCAAGAGTTAAAAATGAGAACCATAAATATATAGGATTCTCCGGCGATGTCCTTATGGTCTTACAGTTTCCAGTGGGTTTTCATTTAACCTTTCTCTAAAATCTCGGAACAGCGCCTATAGGATTTATAAATTAATATGACAGAATATCTATTTTAAATCTCATGTTCTATTTTTTTTTTTTTCAAGATTTTTTCAAAATTATGAGGATTGTAAGATGAATTGTATCTTAACTCAATATTTCAGTTAGCACAAACTTATAATTCTATTTTTTTTTTTTTTCGTCCTGTAAGTATGCAGTGCTTGTAGGTACCACCAATATTCACTAATGTACTTAAAGGTCTACGGCTGTTAGGCAGATGAGGTCCTACAGATTTTGTTCGTTCCTTTTGTACGGTAATAAAGGTCAAAATTTCGAGTCCAGCCTTTTTGGAGTGGGGGTGGAGCTTATGGGGGTACTAACAAGTATCAAAGTAATACTAAAAATGCATTCGCTCGAATGATTTTTCTTTTTTTGGGGTGGTGGAAGGGGGTTGAAGAGGATCGGGGAACTAAGCTCCAACCCGCACCCCACTAGCTACGGGCTGACTGATGACTGTGAATTAATGCTGTGTTTACATTATCTTCCTTTTTTCGTCAGCACCGACTATAATAATATCATTTACACAGAAAATTAAGTTACCTACCTACATTTTTCATCTCATCACATTACGTCAGTGGTCTCTGACGCCAAAGTAGCTGGGAGAACTTCTGCATCGAATGATCATATTATTATGTCACCGGTTTGGTATTCCCCATGCATTTTCAACAGCTAGTGTAAAATATTCAGAATACACTCTTTTGAATTAGTTACCTGTTAGTCAGTAGCTTTCCCGAGGTGTAGTTACTTCATACATGCAATCCAAAATTAAATCGAGTCAACAAATCGATAAAAATAATGATTCTTCTCCTTACTAAACTGATCGACTCACCAGAGTCTCTTCGACTCTGGTGACTCATTTTAGTTTCATTTTTTGATGTAGGTATGCGTATTTTGCTACAGAGGATGTTTCGATTTCTTTTAAGTGAATAGTAGTATATACATATATATTACCCGACAAGGGCAGGAAGAAAGCATTTTTATGAGTACGAAGTTTGTAGTACGTGCCATATATGCGTGTTCTAAAGAACGTCATAGTTTCCTACACAACTAGGTCACACTTTGTTCTGTGCAACTTTTTTTATTTTATTTTAATATTTCCAAATTTTGAACCAGAAATATCGCCTCATCTGTCTGTTACTGCCGTCCGCTAAGCAGTTCGGTTAGAAATGACTCACTTCCTTCTATAGGGAGGGAAATATCTACCTCCATCTTCCTTCCAATATCATCGCATAAATTATCCCATGTAAATGCAGCTGAAAAAGTCATTCTTTGAAAGTTAAACTGATGAAACATGAAAAACTTTTTCTGAGTATCTACATTAAAAAAAAAAAAAACAACATTCTTTTGATCCTTTGAATTTTAAGTTTGTATCTTCTTATTCATATTGACATGAGAAGTGACTACCTGTCACTTCTAATCACCGTATTTTTTTAAACCATTTGAAAGGACCTTATAATTAGAAGCAATATGTGTGCTCCGCTATAAATTTATAATTTATGTCAATGTTTTTCTAAGATTTTGAGGAGGGCCCTGTGAACGCCAATTTATAAATTATGAAATTTTAAGGAAATTCTGAATAGCGTACTGTCAGTTGATCTGCATTATTTTTGAGGTACTTGTAGTGTTCCATTTCATTTAGAATCTAAAACTCTGTTGAAAAAGTTGGAAGTTCTAGACATGTGACATTATGCTATTAAAATGGCGAATTGATGTTGTATTCTTGTGGAACTACGTATAGAGACTTAGTGCCCGTCTAGAATATGCCACCTCTCCCAAAAGAAACAGAATCTGTGTTTTTTTTTTTTTTTTTTTTACAGAACTCGTCATATTGTATTTTCCTGTGTCAAAATCACATTGTCTAAATATGTTTCTCAGAATAGCTTTGGCTTTTTTGTTTTTATCATTATAGCTTTTTTGTTTCTATTATTATGGCTTTTTTGTTTTTATCATTATAGCTTTTTTGTTTTTATCATTATAGCTTTTAAGCGTTTCGCTACCCCCCCCCCCCAATAAGTCGGTAATTTTACTCGACATTATTGTCATAGTTCAATATAAAATCGACCGTAGAATTCAAAAATCACTTTTTCTCCCATCAGTGAAGTTCTACTCTTCTACAATACTTACACACTGAATTTCAGCTAACCTACCAGCTATCATTCTTGACGACTATTATCATTTCAGTCACTCAGCTGTTCCTGTATGGCTTGCTTTGCGCTCAGGAATGCGGAAGCCAAACGATACAGCTTCCGCTTTTCCGGCTTCTAGCCTCTAATTCTCATGTAGCTTCTCGTTTCTATCTTCCAGCCTCAGTATAATATACATGATGATCAGGTTATTAGTCTTACGACCGGTTTGATGCAGCTCTCCATTTCTCCCTATCTTATGCAAGTTCTTTCATTTCGTAATAACACTTACATAATTCACATCCCTGATTATCTGCTGAACATACTGGAATCTTTGTCGACCCCTATCCAATTCTTTCCTTCCACTCTTCCGTCTAGCAACAGTGATGTTATTCCTGGGTGCCTCAAATTATACCCTATTAGTTTGTCGCTCCTTTCCTTCAGACAATTCCAGATATCCATTTTACCTCCTACTCTGTTAATTACTTCCTCATTTCTTACCTTATCCGTCCATTTGATGCTATAAGTATCCGCCTATAGTACCACATCTCAAAAGCTTCAATCCTTCTCTTCTCTGGTTTTCCTATGGTCCAAGTTTCACATCCATACAAGGCCACACTCCAAACATGAGTTTTCAAAAATAATTTTTGATTTCCAGATTTATGTTGGGTTGAAAAAGATTACTTTTTCGATAAAATGCTAATTTTGCTTGCGCTATTCTACTACTAATATCCCTTTTACTCCTTCCGTCTTTTGTTACCTATTTTACTCCCTAATAATAGCAAACCTAGCTTACTTTCTCAATCTTTTCTTGTCCAATATTTATATTCAAGCTATCATGTTCACATCGATTACACACCATTACTTTAGTCTTATTTTTATTTATTCTCATACGATATTCTATATACTCAAAATCTCCTCCATTCCATTTGAAATAAAGAACGTTTTTCCCAACTAAGCTATTCCCAAAAATCTTAATTTTTCAGGAATCGCCAAAAACGTATTTGTGAAGCCAGTTTATGAAGTAAAAAACTGATTGTTCGTTTATGATGTTGGGTATACGGTTACTCAATAGGTTGTCAAAGTTAAAAATTATAAGAAATACACCGAATCTGGAGATATTGCCCTCGCAAGGTAAAAAAATTATGGGAATAGCTTTATTTGGAAAAACGAAGAAATGTTTTTGGTGGATATCTAGAGTGCTAAGTCATATTTTGAAAATAATCAACTATGATCATATTCTACCAAACAATACGCACACGAATCACAAAAAAATCATTAGTACAAAGCGAACAAAAACTTTAGCAAAATAATATTATAATAAGTTTGTAATGTAATAGAGCTTGTGTGTATTTTTTGTGATTCGTGTGCGTATTGTTTGGTAGAATATGAGCATAGTTGATTATTTTCAAAATATGACTTAGCACTCTAGATATCCACCAAAAACATTTCTTCGTTTTTCCAAACTAAGCTATTCCCGAGGGAATAGCTTAGTTTGGAAAACCGATTATTTTGTAAACAAACTTCAATTGCTTAGAACGCATGAACTATGTTAGATACGACATTCGCGCTACTGGGCATTAGTGCAGGCATACATACAGCACCAAAACCCATCAAGAAGCGAAAAATGGATTTTTCGGGAATATAGCTTAGTTTGGAAAAACGGTCCTCAAATGTTTTCCAAATCAATACTCCTTTCAGCTAATTAGACAATGTCATCTACAAACCTGAGCATCTTTATTTGCTCTCCATGTATAGTGACGTCTGCTTCAAATTTTTCTTTTATTTCTTTTATGGCCCACCCTGTGTATAGATTAAATAATACTGGAGATAAGGAGCACTCCTACCTTACACCTTTTTCTAGATTAGCCTCCCTTCTATTCTTAATGTGGCTTTTTGTCCTTTATATAAGTTTGAAATAACTTATTGTCTTTCTTTAAATGTCATTCCCATCTTTTTTAGAATATCAAACTTTTTATCCCATTTTAACATTGTCGAAAGCTTTTTCAGTATCAGCGAAGGCCATAATATGTATCCTGCCTCTTTTTGAGTCCTCCATCTACGATTAATCTCAAAGCTAATATTGCTTCCCTAGCACCTCTACTTTTTATTAATCCAACCTGATCATCTCATAATTCTGCATCTACGTATTCTATTCTCAATTCTAATTATCCTAATTAATATTTTTGACGCATGCGAATGAAGACTATTTGTTCGATAATTTTCACACCTATCTACTCCTGCTTTTTTGGTATAGTTACAATAGCACTCTTTTTAAAGTCCTCTGGCATTTCCCCTTTATCATAAATATAACGTACTAATTTGTAAAATCTATCAAGTACATACTCTCCTAAGTTCTGTAATAATTCAGCTGGTATCTCATCCACTCCTGGAGCTTTCCCTTTCTTTAAATCTCTCAATGCTTTGTCAAATTACCCTCTTAAAATTGAGTCTCCTCTCTCATCTTCTTCCACATTTTCCCCCTCTCCATTCTTATCTCTTCATCCCCATTATTACTATATAGTCCTTCTACATACTCTAGCCACCTTTTTACTTTTCCTTCAGCTGTGTAAATAGGCTCTCCTTCAGCAGCATGCGGTGAGTTTTTCTAGGGGGTAAGCGATAAGCGTAGAGGTGAAGTAAAAATTAGAATAAAAGTACTAGTATGAAACATGCTACTACAGAACGGCATCGGCATTGATGAAATTATTCAAATTGTCCTATCCCCTATTTAGGGTCATTCCATATGTATTTCTTCTTTTCTGTAACGAATAATAGACAAAGGGACGTACCACGTACCACCGAAGAGTTTTCCTGGGGGAGGAGGGGGGGGGGTTAAAAATAGTGAAAGTCCCAACTGACTCAACTCAAAATAACCAAGTATCAAAGCAAAAAGAAAAACCTTTTGACTTGTTGGATTTTTCGAAATTGTAAATTTTCCCAATTGCTGAGTAAAAAGTTCCTATGCCCCCCCCCCTACCGGTACGTCCCTGAATAGACATGGGCCAACAAAACAGTTTTCCACCATCTTCACAACCAGTCAACTACAAAATGTTTTCAAATTGCGATACATGAAAATGTCCGGTAAAAATCAAACCACTGTGAATTTATGAATGTATATTAAGCAGCAATACGATGGCTTCTTTCTTTGCCCATTGTTTCATATTTTTTATTTGTTCCAAGTGGATTTATATAATGCATATAATGTTGTATGAAAACTTATTTTCTCGGGATTTTTCAGGGTAAGCGGCACTTACCTCACTTACCTGGAATGCACGCCACTACTCTCCCTCCTTATATTTGTTAAATTGTTATATTATTTGCTTTCCTCCTTCTTTCTCCAAACTCCATTTTTACTTTTCTATAGGCCAAGTCTATTTGACCTTTATTCATGAACTCTTCTCTCTTATCACTTTTTTCTTTCATCCATTCCTCCTTTGCCTTTTTACACTCTCTCTTTATCAGAGGTGCTTAGCCAATCAGATTGGCTAAAACTAACAGCTAAAACGAATTTTTTTTATTAATTGGCTTCGGCTAACGGCTAATGGCTACAGGACGCTGATTGGCTAGCTAACAGCTAAAGACTAATCCACACGTTTGGTAAAAAATAAAATAGATGAAGTGGTAACTTGGTTGCTATTCTTTCGCTTTCCCCCAATTCTGAGTCTGAGTTTGACCAAGCTTGCAGTTTCAATCCAAAAAACGAAAATCCACCGAAAAGGAATAGGAAAAAAATTCAGTTTGAATGTAGTCAGAAGAGAAAAGGCAAGAAATTAGCAAAATGAAATCAGCCGTTAGCTTCCGAATTTTCGTTGGCTTACGGCTAGCTAATGGCTAAAAAATTTTCAATCGGCTAGCTAACGGCTGGCTAAAAATCTCTCAAAAACTGCAAGCTAACAGCTAATGGCTAATGGCTAGCTAAGCACCTCTGCTCTTTATTTCATAGGCGATCAAACCGTAACCAGGTTCGCTAGTGTCGACCTCCTGCAAAGGTGATCAAGGTTGATGTTCCTGTAAGAAGACGTGTAAAATTGGTCTACTTTAAAGCTTCCATAATTGCTGAAAATAGGTTTTCTTGAGTCATATAACATGTCAAATTAAAGCTTGACGTCTCTAGTTGATGATGAAAGGTAATTTAATGCACTTTATTCGCTCTAGTTAGATGAATAAGCTGATTTCCAAACTACTGTTTTTCTTATGGAAGTATACCATTGGTACAAAACGCGCTTTTGTAAGCAACTAATATGTACATGGAAAATGGAGCCGTTTCAAGTTCATAAAGGAAAACTGGAGACCTCAATCTCTAAATTCATCTATTATAAACCGCAAGAAAACATTTTATTGACTAGGAAAAGCGAATTCAAGTTATATGCATTTTTATGGTGATAAGTGATAACGTCCATGATCACCCTTGCAGCACAGGGCTACCAACTTCGGAAACTCTCAGTTTGATCGCTTATTCCTTAACCTTTTAAAGCTAATCTACCTTCCCTCTATCGTTTGCATTATTTTCTTCGTTCGTCCATATTTCTGAGGATTTCCTCCTTCATCCGTGGTTTCTTTTCTTCTCTCTTAATTTTACCTAGATTTTCTTCTGCTGATTCCAATATTCTCTACTTTATTTTACCCCACTCTTCCTTTACACTGTTAATTTCCTGTGTTTTTTAAACCTCTAATTCTAATACAATTTCTCTTCTAGTATATATAATGTAAGAAGCTGGTTGGAAGCTGAAAAACTTTCAGCTTCCGCTTCTGGCTTCCAGTTTTGAACTTGTTCGGCTTCCAATTTCTGACTTCTCAAAATTATCTTAAAACTGCAAAAACTTCCGGTTTCCGATTTCTAGCTACCGGCTTCTCCGCATCCCTGTTTACGCTTAATAGAGAAAGCAACGATTATTGGCTTCTGAAAAGTGCTTAAAAGCCGCTCAAAAATGAGCTTAAGCTTCGACTTGGGCGACTATCGGCTTGAACTTTCCATCCCTGTACATGTTATTGCAGTTTGCTGATCTTTGTCAGGTACCCCAACGGAATTCGTAGAATTCAAATTAAAATTTATTGTCATGCATTCAATTTGCTGTTTTCCCTGTCTCCAAAGTTCATTTGTTTTCATTCTCAGTTGATGGGTATGTTCAAAATTCAGGCAAAAATTGGCGCGCGCATGTGTGTACTGCGTGTATGTGAGGAATCATAAACAACTGAGCATTCGTTTTCACGATGTTCACGATCAGGTCACAGGTCTCGATCCGTCGAAGTGTCTGATAACAACAGTTAGTTATATAACTGATAACTTCGAGTGCAGACTGCTGTACAAACGAAATTAAAATGTTTAGTTTTAATCTTCAGTGATCACTCCATCAAAAGTGAATCATACATCCGCGTTCACAAGTGTTAAGTTCTCTCAAAATTGAGTGCTTGAATATTTACTTTTTCCTCTTCCGCTTATGAATATTATGATTCGAAGATGCATGACCGTATCCACATTGATTGGAGTTACAGTTTTTATTATATTTTTCTACATTCCGGAGCCGACTGACAACCTGAAAGTGCTAATTCACATTGAGAAAGTAAGACGAATATAATACGCGTTTTTACCGATATCATAAATCTTCGGTGATAACAGCTTTTTATTACCTAGATAGCGAAATACTTTAATATTTCTACTTTCCAGGCCAATCACAAGCCCGCTGCTATTACTGATCAAAGTCTACGAAGTTTAGCTAATTCAGTTAATATTTATGATTTCCAAAATATATTGAAACCGATTCTCGTGGAACGAGTGGTTGGAACGCCTGGACATGTGAATGTAAAAAATGTACGTATTTTGTAAATTGACTTGCCGTGCTGTGGATTCGAACTTCAAACCTGATTCGAAGCTTGTGTTTCAAGCTCATCGAATAATGTATTAGTAATCTGGCATGAAAGCCGGGGTTGTGGGATGTATATCTAGCTTGTCGAGGAAGACTCAAAAAGTATGGAACATTTAGAATCATAAACCTTCGAAATAGTACAAAATTCGTACAAACTAAGGAAGTAGCCATGAGTAGAGCTTATTATGAATTCTAAATTTATCAACGAATGCTAATTCTTTCTTTCGTAAAATGAAAAATAGGCTGATGCCGGATGCATTGCTGCATTGATAAGAGTAGAAAGATCTTGAGGACCAGTTACGGTTTGAAAGTTTCTAAAGATAACTAGAAACAGTTTAATTGTTCCCTGGAGCCTTTGAAGAATATCTTCCGTTTTAAACAAATATCAGGGCCACATCTGTAACTTGGGTAATGAACGGCCTATATTCATTTTTTTCTCTCATTCTCATGAGTAAAATCTGAGATGACGAAAGTATCTAAATGAATATCCAGTTAGAAAAACATACCAATAATGTATTTTGAAAATGTTTTGTTTTTCTCAAAACTTGAGGAAGGTGCATGAGTCTTTCTTACTCCAAAGTACATACTGAAATATTGTTTATTATTGCTTGCAGTCTCAGCACAGTAACGCTAGACCATTTTCACATACTGCTGTACATTTGACATGAGTAAAACACATTTACACATAAACATTGAAAACTATACTCAAATGTCGTCCTACTCTCAGGGTTGATAGTTAAGTATTAATTATTCTAGGAGTATATTGTGCACCACTTTTAGTCTTGGTCTATTAAAAGAAGACCCAGTAGCGTTTCCCTGGGTCCTCTTTCAATTGTAACTTCAATTCCTTTTTCTTTTTTTCCATTTTCATCTATGACATGCAGAATTCGCTACCTTGTTGATTGCTAGACGGGAAATGTGTTTAGTTATCGTCAGAAATTCGGCAATCAGCACCAGAATCATTAAATATTTGTTTTTCAGCTTTATTTAAAACGAAAGTAGTGCTGAGCCACCCACCATCCATCATTTGTCGTTTGCTACTTCGATTCCACATCAGTTCAGTTGTTTTCAATTTCGTAAATTCAAAATTAACGCTGTTGATTGCAGTCATTATAAAACAGCTGCGGAGGAAGTAATTCATAATTTATAACTGTGTCCTTCACGTTTGATTGCAACTGAGCACTGTTTTGTAGATGTATAATATGCTTACTCCTCGTTATGCTTAGTTTTTGAATCTAGACTGCCAGTTTTCCTTCTCATTAAACATTTGGCTAAAATCGTTAAGATCGTTAGTTACAACAAAATGATCTGTTAATTATTGAAGGTTGCTGACAGAATTAGTAGACAGAGTACCCTTGTGACCTGGCCCCATGGAAAATTTCTAAGCCTTGGTCGGTTATTTGTCTTGAAGAAGTGACTTCTTTTTTAACATTCTTCTTAATTTAAAAATTAGACTTTCTGATTTTTTTTTTCGATAGGTTTGCTACTGATTTTGATTCACATGCTTATAAATGGACGCTGTTAAGCGTCAGGGAACCAACCAGCAAAATCTGCTCTTTGAGAACATGTGATTCGAAGTTCAAGAGCCATAGCCATGTAGAAACTATAGATGACATATGGCTCTTGAACTTCGAATCATGTGTTCTCAAAAAACAGATTTTGCTGGTTGATTCCCTTACGCTTAACGGCGTCCATATGTACCTACTATTCACTTGGTTCCCTTCCAAAAACTAATTTATGCTTGATTAAAAAGAACCAATGTGTCCACTTTCAACATGCTACATGACGGTACTTCATAGACCTTTTTCAGGTAGCGTCACACAGTATGTTAACTTGTTAACTGGTAGCAAAAATACCCGTTTTTGCGCCAACAAACGTATTAACTCCCATAAGAAAAACACACGGAGCAAAGATCATTATGTTACTACCTGAGAATAAAAAATTTGTTGAAAACCAAAGGTATATATTTCTAATCCAGAAGGTTCTTAGCATTTGCTAATAAACTTCTAGTTTCTAACAAATTTCTTATTCTCAGGTAATAACGTAATGATCTTTGCTCCGTGTGTTTTTCTTATGGGAGTCAATACGTTCGTTTGCGCAAAAACGGGTATTTTTCAGTGCTGTCGATTCAACTCAATTAATCGATTAATCAATTATTTTTTTTAATCGACAACGTTGTTGAATCGATTAATCGATCAATTTTAATCGATTCAACTTGACGCGATTAATCGACCGATTTTAATCGAGTCAACTTGACGCGATTCAACTGGATTCGACTTGAATAGTTAGAATACTTATTAGTTATTAGTTATCAGACACGAATCGATTCGGCCCATTTAAATCGGCTCGATTTGATTCAATCAAAAGTATAAAACACAAAGCATGAATTAGAGGAATCAAAAACTTATTTCGGTATGTTATTTATTTAAAAACCAAAAAGTGATTGATCGATCAAGTTAAATCCATTTCTAAATACATGCCGGAACTATAAAATCCGGTACATTTTTTAAACGACGATTTAAAAAATTGGAAGTTTTTAATCAACTCGATTTTTTTAATCGATTCAACTTTTGTAATCGATTTGAAATAATCGCGATTATAAGATTTGCCGATTTTCAATTTTTTTTAAATCGATTCAATTTTTAATAATCAATTAATCGATTTTTTTTTCAAAATCGACAGCACTAGTATTTTTGCTAACAGTTAACATACTGTGTGACGTCGACTTGAAAATGGTCTGTTGTGTACTCGCATACTTGTCTCCTGGTGGAAACCGACATCTGCTGTGCTCAACTCGAGGTACAGCAATAAGGGCTGCTTCTGCATCCATTCTATTGACACCTTGCGATCTTGTTTCCTTTCCAGTACATTACCGGAGAATTGCAGCGATTGAATTGGAGTGTTGAACATGATTCATTTGTGGCGACCACCCCAAATAAAGGAAGATTAAGGTTCACAAATATAATCGCAACATATAATGTTCATTCACCCCGATACCTTGTGCTTGCATGTCACTACGACTCTAAATTATCAAATTTTGTGTTCATTGGAGCAACTGACTCAGCGGTTCCGTGTGCTATGCTTCTCTACTTCGCAAAATCAATGAATAATATGTTAAAGCAGCTCGCATCCGTTAGTAATTTATAATTGTTTTAGTATTTACATTCTTCGAAACCAGTTGTGCTTTTGAATTTACTATTTTTCTTTCTTCCAGAATGTCAGCCTGAAACTGATTTTCTTTGACGGCGAAGAGGCGTTCGTAAGTTGGACTGCAAAAGACTCCTTGTATGGATCTCGCCATCTCGCCCGATTACTAGAAACCAGAAAGTTCGCCACTGACGGCGAAATAATTAGCGATTTAAATAAAATGGTGGGTACCAGAACCTGAGACGAGTGAGGTCAAAAATTCCACGGTTCTAGTAAATTCAGGTACTATTCATCCTCAACGAAGTTGTATTAAATAACATCGTATTAATTTTACGTTTCTTTGTTACAGGATTTGTTGGTTTTGTTAGATTTACTCGGTACTTCCTCTCCTAACTTTTACAGCTATTTCGAAGACTCCCACAGATGGTATAAATTGTTGGTTTCAATTGAGCAAAAACTGAATTCGCTTCGTTTATTACTACAACCGGATACAAATCAAGCTATTTATAAACCATATTTCCATGATCAGATTTTGTATGGGGCTCAAATTGATGACGACCATAAACCGTTTTTGAGGAGAGGTATGTTACTGTTTGTTTGGCCACGGGTTAAAATTGACCTCTTTTTCCAAAAGATAAATAATGCAACCATAAATTATTCTTGTCTTTTTTATAATCAGGAGTTCCTTGCTTGCATATCATACCTTCGCCGTTTCCTGACGTTTGGCACACCGAAGATGATAACGAGTCAGCTATAGATATGCAGACCGTTAAAAATTTATTGGCAATTTTCAAAGTCTTCATCGTGCAATACTTGAATGGTTCCTCGGAAACGTGAAAGCTTCAGTCATGTTCCTTTTCCCTTTGATTGTTTAGATTGAAAATCTCAGTAATTTTTTAATTGATTGTGAAACGTATAATCAAAATTATCTTATTGAGCGGTGAACTGCGCTTCTCAGTAATCGGTAGTCATCTTTATAAAATATGAAATCCTGTTCTACCATTTCACGTATGGTAGAGGGGTGTATTGAAGTCAATTTTGAATTGACTTGAAAAATATTCCGTATATTATATGTTCAGCGTTCACTTTTTTAAAAGTGTAACAGTTTCAAAAATCAATTTTTTCGCAACGTGAGAAGTCTGTTTGACTATCATGACGCGGAAATCTGTAAAACAAGTGGTTTATTTTAATTTTCAAGCAATATGATGATGATAGTGAAATACGGCGATTGTCTGAGTCGTATTGCACCCATTTCCTCCTAGGTTGTGTACAATATATGTTCCTAATTACTGTCTCAGAAAATGTAAAATTACATATAAGCTGCGAGCAATTGGAAAGTAATGAGGTAATTTCCGCATGGATGTTGAGAGGGGGAAAAAACAGACTAGGGTGTAATAACTTCCACGAAACTGTGCTAATCTCCTGCATCATTATCAAAAATCTGCCGCTGTTAAAAGTAGGTGCAAGATCAATTACCAAAGTTCTGTGTTGAAGCAAATCTATATATCTCATTTACTGTGATATTAAGACATATTGTCTGTTCTAATTTATTTATTTCGTTTAACGAATGTGTTTTTAGGAAATTGCCCAAAAAAAGTGAGAGTATGCTGGTTCATATGAAATAACATCGAATGTATTCTAATTACATTCTAAAATTGGAAGATCTTCGAAAGAATTTTGAATTCATTATTTCATATCTATCAGTACCGAAGTAGCCTAATCGACTTTGATCGATAATCAGAATTTTTGCTGTTACTAGATCTTAATTTTTGTGTCCTGTTACAGTCCTTTGTATTTTTATTTTTTAATAAACTGTTTGACTTTGATTTGTCTCGATGTATTTGTATTTTCCATCCTTGTTTCGTGCCCTCTGTACTCACATTATGACAGTACTGTTATTGACATCCCCAGTTTGAGATTTTATAAGACCATTTTTTATCGTTTTGAAGCCTGGATACGTGTCCAGCCCATTCCCCTTTAGTTCTCTACTAATCAAGTGGATAATATTTCTCTATTGTATTTTTATTTTCTTTCAGTTTTTAGCGAGGGTATCCTGTCGGTATTTTTTTAAATAATTTAACATTGCTCTCTCCGTACCTGAGCGATTTTAATATTATTATTATTATTATTTTCAACGTAGGTACCTCTCCAGGAGCAAAAAGTGTACTACTCAATTTAAAGAGGGGAGTAGGCTGACCCACAAAAGCTACTAAAGTTTCGATGATAGGTACATATAATGTAATTACGAAAGCTCTTTCAATTGCGTTGAAGGTTATTTTTTGTATCTTTTTAGCGTGAAGAAATTCTCACACTTCGCGTGTACTTGAATTGTGGAAACCATATTTTCCTTTCTTATACTCGTACTTAGTATGGTACATGTTTTAGTACTTACACATTTTGGTTTGCTTTTCTTACTTACTACCAGCTCGAACCAGCTGTTTGTTGTTGTTTTTTTCTTTGTTTTGGACAAGTTGGCTAGGGGGCTTCTTTCTTCAGCGGACCTATTTTTACTGCCGTGGTTGAATGTTTCAGAAATTTCATTGCTAGCTAGGTTCTTCCAGGACTCAATTTCCTCTACTGACCTGATTGTAAAAGATTCATCTTCATTCTTACCTCTTCCTAATACTTGGCCATTGTTTATTACCCAAATATAGTATCGATTCCGCAAAATTTTATCTTTTGCTCAAATCTCATGGTTTCCCTTGGTCAGGTGTTCGTTGTAGTATGTTCTTTGATTGGTAGGTACTCCCACCAAGCGTCGGTTGTAATTTTTTTCATTATTGCCATTTTCAAGATACTGTCTCTTAAAGCGATTCACCATATTTATGATAAGAGGTGGCGTACTACCATTTTTTTTCAGTCTCCTAAGCAGCATAATTGTAATTTTCACCTACCGCTACGCCTGCAATTTGGCCTTTAGTTTTACTGCTATTTGGATTGGATTTTCATCCTCTTGCACAGGGACTTTGGGAACTACAAGTGCATATCTTCCGGTATATGTGTATAGCTCTTCAATTGTTTCTTCCAAGGAGTTCACTCTTTCTTTCAGGTGTTTATTTTCTTCCCGTTGTTCAGGGATACAGGCTGGCCTTTCGTTGAAAAAAAGCTTTCTTCATGTTGTCTACTGTAGCTAGGTACCTCACTGTCTTTTAGGTCGTCTACTTTCACCGTTGTTATTGCTTAACACAAATTATCGTTAAATGGAGCTAGTCTTATCAGATTGACACAAGCACAGGAACTCTGCTGATCGACACAACCATTCGGAACACTTAGCGAACTTCATCAAGGACCGACACTATTTTGACTCAAAAAAGAGTGTCTTTTGCAGATCAGGGCGCGTGCAAAAATTTTCTTATCGCGTGCTATTATTTATTTATTTTAGCAGTACATAAGTGTTCATTATAATACTCATTTCATTTCCCGAATAAACGAGACGGGCGCGGCGAGTTTGAGCTAACATTAGTACCTCTATATTTACCAACTATTGCGACGCCTAGCACCACGGCCAGTGCGTCCCTTCCCCCTCCGTCTTTTCATTTGGCACACACACCGCCCAGCTTTGGGCAAATGCCTCCCCTTTCTTTTTCCAAAACTCTCTATTAATTATACTTCTTCTCCACTTCGTTCCTTGAGTTTTGTCGAGCTCATTCCTCCAGCGGGTAATGGGTCTCTCCCTTTCCCTCCTGTAGTTACGCAGGGTTCACCCCTCCATCTTCTTCTCCCATCTGTCATCTCCTCCCCTCCAAATGTGACCTGCATATTTCTACTGGTGGCTCTTAACTACCTCCCCTATAGGATTCCGCAGTTTTGTTTTTGCCCTAATTTCCGAAAAAGCTTTACCCTATCTTTTTTCTTTATGTTCAACATACTGCATTCCAGAGCGGTTTGTGTAGTACGCAGCCTGTTTACACTACCCTTGGTTAACGCCCAAGTTTGGGCCCCGTATACAAACACCGGTTGTATACAGCTCTGCCAGGCCTCCACCATAGTCGTCACTGGAAGTTTGCTTTTGAAGACTTCTTATAACTTCCAGTAACTGCTCCACCCGCTCTTGATCCTGCTAGACGGCTCTTTGTTCCTAGCGTTTCGAAAGGATATTGTTTGGCCGAGGTATCTTGTTTCGCGCTCCCATGTGATCTTTTCGTTTGCTATTATGATAGGTTTCTCTTGGGCGTTTGCGAGTAGGATAATTTTTTTTGGGTTAACTTCAAGACCGGCCATCTTACATGCAACTATAAATTCTTCTGCCATCTGTATCAAGTCTTTCGGATTGTCTGCTATTCGGAAAACATCATCAGGACATTCGAAAATATAGACCGATAAGCCTTACTTCTAACATTGGAAAAATCTTTACTCTCAGTTGGACTATAACCAGGCCAGGGAACAGGTTGGATTCAGAAAGAACCACGCAACCATAGATCAAATCTTTATCATGGACCAAATAATCGAAAAAGCAATAGAATATAAAATCCCGATCTGCGTGCTCCTAATAGACTTTTCAAAGCATTTGATTCTATAAAAAAAGTACATCTTTGGCAGGCACTTTTGGCTCAAAGCATAAATAAAAAAGCAATCAAGGTTATTAAAGATATCTATGAAAGAGCAACAACTTATGTCAAAACTGATGTGAAAGGTAGCAGAGAGTTCAGATGAGTGGAAAGAAGAGTTCGCCTGGGTGATCCCGTCTCTCAAAATCTATTTAACTGTGCGTTGGAAGAGGCTATGAGACGGCTCGAATGGGATAATAAGGGACTAAAAATTGACGGCGAATTCCTTAGCAACTTGAGATTCACGTCCTGTTATATTTACCTCAAAAACAGTGTATTGAGTAGGTATAATAATAATTCCAAATCATGTCATTAGATACCAATAAGTCGAAGGGTAGCACCGTGAATGCTATAAGGATAATTCTCAGAATAGGGGCATATTTCATTATTACATATATAAATTTTCAGAAGGATGATTTCCTCTATTTTGTTGCGGGGGTCGTTAGTATATGTGCCCCCAATGTGATTTCTAGCGTTCAGCTCAATTCATTCCCGCGGGGAAAGGGAGCAGGGAGTTTCCAAAATTTTGTGTCAACTACGAAAGAATTTCTTTCATAGTGGCTACAAAAATGAACTATGGCGTAAGAATTTATTTTGTAGTAGTTGAAAAAAAAAAATCAAAATACTCAAATTGATAAACATTTTAAAAGATTTAAACGTTGAAAATTATTCATGCTCATTTTTTTAGCCTCAAATTTCAATTATCAACAAGTTTTTCTATGGTAGTGGACTGCCTTCTTGTTTCTTTCGTAGTGGCAATGGTTTTCAATGGTTAAATAACCATTGCCACAACGAAAGAAACAATGAGGTAGTCCATTACCATAGAAAAACTTGTTGATAACTGAAATTTGAAGCTAAAAAAATGAGTATGAGTAATTTCCAACATTTAAATCTTGAAATACTTATCAGTTTGAGTATTTCGATCCTTTTTCCCAGGTGATCATGCCGCCAACAGATGAGAACTGATAAACCACTACAAAAGAGGAAGACAGTGCATTGCCGCCAGCCGAAAGCTGAAAGCCAAAAGCCAAATTAAGCCGAATTTTTACCGATAAGAGAAAAGCTGAAAGCCGGCTTTATTTGTACCTTCACAAGCCAAAAGCCGAAAGAAGCCAAATTTTTCCAGCTTTCTCTTGGCTTCTCAAAAACCTATAAATTCGTGAGCTTTCATCAATTTTTCTTGTGTGTGATATTTTTAAGAACTGCATTTTCCCTCCTTAAACCTTAAGACCTCAGCTCAGGTGTCAGTTGACGGTAAATTTCAACTCAAAATATCAGCAACATTATTTTTTATTAGAACATGTTTTGGCTTTTGGGTATTGGGCAACAGAAATTAAGTATTTTTATCAGTAAATACTAAAGAAGCTAAAAAGCCGAAAGCCAGCCGAATTTTTCTTAAAAGCAGAAAGCCAAATCCGTATTTTTCTAGGTCAAAAGTTTAAGCCGAAAGCCGAAGCTAAAATTTTTATCTGCAATGCACTACGGAAGATACCGAAAATTGTAAACAACAGGATTGTCGTGGACAACATCTCACAGGATGGATAAACTGTACTTGATTCGAGGTCTAACAGCCAAACGTTTTTCTTAACAGAAGACTAAAGCAGTGCAGCTACTTTGCAGCATGAAAGGTTTGATCAGGGAGCCAGTATGAGCAAACAGAAAATCGCCACTACGCTGAAACCAAAAGTGCATACTGCATTAGGCATAACCAAACTTTGACCTTTTTTTGAGCAATGAATTTTTTTTTTTTTTTTTTTGTAGAAATATCAAATCCAGTTGCGCCATTTTGCTGGTCTGAAGATTCATGAATATGATCAGTAACCGCCACTACGATGGAACTTTTTAGCACGTTCGTTAAATTTGTGGAGTAGAGAGGTGGGGGGGGGGCTTTTATGTTCTTAACTGGAAAAGGTTGAGAATACAATGTTCTATGCAAAGGAGAAAAAAAATCAGAATGCATTATTTGTCTTTGAGAAAATGTGCAGTAACTGAAATATGCCCCTATTCTGAGAATTAGGTACCCATATAATCATTAAGAAAACACTAATGATACATAAAACATTCGAATCAGTTAAGTTAGTGAAATAAGCTACTGTAATGGAAACCTCACATGCTCATATTATATTCACCTCACAGATCCCAACTTTCACATTATTACTTGTATATCATCCGAAAGTAAATAATTTAGCGACCTGAACTAACTTGTGTATGAAACTAGATAAAATTCTCTGCAAAGTACATATTATGTACATTTTGAACAGTCTCCGCCAAATTATCATGAAATGCTGGGAGCGCACTTTATACAAAACTTTAAAAATTAATCATACCTACAAGATTACGATATTTTTTTTAAGCCGATGGAAATCACATTACGCCGGTTTTGATTAATAACACTTGTTGCCTATGTTTACCTCAACAAAAATGAGAAGAAGTGTACGTGCATTGTGGCGTTACTATCCTGCATAATTGTTCTTCTTATCTCCTCGTTTATCTACACCTTATATTTGCCGGTTCTGCCAGGACATATGGAGCCAAGATTTCAGCAATCGGAAAGCTTTTAGTTATTTTTTTGCTACATTTTGGTGATGACCGAAAGACTAGACCTCGGCCAGTTAGAATAGAGTAGATTTATGTTTGTTGTGGTTGATTTTTCCCGAACACATTTCAGTCACGAATAACTTTATAAACCTCTCCTTATCACTTGGGTTACATTATTTTTCTGCATTAGAAACAGATTCTCTTACAGGCTCTACGATTACTGTCCTTACTATTCTTCCAACTATCAAATCTGGAATAAGTAGGGCACTGCATTAGGGGCAGATTCTCTTACAGACTTTACAATCACTGTTCACACTATTTCAAAGTTCTTTCTATCACATCGAGAATAAGTAGTGCACTGATACATCGAATATTTTCAAAGAATTTAATTTACAATAATTTTTGTCCGCGTTTTTACAATTTATAAATTATATGGCTCTAAGTTTTGACAAATAAATAAATAAATGCAATTTAATATACTTAAGATTACACAAATATCGAATTGAAATTGAATTTCGTAGATCAATGTTAATGGCTTAAGATTTAGCACAGTAGTATAAAAAAAAAATTAAGTATAAACTTTTATTGCGATCGGACTAGAATAAAGAAAAACCGAATGTAGATATAGTGATTGCTGATTGTCAAAAGTAAATACCTATGTACATTATTTCCGGAGAAGAAAAAGTATACAGTAAGGTAGCTGTGGGATGGAAAAAATTTACGTTTCAATAATCTTAAATTCTGAGTTTGGAAGCCCGCTAAGAATATTATTATTTCTTTTTATTAGTGAGTGTTAAGTCTTACAGGTTATTGGTTTAGTTATTCGCTACTGTTTCACAAATACTTACTGCAGAAGTAAAGATGTGGTAGTTGCTTGTGGCTTAATAAACGTAGAATTTTTGTTAATGTAAATACCAAGTACATAGAGAGCTAAAAAGTAATTACAGTAGTAACAGGACATTCTTATTTTTATTTATTAGTATGATAAAAAATAGAATTCAACGAGTTCGGCAACATTTTGTTAACTTGCATAATCGAGTTTGCGTCATCAACTCGCTAATATCTAAAGTCTACAAAGTTAAAACTAATCTACTATGAATCACATTACTTATTTCAAAAAAATCACTATTTTCATGAAGTGCTCTCGTAATGTAGCCTGTTGTATGCACAAGCGTAATTATTTACCCGAATAGTAATTTCTCCTTAACAGTAGACAATTTTTTGTAATTTATTAGAACAATATCTATTTAATTCAATTGAAATGTTTCATGTCTTGTAATGCACATAAGTATGCCGAAGTGCTAGACATTCACATTTCGAAGAAATAATTGGAAGACTGGGTTGCCAGAAATAGTTAAATGTTTTACAGTGACAGGCTATGTTGACCAGCATTCAGTATGATCTTTCTTAGCGCAGTCTGTCACTTCAAAATTATCAATTTAACTACGTCTTGCATTGCGCCCTCCCATACCGATTCCTAAGTGAGTTAATTTTCAAATAAATTGAGAGTGAACTTACATTTGTTAAATACGGTTCGGAGTTTATCTTCCTCCAGTTTTCTCGTACTTTTTCACACAATTGTGCATGTAGTTGATACACGTATAACAATACATTTGGAATGAAAAGAAATGTTGAGCAATGTAGAGTGCGCAATGATTATGTTTTAAACAAAATTATCATTTAAATTAATCATTTTCTGAAGTTTCTGCAAATTTTTGACATCACGAGACGACTGTTATAATTATTGTATGAATATTCTAAAAAATTCCATTAATGATTAACAGAAAAAAAAACTGTACACACGTTACAATATTAAGCATGCCTTTATAAAAAAAAAAAAAAATCTAATAAACTGAAATCATTCACAACGAATACTCGATTTTCAATCACAGAACCAACTTTAAACTTAATTGAACATCTTGTAATATTAAATAATATTTCTATACCCGAGTAAGGTATTCACTAAGAAATACAATTTGATTATACTCTGAGCATGAGCTTCTCCACTGATCGGCTTCGCTTAGCCCCCAATCGAGAGGCTGACACTCGGAGCATTAAAGTTCAAAATAATTAATAATAAGCGTAGAAGTCGATGCTACCGAAATACGTTGTCATGCACGTCCTAAAGAGCTAAATAACTTATCTATAGGAGGTACAGGTTTCGTATTTGTAAACATTACATATTGCTTGTGATACATTTTTCAAATGGCATTTTAATCATCCTACGTTCCATGCACCATTCTGCCATGAAACATTGCCGAGGGAGGGGGTTATTTGTGTCCAATATTTCTTGTTTCAACTGGAGCCAGTGTTGGCCTGCCCGTGGATTTCTTTCCATTTTCGCAAGGTACTTTTTCGGTTTTTTCGCATCGTTTGGAAATATTATAATACGAGAATCCTTCGGGACACTGGTATATGAAACCTGAAGAACAACACAGATATTAGTCATATTCGGATTTGGAGTGCGCGACCAAAATATTACGAACATTCAGTGGTATGAAAACTCTGTCTACAAATTGAAAAAAATACTGCTGCAGTCGTATCTTACCATTAAGCTTTCCATCGTCATCTTTCTTGCACTTGTAGAACAATCTGCAGTCGTCTTTGTAGGGGAAAGATCCTTCGGCTGGACAAATTGTTTTATCTGATTTCACAGGAACCTGCAAAATAGGACATCGTAAAATAGATATTGCTCATACATATTAAGGCTCGGACTGATACCGATATTCGGCCTATTAATGGATCTTGTTCCACCGCTGGATTACAGCTACGTCGCTTATGGTAGGGTTGGAATCATGGGAGCTCTCTCTCATCTTTCAGAGTTGGCGAATTGGCAATTTCAGGTGCTCAGTTGGCAAATTAACTCATCTCGTGAGATCTTCCCCTATTAATAATTGTAAAATTTTTAATTTTTTCACTTCATTGCAAAATTTCTGATTGTTGCTCCCTTAAAAAATCTGCTTCACTACGCCCCTGACTGACTGTTGCTAATTTTGCTTATTATACCTAATGGGTACTTATTGGCCAATCGGCATTGCCGACACGACCAGTATCGGAATCCTGACCAATGGCCAATATTCAGATTAGGGGAGAGTGTTGTACCTTGGATAGTGTTGTATTTCAGGACACTGCAGTTATTAGCTCCTCCTGCGGTCAAAATTTCATAAAATTTGAGTGGAAGAGTCATCGTACAATGACACACACATATCTGTGTCGTCCAAAATATTATTAAATTTATTAATAAAACTGTATCTTAAAAGTTTTGTAGTTTCGGCTATGTAAATTTAGTATTTTATAAAGTTTTTTGAGCATTTAAATATAATTAAATTCCAATGTAATTTATTCTGAGAGGGAAGGGGGCGGGGTAATTATTACCGATCCTCTGATATGCTTAAATTCACTTCTTCATTTGCAAATTTCATAGAAATGAATTCAAAACGAAAGTTATCTCATGTACCTTGGCACAGCTCCAAAGTTTAAACCATTCATGAAAAATGTCATTTTTTAGTTTTCTACATATTCTTGAAGGAACCATACCATATAGTATATACTCGTCTGGGTGCATTGTAGTGGCAAGTGGTTAAAAATCTAATATTCTAGTTTAAAAGGAATTCTAATGACTATATTTCTTGCAATCAAATCGGTATTTTCTGTTTCTCATGAGCTATTCATCGTACGTCTGTAATACATAACTAATGATTGATTTCCCAATTTTAATTTCTGGGTGTCCCGAGGTACAACCGATGATGTACCTTGGCACCAAAAACTCAGTACACTAAAATGAATCTCTAGCCTTTGCATTCATACAGAATGCAAATTTTGACTAATTATGACCAAGACATGTAGCTATGTACCCAAGATGAGTTTCAATTGAATCGACTCGAAACTTTTTGTCTGAAAATTCAGTTTTAGTAGAAAGTGTTCCGAGGTACAACTTTCTCTCCTACTGATGTTCTTCTGAATCTACTAAAATATGGACGCTGAATTGGGGAAAATAGTTAGGATCCTAAATCAACTCCTGACGACTCTTGTTTCAACTGGCGGCCAATTTTTTTCAAAATTGGTCAAAAAAGGGGGTTCGAGAAACTGGTCAAGAAATAACAAAAATCCAATGTGGGCCGAAATTTATTTTAATTAGTTGATAAATTATTCCAAGTTGGCAGGAGCAAAGCGAGAGGAGGGCCTGTAACACCACTCACAATTCTTCATAGTTGGCATATTTTCGTTGGTAATTTAGTCACTTATCTGTACCCCAACCACAGTGTCCTGATTATAACTCGTCGAAAATGTCCGCGTATTGAAGCCTACGCTCCCGCAATGTGCCCCGTGAGGAGTCATTTAGTCACCATTTTGAACCATCAGCCAGCAGAACATGAGAGTCGTTGAGCGCTTTTTTTTTTTTTTTTTTTTCTTGCTTGTGTGGGGAATATTTTCCGAGTGGAGATTTTTCACCAATTTGGTCAGAATTTTGAACATTATATTAGTCGGCAAAATATGAAAGTCGTTGAGCTTTTCTTTTTTGTTTGCATGGAAAATTTTTGTACCGAGTCGCCATTTTCCAGAAAATTTAAGCCTTTTATTCGGAATTTTAGTCATCAGTCGGTACAATATAAGAGTCGTTAAGGTTTTTTCTTCGAAAACAAATTTGGTTTACATGATTACTTGGCAAGCAATAAAACCTCTCAAAAGTCGCAAATTTTTCAGCTGTTGATCGCTAAGTTTTCCAACAGAAGCCAACTGTCAAATTTTGGGGGATAATCTCCCCATACCCCTTTAGTAGGTCCTTAATGGTGAACACAACTTTCCCTCAGTGTGTTAATTCTTTCTCAGATTATGAGGCTCGGCAGTTTCGACTATCGAAGAGCACTTAGAAACACCCGAGTATTTACATCCGCCATTTTCCATCGTTTGGTGTCCGACGATTCACAATTCACTACGTGGAGCGTTCCGCGTATCGAATTGTGAATCGTCGGATACCAAGCGACGGAAAATAGCGGATATCAATGCTCGGGTGTTTCCAGGTGCTCTAACTATCTAAATTGACATTTTGAGACGTTATCACATAATATCAAGGCTTCAATAATGAAAGTCAAATTGTGCAAGTAATCTTGTGCATTTCTCAATTAATTAAAACACGATAGCGAATGATACACTAATTTTATAACTTGTTCTCAGGTAATTATGTGTTAATATTGGGGCCTAAATTCTAAATTTTGAATTTTTTTTTCTTTAATTTACTGCCAATTTTTAGGTACTTAATGTACAAGGGAATCTCGAGATAAGTTGAAAATGACAATTCGACAAAGGAATCTGTATGCAAGCAAAACGTGTTTGGAGAAGATTAAATTAGCAACATTTGTATTGTATGCATACTTTCAAAGTTGGCAACTTATATAATGCCGAAAAATTGATGAACTATAGATGAACTCAGGAAAAGGATACTGCAGAAGTTAGTGACGCAGCTAGAGACCAATTTCGGGATGAGGGGGCAAAAATGTTTCCAGTTGCTTTGCTCGCCCATTATAGGTCTGCTTTTTGCTAATTCTAACATTTTAGGGGCATTGTTTATTCTCCACTATCCACTGGTGGAAGTCATTCACTTTTGTGATCTGTTAGGAATCTACCAAGGATGTCACATTTTGCTCAGTCGCTCAACATGAAACAATTACGTCAGTTATGACTATGTTTAGTCTTTTTCCTGTAGAAACAATCAATTTTCAACAATACGATTCGAATAAATCAAATACGTTACCTATCAGGATTATCAAAATTCTTGCTGTGAGTAGAGTGAATCGTCTTAAGGTGCTTCAAATTATTTTTCCCTATCTATAGAACGTCAAAATCAGTGGAGATTTTCATCTACAGTTCATCTATTTTTCGGTATTATATGAGTTGCCAACCTTGAAAGTATGCATACGAAACAAATGTTGCTAATTCAGTCTTCTCAAAACAGAAAACCAATTCAATTCGCACGATTACTCGGCCAGCAATCAAAAACGTCTCAAAAACTCAAATTTTTCAGCTGTTTCGGTCGCCAACCAGTGTTGCCGATTTTTTTTCAGCGGATGCGTTCCCAGTGGAAAAAGATGTTGACTGGGTGTCAGAAAGTCAAAAAATGTGCTAAATTTCGGATGCTAAAGAAAAAATCTATGAAAAGTTGTGATTCTGAAAATGAAAAAAAAAAGCGCCAAAATTCATGTTTTATCATGTTTAGAAGGGTGTTAAAATGGAAGCTAAAACTTTCTGAAGGATGATAAAAAAAGAAGATAATTTTTTTGTTTTAATTTCTTAGCTATAATCCGTAGTCACACTCTTATTTTGAAAAATCAAGTTCTTCAGAAGTAAAATTAACCAATAAAATGTTATATTTACACTCATTTCAAGAAAAATTCAAGTACACTTATTGAATGTTGTATTTTTATGAGAATTTTTAATGATGTGGGGTAAAATTCCATAGTTTTGCAAAATGAATGAATTTTGAAAACATCAAGTCGAGATTACTTATCTCGGTTTCGAAAATTTGAAAAATGTTGATAATCACATTTTATTAATGGATCATTGCAAGTAGGTAAAAAATGGGGGGAAAAGCAATTCTGAGAAAATTAGAGAGTCGTAATACAATGATTGTATCGAACAGCGTATCAAATAAATAGAATTTTCAAAAATCGAAAATTATAAAATCAGCACTGGGCTTTATGAAAATGTAATATCATTTGTGCCCCAATATGGCGGGCCAGTTCACCTAGGTACGCAGTAACTACCATGGAAAGATATTGAAAAGCGAAAAGTTTTAAGCAAAATCCTTTGAATTATTCGAATTTTTGAAAGCGAAAATTGCAAGCAGCACTTTTCGCTTTCAAAAAATTCGAATAATTCAAAGGATTTTGCTTAAAACTTTTCGCTTTTCAATATCTTTCCCTCACTGGTAGTTCAAAGCAAAACAGATAACGGGAAAGCGAAAAACAAAAAGTTTTCTTCAATTCGCTTCTTACTTAATTGGTGAGTGGTGAATTTTTAAATTCTATTCAATGGACGCTTGACTCTTTTCATCCTTGTTGTTTTTGAGTTTTGACAAAAGTAGAAAGCAAAAAGTTTCAAGCCATCAGAAGTTTTTAAATTGTGGGAAGTGAAAAGCAAAATAAACGTTGAAAAAGTGAAAAGCCGAAAGCGCAAGTTTTATTTTTCAAGGTCTAACGCAAAATTCAAAAGTGGAAGCGTTATTGAATCGCTTTCCATCACTGGTAACTACAGTATCTTAGCTAAACTAGCTCCTTCCTGATTTCCTACTCCTACTATACCTACTAATTTGGCTTACAACATCACAAAGTAAATTTTTTTCACGGATGCTAAAATTTGAAATTCGATGTCAAAAAAAAAACAACAAAAAAACTGACTGAATGCTAACAGCAGATGCCAGATTCCAGATTGAAATTTTTGGAAGCTAGATGAAGAGACGGATGCTAAATCTAGCATCCAAGATGTCAACTTGGCAATACCACTAAGTTTTCCAACAGAAGCCAATTGTCAAACCTTTGGAGGGATACCCCCTGTATCCCTCTTCAGTAGGCCTTTAATTGTGAACACAACTTTCCCTCCGTTTGTCCTTCCTCAGACTGTGTCGGCTCGGCGGCTTCCGAATATCTAGAACACCTAGAAACACCCGAGTATTTTACATCCGCCATTTTCCATCGTTTGGTGCCCGACGATTCTCAATTCACTACGTGGAACGTTCCGCGTATCGAATTGTGAATCGTGGGGCATCAAGCGACAAAAAATAGCGGATGTCAATACTCGGGGTTTCCGGGTGCTCTAACTATCGGCGTTTCTGACTGAGTGTGCACATGATAAAGAGCGTTTACTGGAGGAAACTGATGCAGAGGGACCGAGTGTACACACGAGAAGGAGCGTCTACAAGAAACAAGTTTGCGTGGATTCGGTATTATTTTACAAACATCATCGCTGTCACTTCTCTATAACTTTTTTCGAATTTGGTACCAAGTTATCATAAGTAAATCAAATCTTACCGGCGCTATTGAATTATCAGTAATTTGTCTCAGATTTCTCGTGTCCATCATACTTCCATCGCATTTCTTTGCTTGATCTGTAATGGAAAGAAAAATTAGTATTTGCTTTCTGAAATGTTATGCTTTGAAGCTTTCTGTAAACTGATTAATACTATGGTAGTGACTATGAAAGCAATACCTTTCACTCATCTGAAGTGAAACCTCAAAGCAATTCAAGCAAAAGTAACTTTTCTCTCTTTCCTCTCCACTTCCTCTATCTCCTTCCCCCTTAAATGATGATAAAAACGGTTTCCACTTGAAGTACTTTTTTTCACCACAAATTTGACGAAATATTCCATATTTTTACATTAATGTCCTTACAAATCAGGTATGTCGGTATGTCAACGTACCTGGCGGCAAGCACTGAATTTTCTTATCATCGTATATGGTTCCGTTGGTGCATGACAGAGTGAGCACCTTTATTTCGTTGCTCTGCGACGTAGTACACTGGTAGAACAGATTGCAGTACTTTGGATGTCTGCGGAAACCGGTTGGGCACACCAACGCGAACTGGTCGGGTCCCAACTCCGGACATTTTTCGCTTGAAGAGGTGCTTGAGATCGTTGTGATATCTGTAGTAGTAGGATATGCAGTCGTTGGGTTCACAGTCGTTATCTGCGATGACGGATTCGTAGTGCCTTCTTCGGGATTCAGAGTACTGCCTGAAGTCGTGACTGCGGGGCTAGTCGGCCCTGTACTCGATTCGGTGGTGAGTCCACTTTGTGTCGTAATACTTTGAGTGGTCAGAGGTGAAGTTTCGCCGGTACCCACCGTTGTATAATCGGTGGACCCTGGCGTTGAGTTCTCCGTTATTGTACCATTTGTCGACGCTTCGGGCGACGAGGTCGTAGTTTGCTCGGTAAACGGCTCTGTGCTATTGTTGGTGATACCTTCGCCCGAAGTGGTGGTACTGTTTTCTCCTGGCGTCGTGTTCTCGCCTGAGGTTGTCGTTTCTCCCGGACTTGTAGCATTCGTTGACGAACCAGAGGTTGGCTCAGTGACCTGCGACGACCCATTATTGCTACAGTCACGTGGCGGGTACACTGATTCCTCGTGGTTACACGTGTTCAAACTTGGATCGAATATAGTTCCAGCTGGACAGTCGAAGTGGTAAACCGAAAATCGTTCTCCCTTGTCTCCATCCCAATCAACGCACCTGTAGAACTTCTTACAGTTATCTGGGTGGGGATAGAAGCCCGCTTTTGTGCATGTTATTTTACTCGCTGGCTTTGTCGAGTTTTGACACGTTGTCGCTGTTGCGCTGGTCGTTGTTTCAGTATTGTTACCCGCCGTTGTACTAGCTGGTGTGGTCGATCCATCTGAAGTAGCATTTTCGTCAGGTTTGGTAGAACCGGTTGAGTCAGGCTTTGCAGTCGTCACATTAGCAGTTGTGTTTCCGCCCGGTTTTGTAGAACTGGTCGAAGTCGTTGGTTTAGTAGTACTCTGGGGTTTTCTAGTAGTGGTCGAGTTTGCAGTAGGTGGACGTGTTGTAGTTGCATTCTGGTTTGGCTTTTTAGTGGTTGGATATGCGGAAGTGGGTTTTGAGGTCGTCGTGTTCTTCCCAGGTGTTGTCGAACCGCCCGAAGATGGAGGTTTTGATGTCGTGTAATTACCAGGCGATGTCGAACCACTGGAAGATGGCGGGTTTGCTGTCGTATTCTGACCAGGCGTCGTCGATCCACCTGCAGATGTTGATTCCGTGGTCGATCCTCCGTTGGTCGTGGACTCCGTACCATTAGTCGTTTGTGATCCCGATGAGCCATCTCCTCCTGATCTGCACTTCTCATTTTGGACAGCCCAAGGATGGTTGCAAACATTGTTGTCTGGATCCCACACGGTTCCAGGCCCACAATTGAATTCGTACTTGCTGTACCCTTTGCCTTCGTTCTTCACGCAGCGGTAGAACTTATTGCAATTACTCGAGGACGGGAAGAATCCTTCCTCCGTACATTGATCAGCTTTGGTCTGGTTTCCAGCTTGATTATTTCCTCCGGCGTTGTCGACTCCACTAGTGGTACCACTTTGCGAGGAGTCGGTCGTTTGCTGGTTTCCACTGGACGTGGTCTGCGTATTGTTTCCATTCGAAGTCGACGATGTTTGTTGACCCGAAGTGGATGAGGTTTGCTGGCCGGATGTAGTTGACGTTTGTTGTCCCGTAGAGGAGGTTTGTTGTCCAGAAGTGGAGGAGGTTTGTTGACCCGACGAAGAAGACGTCTGTTGGCCAGAAGTGGTTGACGTTTGTTGTCCCGAAGTGGAAGAAGTTTGCTGTCCTGACGTAGATGAAGTTTGCTGACTGGATGTGGACGATGTTTGTTGGCTGCTGGATGTCGAAGATGTTTGCTGACTTGACGTAGATGAAGTCTGCTGGCCGGAAGTAGACGACGTGCTCTGACCGGACGTCGACGATGTTTGCTGACCGCTGGATGAAGTCTGGCCGGATGTAGTGGATGATGTTTGTTGATTCGATGTCGAGCCTTGTTGGCCACTCGTTGTCTGCTGATTACTTGAGGTTCCTGCTTCGTTATTGTCCGATCCTCCGGCGGTAGTAGCGGTTTGACCTCCGGTATCTGCCCTGCAATTCGATCTCTGGACGGCATGTGGGTAGTTACATGTAACGGCATCGACATCCCAGACAGTTCCTTCAGCGCACTCGAATTCGTATCTCGTATAACCTCCACCGTTACTCACGCAACGAATAAATTTTTTACAGTCTCCTTCAACAGGATGGAAACCTTCCGACGGACATGGGCCGTTTTGAGTTCCAGTGCTATTGTTAGGGCTTTGATTGGAGTTGTCTCCACCGTTTGGTTGATTTCCATTCGAACTTTCCGCACTGTCGGGACTTTGAGTAGAGTTGTCAGGGCCGGAGGTTGTTTGGGAAGCACTTGGAATCTGTGTCGAATTCGGATAATTAGATGGAGTCACTCCTGATGTGGAACTGCCCGGCAGATTCTGTTCTGGTTCGGGAGTTACACTGCCTTGACCTGGGTTCGGGTTACCTTGTCCTTGGTTTGGATCACCACCTCCCTGGTCTGGGTTACCCTGTCCTTGATTTGGATAACCACCCTCCTGATCCGGATTGCCTTGTCCTTGGTTCGGATAACCGCCTTCTTGGTCCGGACTACCTTGTCCTGGGTTCGTATTACCCTCCTCAGGGTTGCCTTCTCCTTGACCACTTCCACCGGCTTCCACCGATTTACAGTCTGTCCGCTGTACCGCCCACGCGTGATTGCACGCGTTGTTGTCCGGATCCCACACTGTGCCCTCGCCGCAAGAAAATTCGTATTTGCTGAAACCGTTTCCGCTACTAACACATCGGTAGAAATGCGAGCAGTCGTTTTCAATGGGGAAAAATCCTTCGGCGTTACACGGCGGAGATCTCGTTACCCGTGGTGGCTGCTCCCCGATTGTGTTGTCTACTTCACCCATTGGTTCTATTTGCGAACCGCTGCCTGGTTTTGCGTAAGCCGGCTGCTGAGCGGGTGGATTGTTACCCTGGGACTGGACAACGCCGTAATCGACCTGGTTATTGGAGTTGTCGTCCGCCTGCAACGCATCTGCTCTGGGGAAGTTGAAGAGCAGCGGCTCGGAGGAATCACCGCGACACTCGGATCGCGAAGACTCGCTGGAGTGAACGCAAGAATTGGTTTCGGGGTCGAAGGTAGAGCCGCTGCCGCACTGGAACTTGAACGAGGTGAATCGAGATTGCAGAGAATTTTCGGACGATTCGCCCCAATCTATGCATCGGTAGAAAACTGAACAGTCGTTCGGGTCGGCGAAGAATCCCTCGGACTCGCACTGGAACTTCAGCTGGTTAGATCGGAATAATACTTTCTCTTGCCGGTTATTGAAATCTGTGGACAAAACATTGAACAATTATTCGTTTTTAGTGAACGTATTTCATTGTCGCTGGGTCGGCGTAGAATCTCCAGGGAAACTTGTGTGAGATTTATCTTTAAATTAAAGAAACGGTATACACCCTGTCGTCTCCCATGAGGACAAATACTTAAGGGGTTGCCTACTTGAAATCTGAAAAGTCTGAAGGGCTGCTGTTTTACTTTGAGATTCAATGAGTACAAGTGATAGTCAGTGACAACGAGGGGCAGCCTGCGAGTGTATCGAGCTCATTAGCTCACTATAAAGATAGGGAACTAGACAGTCGGCTATTCCGCCTGCCAGGAAGATATACAAACCGACAGCCTCTTAGCGAAAAACGTATAGGGTCGGAAACCTGAATCCAAGAACATTACAACTCTCTATCCTGAATTAATGAGTTTCTCCGTCTTTGAGCCAAACAGCTAAGAGCAAAGATGCACGATTTGGAAGTTAGTGCCTCTTCTGCTCTTTAAATCTCATATTCAATATGCATTCATGTTCCTGTCAGTCTACATGCTTATGTCTGTGTGGATGGTTAATGGGTTAGCTAATATGTTTCCATTTCTTTCTAGACCTGTCCTCTGGACGGTTATCCTGTATCCATCATTCCGTTCTTGCGTTCTTATATTTCTTCATATTTTTTCCCATCCCTATCTTTATTGTATTATATCGACGTAGATTTATCTATTTTTCTGCCACGTTCCACATCTTACACCCTCCTTCTTGGGAAAACTTCTTGTCGCCTATTATCAGCAGTTATTGAGCTGGTAATATCAATACGATCGACGAAATGCCGCACTTCAGGAAGTGGCTTTCCTGGACTCGAAACTACCCAATGTGCGAGACCGGTGTCAAAATTGTGCCGGCTTTGCCTGCATTGAGACAACCCTGTGTTCTGATTAGTTGAAAATAGGGACACTTTTTTGCCAGGAGTCTCATTTGTGGTGCTTCTGTGTACTGTGATCAATTTTTCGTGGATCCAGAGAAAAATGAATTTTTCCGTAGCTCAAAGGTACCAAATTTGGAAACTTATGTCTTAATGACTATCAGAAATTGGGTGTGTGTTAAAATAGTTTGTCAAACCTTGCAGTAGTAAGTATGATAGTTCCGGCAAATCAATTATTTCTAATTACTTTCTCGGTCACTGATGCGATACTCAAAAGGGTAGTTCCCGGGGTCAGGGGTGCGGTGTCATAGGGGCCACTTTGGCATGCGTGCATCGCCATACGTCTCACCACACCATGAGTAGATTTTTTGAGTGCGGGGGAGGGAAAGCTGAATTACTTTTCCACAGCTTAAAAACATCAGTTTTGATGAGGAGATGTTTTAGGATCGACTCGTAAAGAGGAACCAAGAGTTTTTACTTCTTGGATTTGGCTGACTGATGCATGGTTCTTCCAACCGAGGGCAAGTTTTCCAGGAGAGACCCTCCCACCCTATCGTTATATTCTTCTGAGGCTTGTTATAACAAGCGGCAGAGATAGTGTCACTTTTCTTTAGGAAGGAAATCGGGTGAGATTTCAACATTCTGAAAATCTATTTTGAAATAAGTAAACAGGCCTTAAGTATCGGCTTCCTGTTCGCTTGTAAGGAGAGAGGAGCAATTTGAGGGCCATTGTAATTCTAGAAGTGCTTCAGAAGTCTTGAGAGGAACCTAAGTCTTCATACCTCCCTCTTTCTCCATCTCCTAGTGTGGTTATCAAGAATTCGTGCAGAATTTTCCCTCTTTGTACTTTACCCCCCCCCCCTCCTCGATCAGAAAAAACAGACAGACAGGCATGCAATACTGATATTGATATTTCCGGAACGAATGTTGTCAGGGGGTTGGACTGCGAAACTGCCTGGAGATAACACCCCCAATCAATAAGAAAGCCAATGTGAGTATTCTTCAGTGATGTCGCCAAGAGTTCTCGATATTAGCGATTTTTCCTACTTTCTAATCCTAAAACTTTTTAATGAAGTTTCGTCGACAGAGCGTGGGTGAAATGGACCTCATAAAATCATTAAACATATTCCGGACGTTTATTGTTGATAGATTTGAGGAATGCTTCTCCGAAACGCAGAAGTCCATATTTCTAAATTATTTAAGAAGTTCAAGAAACGGCCTACAGATGTCAATCTTGATTATTTTCCCCTTTGGTTTTTGTCAAAAGCTACTCTTAACTTCAACGAATACGATCTAGAAATTTCTTTTTCCGAACTAAAATATTCGCGACGTAAGATAAAGAAAATTGCGAAAACTGGAGCCTGTCCGAGTTTTTGGAATTACAGTGCATAGCGAACGGCCTTGCTGCGTTTTAGAAATGCCGAAATACATAGCTAGAAACGAAATTTTATTGAAATAGGACTTTTTATGATACCCCGCATTTTTCTGAATCCGAAGGCTGCAAGGTCTAGCACTTCGGTGGTCAAAAAAATGCCCCCCTTCTCCAAGCGGGAATGGAATGTACTAGCTTTGAATTTTTGATAGGAAGATAAGGTCCTATCAGAATAAAAGTTTTTGGGTCTCCGATTTCAAATACTGTCAAATTTTCATCCTGCCTCGATTTTAGCCCTAAAATTTGAATTCCTCCCCAACGTGGGCCAAATTAATTTGATTTAGAAAGTCGAATGGACTTACTGCGTTTTTAAAATAAGTTGTTTTTTTTGTTGTTTTTTTATTTAAATAGTAAACATTGTAATAAGATGACGGAAATTTTTTGAAATGAGACAGAGATATTGATGAGTTGGAGGTTCTATCACCTGATTCCGTAAAAAGAAACCTACTGCATTTTGTAGAAGTATCTCTCATTTGTACTGGTAAAGCAGAGGAGATTCATCTTTAATTATTAAGTATAGAGGCAAATCACTCCAAAAATCAATTTACAATTTATTAACGTTGTGATACCTGATGATGACAGTGATGTCGAAACGTCATTGTGTTAATAAATTGTAAATTGATTTTTGGAGTGATTTGCCTCTATACTTAATATCTCTCATTTGTTTTCCTAAATAGCCATCATGCAGCACATTAAATACGTATTATTAACATTCCTCCCATCTTTTCTAATTTTACCCTCAACCCGAGCCCTGAAATCCGCCCTTTCAAGCATTACTTCAGAGACCTCAGGGAGGCTGTTAGGACTGTCTTAGCCCTCTTCCCTTCCGGCCGAAAAATCGGCCTAGGTCGAAATCTGCGAGTTTCTACGTGGGCTCGAACCCGGGACCTCCGGATTCCAAGACCAACGCGCTATCCACTCGGCCAACCAGACCCCTATTATTAACATTGATCTAATCCTCAATAACTGTGGAAGGTTGAGTAATTTCATTAACAAATGCTAATTTTATGTTATAAAAATTAGTGGAAATGGGCCGGTCACATCGCCAGAACACAAGACAACAGGTGGACAGAGAGGGTAACGTGGTGAATCTATCCAAACAAAAATAGAAAAGGTAGACAAAAGACTTGGTGGAGGGACGATTTTAGGAGATCGTAGCCCAAAACCGGGCTGAATAGGCGAGATCGGGAGAGGCCTTTGTTCTTATGGGCCCATTGTAGCGAATAAAACAATTGTAAGTAAATTAAATATAGGCTAATATAATATAATAATAGTTCGAGAATTTCTAGCTCAATAATTGTTGATAATGACACCAATATTGATAACGTTAGTACATGTTGTTCATCAGCACTATCTATTAAAAACATTTCTCATCTTATGGTGGCTACAATACGGAGTGTTCCCATTTTCATGGATTTAATAGAATTTAATTTTAATGCCTATCAGATCCATGGGAACGTTGGCACTCTACATCTATAATTGAAAATTTCGAACCCGGAGAATTCATAACCCGGAAATTATTCAAACCTTAACTGACATTTATACATTCTGTTCTTAAGAATTCATCATCCTCTCCCACTGTCTCACTTGTCAGAGTCTAAATAGTTCGAGATCTAAACACATGTATAACTGAACATTGAACAAACATCTGAAACAGCTTATCCTTATCCATGCCATCTTTGCGCCGACGTGACTTTGTTGGGTGGGGGGGGGGGGATTCAAAGTTTTTTTTCAATTATAAAACATTAATTCTGCCTACTGGAAATATTTTGAAGTCATAAAGCAAACGGGAAAAACGAGAAGTAACGTTTAAAAAAAACTGTCAACGCTTCCTCAATATTGCCAATAAATGCCTCGAAACTTCCAAATTTCTCTCATTAAAAACGATTTTGACTGCGGATGTTCCTCTTACCACTCCCCCTCCCCCTTGCTGTAATACGGAAATACTGAAAAATGTGTATTAACCTCGTGGTGGTATTCATGTGCTCCAGCTTGTTCTATTCACGGCATTCGCTTATGTAATTTCATACACATGAATATTTGCAGGAAGTGAATCGTGTAAATGAAGGGGTGGAAAACGTAATCTGTCTTATACGCTCCACCAAGAAACTACGAGATATCATAAGTTTATTATCACTTGGTTCAATGCCTAGCCCCCTCTCCCTCCGAAAAAAAAGGGCTATCGATGTCCGTGTTCGTCTCTCTGATAATTATTGGATTGATGGAAATTATTTAAAGGAGAAACCTCAAAAACAGTTGGAAAATCGACTCCATCGCCAAGTCAGAGTTTTTTTTTTTTTTTTTTTATTCGTATCCCGGTTCTTTTCAACAACGCGCCATGTTAAATTCTACTCTGGATTAGGAGTCGTGATTCAGCATCGATATCCTACGTAAACACAATTCTACGGATGCAAATCTAAGCGTAATTACCAACCACCTCGTAATTTGAATCCTGAGCAAACACGACATAATAGCCATGCAAAAACTGGAATGACATCACAGCTGCCGAAGGAATTAAACAACATTTGTCGATTCATGTGGTACAAGTACAGTCAGTGAGTAATATTGTGGAAATGCACCGAAGCATCGACGGTCAAGTTCGACTGTTTACCTTCAAGGTGACATAAGGCACGATTTATTCGTCTTAGGAGATTTTCATTCTTGTTATAATTCTCGAAAAATATGGTATACATTTCAATCAAAAGTTTGAGGTATAGTCAGACCCAGTACCAGAATTCTATGAGGATGGATTTTAAGGTGTTTAACTCTAAAAAGTGATAGAAAACTCTCTTTTGCAAGTGAAGCTGAAACTGTTTCAATGCTTAGGAAAATTTCGATACAAACATTACGAACGGGAAAGGGGATTATCCCCCAAACCCTCGCAGTAAACTGGCTTTGGTATAGTTGAAAAGATGCCTGCGTTTATTTTTTATTTTTCAGTCGATTTTTAAAATCAGCTACTCTTTTTCACATTCATTTCGGTGGACGAGTACAAATATAATCAGGACTAGGTTCATACCCATTCGAAAACGTTTTTCGATGGAAACGTGATGATGACATCAGTTGCTGGAGGTGAGAAGTACAGAATCTTCGCTGCGGGCCATTCATGACTTACTTTTAATTAGGTACCCACTTAATTTGTTTTGATGCCGAGATGAGTCGGTATTCACGCACGTGTACGAATTTCCTGAAATATTGGTATAATTTTGTTGTCTTACTTGCATATTAATGATTCCCTAGTTCGGTTATGAATGAAGGATCTTCAACTCGGGAAACCGGAAACGATTGTTATTATTTGCATTTTCAGTACTACTTCGTAAGTTCGCTGAAGGCTACAATATCTGACATCATCTTTATTATTTAGAGTTACCTGGGGGCTTGCTTATTCCTTGAAAACTAGAACTGATGGGTAGTCAAACCTTTATCTCCCAGGAAACAGTACCTTTGGGGTATTCTATTGCTTTTGAAGATATCACTGGGTGGCCACTTGGTCGTAGTAATTTTTGGTAATTTTTTTTTTGAAAATATGGTCATTAAGTTATCTTTTTCATTTTCCTCCTCCAAAACATTAAAGTAATATTGTGCTTAAACTTTTATGAAGTTACAACTAGAGCTGAAATCCTGTGGATGCTGAAAGTAGTTGCAAGTAATCTCGGTTTGCGATTCTGTGATGATATAACCTCTCTATTAGCCATGTTTTCCAAAACTCAGCAAATAGAAACCATAATTTGAAACCAAAATGTCGATATCTAATAACAGAAGCTTGTGGTTCATATTTTTACAGATGTTTGAGGATGTCATGAAAAGTAATGCCTTTTATTCTTTTTTGTATGATGAAACGTCTAATGTCGTTAATAAGAAAGAGTTACAAATTTATATTATATTTTGGTCTAAAAGTAAGAACAAGGTGATAGTTGCTCATTTAGAAACAATTTTTCTAAGTTCTATTAAAGCTAAAAGGTCATTTTTCAGTCCATTTTGTCGGTTATGAATCCAAGGCTCACTTGCCGCTGAAAAATTGGATACCGCTGGGCTTATTAGGTCGCAATGTTAACAAATCAGTATTCAATGAGAAGGCAAAAGTTATACACTCTAAAAGTTTATTGAACCTAGGGACTGACGATGTACACAAAGTTCATAATGCTTTTTCAAAAGGTCTTAATGAAATTGGCCATGAAACTGCAGAATTTTTTATAGATTTGGGTTTTATTTATGAATACCCTAACCGAGAAGCAAAGTTCCGTATCATTCTAGAAAAATTAAAACCACCTGTAAAAATATCAAGACACATTTCAGTTCCTTGGTTGACTTTGAGAAATTTAGTAAAAATAATAATTGAGCAGAGTCCTGCAGTTAGAAAATATTTTTTGATTTTCCTACCAAAAGACAAGCCAAAACTATTAAATAGCAGAGCGCATAAACTCATCCCTTCTGTATTATTGAAGGAAACTCACAAAGCTGAATTGGAGTTCCTATTTGCAGTTTCCCAATTATTCACCAATATGACTGAAAGGTTCCAATGAAATATTAATCCATATTTTGCATTCAGAAATGCGTTCACTGCATAACACTTTTTAATCGTGTTATGAGACTATCTAACATTTCTTTTATGAAGTTTGACGAATCCAAACTGGAAATCTTACCTGTTAATGAAGTAGTTGTACTTTCAAAGGTGAAAACTGAACATTGAAAGAGAAAACTAGGATTTTTCATTGTGTTGTCAAAATGGCAGAATATTTATACTTAAAATACTGAAGTCAATCAGAAATTTCAACTCCGAGATTTATGAGGTTCCTAAAACCGAAAAACGTTAAAAGTGATCCTAATTTTCCTCGAGATGTTAAAAAGATTTCAAACTTACTAAATATTAGGGAAATAGATAATAAAGTATTATATGATGAATGTGTGCTATTAAAAAGTGAAAACATTTTTGAAGAAGAAATTTTTAAACCCAAGTAATTCTTTTGAAATATGAATCGGGGTTTGAAAAGTATCCTAATCTATAAATTGTTTTTTCACTTCGAATATTTGAATTTTGAGTTGGGCGTGCTTCGTGGAAAATAATAATAACTAGAATTGGAATTTTGGTCACTTTTTAAATTTCTTTTAGGAAATGTTTGAGTGACTATCCTGTATATCAAAAAATACAACACCCATCGAAATACGTTTCTCAACAACGTCACACCATCATCATATCTATGTTTAAGACACGCCAAATCTTTACTCAATTTTCTGTCCGCCTCAAATCTGATACATAAGCTATAATGTAAATAGTATTAAAAGTATAAAGAATGTACATAGCCGAAAGACAATAAGTTACATTAAATAAACAAAAAAAAAAAAAAAAAAAAAGTAAAATTGTAAAATTCCCTTCAAAAAATGTGGTTTGTTTTTACGGCTTGGTCCAAATTTATTATGGAGCAGCTCTGAACAAATATTATTGTAAACAGTATCTTCTAAAAAAAAAATTATATTTTCTTTACTTGACTGAAAATTGTGTTATACATTGTGCATACTACAAAGAAGTATTAAATAAAAGACATAGAAAAAACAAAAATACACAATTAGAACATACTTATTTCAGCTGGTCTACAGGTCAGTCACCCCTAATTTCGTTATTTGTACAGCATGTCGCCAGCAGTACACTGCCTTACTTTTGGTTTTTTGGTTATATCTTCGGAAGGGATGACACACAAATGTTGTAATTGGTCACACAAAAATACACCAGTAGTACACAATTTTTCTGTGCAGGTTTCAGCCACATCCCTTGTATATGTGCTGCTGGTGTCACGGAGCTAACTAATTCCGCTTATCCAAGTACCTGTTAGCCTAGTGCAAACTAGGCTAAGTACGGTGTATCACTTATCGAAGTGTCACTTATTCAGGGGCTACTTATATAAGAACCACTTACCAAAGTTGTACTATATTATATTTTATACATCGTTTGTACTCGACTAAGCGACGAGGAAACATAAAGGTATTTCCAGCTTAACTTTTCAGCCCATAACTCCGGCCTATGGACTGACTCGGGCATGTAGAAATATCAACACGTCCAGCTTAATTAAAAACCATCGACACGTCGATTTTTTTTTTCTCAATTTACCTCCATGTACTGCTCGATTGATGCTATCTAATACAACAGTAACGGTATAGATGACTGTGTGCATCTAAAACATATTTAGCAAACTGCAACTTTGCACCCGAAGTGCAGAGAAACGAAAAAGGGGAATAAAAGAGAGGATAAGCTAACAGGTTATGATAATATAAAGGTTCGTAAACACGGCGGACATTTTTTTACAATATTTAATTACAAGCCCGACATTAACGGAAACAGGCATCGGCACTACTTACTGTATTATTAATAGAATCCTGTTTTACTCGCATTTTATTAAAACACTTATCGTCTGAGACGCGATCGATGAGTGAAAAATTATTCTTTTAAAAGGCGTAAAACTTTCCGACTAGCGCTGATCAGTAAATTATTGCCCTCGGGAGGCAGGCACGACAAAACTATTTCGATGACGTCGCATCTCACGCTCGCAATTAGGGTGTTATTTTGATCGGTGAATCGCAAACCAACGTAATTTATGTGCGTGCGAACGAGAGGTGAGTGAAAATAGAGCCTGGAAATTGGAAGATAAAAGCATGCGAATTGAAATTTTATTCTTGTATTTGAATTTGCTGTAATGGCGTAAGCCTCGTAAAGTTCGTGTCCTCGAGCAGAAACCCCCGACGCTCGTCAAATAGCTGCACTAGATGCCAGGAATATATTATTTCATAAATTCGCATTTCCTCGTCCGCAACCGCCGTATTGTAACACCCCGAAGAAACGCATTAATTACTGCGCAGACTTATGGACATTAATCATAGAGAACGTCATCTTTTCATCACACTCGCTTCGGACGTTGAAAAAAAGAGAAGCAATAACTCCCGAGCCAGACCTGCTGAAGTCATTAGTCCACTATTCCGTATTTTGCGAAAATTCTTTGCCATTGTTTAGTATTTCCTTTTTCAAGATTTAATGAGGAAATTACTTATACCGATTCAAAGATATCGTGGATTTCGCTTTTCTTTCATAATTTTATCATATTCACGCGATCACGTTCACGGTCATGCGATTTTACACTGAATTCAGGTAACTTAAGGATAAAAAATTTTCGCGAAAACTCACCTTGACTTCGTATCATCGAAGAAAAACATATTAACGGTAATATAATCGCTGCTGGAATTCCGCCAGCGTACGTTGCCATTGCTCGAATTCAACGTAAAATCTTCCCTTCCGTGATCCTGTAACATAATTGAGTCGTTAACAAGGTGTTAATGAAGAAATTATTTTTGTATTTAAGTGAAAATGAAAAGAGGTTAACAACCGAGCGTGGTTCTCGATCACCTAGATAGAGGCAAACGAACGATAATAACGGAAAATAGTCAGTGGATTTTTCCATCGTACTCTTCATACTGGTCTTGGTTTTGAAAAATTCGACATTGGGTGCATTTCTGTGTGTGCTACCTCGGCGTGGTGAAGGGACATTGAAAACAACTTTAGGCATATAGGAGGAGGAAACCTCTGACATAGGCCCTAATGAAAGCAATGGGAACTAGATCAGTATTCGTCACTGGATATGCGTTTCCACCACACTTATGATGGCAACTCACGAAGTAAACAAAAATTCCGAACGTAAAAAGTTTCCCATTCGAATGTCTTGCTCCCCTATACTGACGCAGACCCATTCGGGGCGTTTCCGGGATAGGGGGGTTCCAGGGGCGGATGGGCGGTAAAATTATTACTGGGCATTTGAATGGTGCGGCGTCGTACGAGTTTTGTCTGCCCCCCCCCCTTCAATACACACATATAAATTAAATTGACTTTTTTAATAAAATGTATTTATAACTGAGAACACCAAGAAAAATGTTTTAAAAAATGATAAGTAATAATGAAAATTATTTAAAAAACGTGTCGAAAGTTAGAAAATATAGGGAAAGACTGGCAGAAAGGAGAGGAGGCAGCTATCTATACTACTTTAGTTCGACAAAAGGTTACAGGGCTGGGTTTTTATGTTAACAAAAATATCAAAAATAATGTTGTGGAAATTAAAATAATATCTGAAAGAATATACCTACTAAAACTAAAAATAGATGAGAAGACAAAAATGCTAATCTTGCAAGTGTATGCACCTATAGCCGGAGCAGAGAAGGCAGAAGCAGTTAAATTTTATGACGAGCTGGAGGCAACAATTCAAAAAGAGAAGGAATACTGTCAGGTAATAATGGGGGACTTCAACGCAAAAGTAGGGGGAGAGGCTGATTCAAAACACTGCGTCCCATCTGGTGTGGGGGAGAGAAACAACAGGGGGGAAAGATTAGTAGAAATTGCCCAAAAATTTAACTTATGTACAGTAAACACTTGTTACAAGAAAAATAAAAGTCAAAAGGAAATGGACATGGATATCGCCAGACGGGGAAACTAAAAATGAGACTGACCACCTACTAGTAAACGACCTGTCAGCAGTTAAAGTTGTAACAACACTGTCAAAATTTGGCTTCTCATCAGACTACCGCCTATCACGCTGTAAATTGAGCATCCCACAGAGAGTCCAGTATAAAAATCACAGGAAGAGTAAAGGGAGAGGAAGGTGGATCGTCCCAGTCAGAAAGGAAAAGGATGCACTCCAGGAACTAAAATCAGTGCTAGAGGAAATGAAAGTCGAGGAAAATTTCTACGACAGCATGGTCCAAGCTTTAAAATAAACGGTTGGAGAGTTTGGAGTGACAAGGGCTAAAGAGAAAACCAGGGATAAGCTTTCAAAACAGACTCTCGAGTCAGGAAGAATACCTTTGGAAAAATAGAAATAAACCATTGGACAAAACTGAGCTAACTAAAATACAAAAATTGGTGAAGAAAAATGTTAGAGGAGATATTAAAGTATATATGATTAAGAAAAATTCAAGATATTTTAAAAGAAAGTTGGTCCACTAAAAAAGGTAGGTTCGAACTCGGTGGCAGGAGAGACGTTATGCTGAAGCTAAAAGATCAGACAGGAAAAGTGACTCAAAATCAAGAAGAAATTGTAGAAACCGCAACAAGTTTTTACGAGAACTTTTACCGCGAGCGGAACGAGCTAACAAAAATAGCAAAAACTGGAGGGTGAAATGAGGAAGGAATCTCGGAAATAAGGGAGAGAGAAGTGGAAGACGTACTAAATAGACTGAAAAATGACATAGCCCCAGGACCGGATGGAATTACGAACGAAATGCTGAAAAGGTTTGGGTATCAGAGAGTGCCACACCTGGCTAGTATATTTAACAAAATTCTAATTATGAAAATATGTCTAAAACAGTGGAACTTGGTCGAAATAATATTATTATACAAAAAAGGGGGGAGGAACTCATTGAAAATTGCAGGCCAATATGCTTAACGTCCAACATCTGTAAAGTATTTATGGCAGTCTTAAAAAGACGTATGTATAACCATTTGGATTCAAATCATCAGGGGAATGAACAGGCGGGGTTCAGAAAAGGCTTCTCAACTGTAGAGAATATTTTCGTTGCGAACCAAATTATTGAAAAAACACAGGAATATGATGTGGAAATTGAAATGCTTTGCATAGGGGCTTTCATAAGACATTTGATTTAGTGGATATAAATATATGTTAAAAGCACTGGAAAATAAGGGAATTGAAAGTGGGTTTATTAAAGTCATACAGAATTGCTATGCAAATTCGAGTGCAAGAGCCAGCCTTAAAATCAAAAGGAGGGAATTCAAAATTGGGAGGGGTGTTCGATAAGGGGATACCTTATCGCCAAACCTCTCCAGCTGCATTCTGGAAGAAGTATTTCGTAATCTGAAGTGGAAAAGAAGGGGACTAAAAATCATCGGAGAATTTCTAAGTAATTTAAGGTACGCAAACGATATTATCTTATTTGCAGAAAATAGTAAGGAGTTGAAGAAAATGGCAGAAGAGCTATTGAGGAAATGCGAAAAAGCTGGCCTCAAGCTGAATGGTAGGAAATCAAAAATAATCGGAAGAGGGGAAAGGAAAAATCTGATAATCGATGGGCAAGAGATAGAAGAGGTAACAGAAATCGAATATATGTGGGACAGATTATTAGTTTTGAAGAAAGAGATAACAAAGAAATCATGAGGCGTATTAAAAAGGGGTGGAACAACTTCTGGGCATTAAAATCTATTTTTTGCCGAAATTTCAACACCGCCCTCAAAATGGAAATACTAAATATCTCAACGGTACGAGCCCTCAAGTATGGAGCGTAAACCTGGTCCCTTACAGGAAAGCAAATGGTGAAGCTACAAATTACGTTCAGATCTATATTGAGGAAACTTCTAGGACTGCGATGGGTTGACAAAATCTCAAAAGCAAAACTATACGAAATGGTTGGAGGCGGGGATATAGGATATAAAGTCAAACAATTTAAGTGGAAATATGTGGGCATCTGGCGAGGGCGGATAGCAACAGATGGGGAGTAAAAGTACTCAATTGGATACGCTGCAAAGGAAAAGAAAAATAGGTAGGCCAGTAACTAGATAGAGAGATGAACTCGTCAGAGAACTGGGGCCCCGGGTGGCAAAGATTAGCGCAGGATAAAAGAAAATGGAAAAGCTACGTGGAGGCGTATGCTCAAAAATGGGCGGAGGTACTCACACACAGGTTTGGTTGACAACAGAAAACAAAGAAAGAGATGAAATATTAAAATTAGATATACGTAATAGCATTTAGTGAAATGAGAAGGCCAGAAGGAAATGATGTTTGGACGGGGCAGTATAGATGCAGGAAATAGAGAGCAAAGTTATACCCAACATAGTGAGAGAATACTAATGGCGAAAATTTCAGCTAAACTGGTGGTGTGGTGGGACGTATGGCGATGCACGCATGCCAAAGTGGCCCCTGAAACACCGCACCCCCGGCCCCGGAAACTACTCTTTCGAGTATCGCATCAGTGGCCGGATGGACGCTTTGAGACAGGCCCGAGCCGCCATTTCGCCGTTCCACTTCCGGTGCGCGCTGTCCTGCGAGGGCCGCCATGGGGTCCCCTACTGACCGAGGTTAACGTTCCCAGCACTAACCTGGAATTTGGGTTCCCCACAGCCAGACGCGCTTCCTCTTCACTCACCCCTCACCTCCTCGTCTTGATACGTGTGGCGACGCAGGAAGTCGGTGAACAGCTAAACTAGTACCTCAAGTGATTATCCAAGTTTATATGTATACCATTAGGAAGTTCTAGTAAAGAAGAAGTAAAAAGAAATTTATGGAGAAATTGATGAAATATTGCGAATAAACTATTCGTGACCATTTTTTGAAATAATTTTTGTTAATATTAGTGGTAATCATTTCTCCCCCCCCCCTATCCTGACGCAGGCCCATTCGGGGCATTTCCGGGATAGGAGGTGCGGTGTCCCGGGGCCAATTTGGCATGCGTGCATCGCCATACGCTCCACTACCATCGAATTATTGGTAAACATTTGTGATTATTTGCAATATTTCTTATCAAAATATAGCCAAATTGAAATTCAACCGAAAATTCTAATAGAATGATTATCGTACGAACATATTTTATATTTATATTTTGGAGGAATTACCAAATTTGAAAAACTAGAGGCAATTGTATGACATTTGTATGATTTGTACGACTAGTGTCTCAATTATAGGACTTCTGTATGACTTGTATGACCGGTAGACATCCTGATCTTGAATATAGATCGGTACATTTATGTTTATTGAACTAGTTCAAAAGTTATATTAATTTACATTCGATGACAAATGACGGCAATATCATTATCAAAACCATTTCCGACACTACCAGTTCCAGTATCTGTTTGTTAAAGTCATCGCTTGAAGTAACATATTTTTCGCCCCTTTATTACGCTTATCTCCAGCCCCTTAAACGACTTGCATATGCAGCCTATATTTCATGTCCTAAGTTGCATGTTGCTATAACCCCTTAAAATATCCAACATGTTTGCGGAACACCCTGTATGTTTTGACGCGTCTCATTAAGGCGTTTATTTATAATATATACACGCGCGAGCCTATCTAGTGTCGTGGCTGACTATCAGATTAGTCCTTCTGTTGGTCGTGAATCGAAAACTATCTCTCGATGATTATTTAAATCCGAGATACCTATTATTTGGCTATATGTATGCTACGCATAAATGCGTGCACGTTGTTGCAAAATCGCGTATATATGCAAACGTACGTAGATCTGTGCTATGCTGTGTCAGAGTATATGGTAAACGCTACCGAGGATACTCATTCAGATAAACTTGAAACAAAGATGCGTGTCTTCCTCGACAGGTGTAACCTTCCTGACGGAGGTATTTTCGTGATCTCTTAAACTATTACAGCGAAGGTAAACGCGAACCGCGCAGTCTCAGGAAATACGTATCTGGTGACATAGGTTCCATTGGGGAACACGACACGAGGCAATTGCACCATTCGAAAAGGAAAATTCGAATTCAAAATGTTTCAGAAATAGATAGGTCACCAGGGGGAAATTCAGTACTAGAATAATTCGATGGTTAGTAATGAAAATGTATTATAAAAACCCTCAGAATTGTAACTTTCAATATTGCCAGCTTAGACAACGATGATTGTGAACCGGCAGTCTCTGAAGGAGTCTAGTGAGCTTCCAAGTTTATTTTTTCTTCTCGAAAGTACATAGATTTCGGCTAAGATGACTAGCTCATCGAAGGGCCGCAGTTTAGCCAACCCGACTCTGATAAGATGCCGCTTCTCAAATAACTATGGATCAAGATAACCCACCCAATATGAACGCACCACCCAGCCCAGTTTTGGAAGACAGTGGGGTATTCCTTAGTTCCTCGACTAGTAGATGATTCTTTCCACTTTTCTCTCTCCTGTGCTAATCTTTAAGATTTACACTTTGTATCCTTTATTATCTGCTTCTCATGGCTCATTCTTTGTCTTCTTTCTAGTTCTGTCCTCCTAACTTCCTCTAGCAGTAATAGCATTATCCCTGGTTGTCTTATATTACGACCTATCATTTTAACTGTTCTCTTTACAATTATATTCCAAATTTCTCTTTCCTTTTATATTTTCCTCAATACTTCCTAATTTCTGATCTTTTCTATTCATTTGATTTTTAACATTCTCCGACATTACATTTCAAAAGCTTCTATCCTTTTTCTTTGTTGTGTTCCTATTGTCCAGGTCTTATATCCATAAAATGCTATACTCCAAATATACGTTCAAAGAAATTTCAGTCTTACTTCTAAATCTCTATTTGCCCTAAATATGTCTTCTTTTTGAAAGAAAACTCTCTCAGCTTGTATGGACTATTCTACATTTTATTTCTGTTTTACTTCTTCAATCGTGCGTCACCAGATTACCTAGGTAGTTGAATTCCTTTACTTCCTTTATATTTGCACCTTATATTTCTATATTTATGGATTTCGTTCCCATCTACTGACTACCATCACTATTGTTTTATTCTTATTCATCTCCGTTTTATACTTTATTTTCAATTTTTCATGCAACTTTTCCAACCGTGTCTTTAGTTCTGTTCATTGTAGCGATTTCATTTGAAAACCTTATCATTCTAACCGTCTCCCCTTGTATTGTCACATCTGATTTTCCTTTAGTTTATTTCTTTAATTACTTTTTCTATAAATGAGTTGAACATTACTAGTGATAAACAGCAACCTTGTCTCACTCTTTTTTGAATTTTTGCTTCTCCCACTTTATCTTCCATTTGTATTTCTACCCTTTAATTCTTGTATACGTTTCTTATTACTCTTCCTTCTTTCTAATTAACTCCTATCTCCTTCAATATTTGTACTTCACCCCACTTTAATCCTTATTGTGAGACCCATATTACTCTTCTTTCTATTATTTAACTCCTATCTCCTTCAATATTTGAAATATTTTCGACCATTCAACATCATCAAAATCTTTTTCTAAATTTACAGGTATTGTTCAAGTATCTAAGAGTTTTTTTAGTATTTTTTTCTAATAAAAGCCTCAAACATAAATTTGCTTCCCTAGTTCCGCTACATTTTCCGAATCCAAACTGATCTTCTCCCACCCTTTCTTTCATTTTATTTTGTGATGCACGCGAAAGTGAACTTATGGTACCACAATCTTCACATTTGCTTGCTCCTACTTTTTTAGGGATCGTAATTCACCTGTTTTTCTAGAAATCTATTGGCATTTACCTTTCCTCATACATCCTGCAAATTAATTTATATACATTTTTTAAAACTACTTCTCCTGCATTCTTCAATAACTCGCTGACAATTTCCTCAACTTTTCTGCTTTACCTGCTTTAATTTCTTTCAGAGCTTTGTCAAATTCTGACCTCAAAATAAGATCTTCACTTTCTTCATCCTCCACACTATATCTTATATTTCAGTACATTTACTCATACCTGCTACATTTTTGTACAGTTTTTCAATACATCTTACGCATCATTTTATTTTGTTTTGTTTAGAGTTTAATAATTTTCCTTTTCCATCTGTTGAATTATTTGTTCTCCTTCTTCATGCTTCAAAATATCTTTTTACTTTATTATGCGCCTGATCAATTTTTCCTGTTTTTATTTGCTTTTCAATTTCCTCACAATTCTGATTAATCCGTTTCTCTTTTGCCTTCTTACACGCTTTCCTTATATGATTTTTACACCCTTATATTTGTCCTCACTTTCTCCATCATTGGCTCCTTTACACCCCCCCCCCTATTAACTCTAATATATCACTTTTTATCCATGATTTTCTCTTTTCTATTTTTTGAGTACCTATTTTCTTCCTTTCTGACAGATTTATAGATTTTGTTAGTGTTATCCACTCCCCTTCAATATCATTTCCTTCATTTACAAAGTTCTTTCGTTACTTCTTTTTGATATTCTCTTTTCTTTCCCTCTTTTACACATGTAATAACTCCATTTTTATTTTTATTTTCAACCTGGGTTAGCAGCCGATTGTTGCCTAACTAACCCACCTACTTTGGGCATTGGTCTCTACCACCCTCCTCCATCTTTCTTGTTCTGGCCACCCCCACAACCCCGTGCCTATACCTGCAACGATTTTGTCTCACTATCGGAAGGAGGGGGGGGATCTTTTTCTCTTCTTCTCGTACGGTGTCCACTGTCCAGACTGACAACTTATATCCCCCCCCCATTTATTACCTTTTCGAGCCATGTGACCTGCAGATTTTTATTTTGGTTCCTTAATTTTGTATCCAATACTTGCAACTTTGGTTCTTTCCAGTATTTTCTCTTTCCTGATTTCATCTTTGAGGGTAATACTCAACATGCTACGTAACATCGAAATTTGTGCCTTTTTTAACTTTTGATCACTTTTCTAGGTCAGTGTCCCGCTCTGGACCCCATAGATGTGTACTGGTATTACCTTAGTTGAGATTTTCATCTTACTTTTAAAAATATGCTTCTGTGACTAGAAGTCGTTCCACCCTCTTGCTATACGCTTCCCTATCTCCTCATCCATTTTATTCTCTATTGACATTAATTGTCCGAAATAAATATAGTGCGGTGCTTTTGTATCTTGACACTGTCAATCTGGACCCCCACCACCATATCACCCGATGACATTATTTTGGTTTAAGTAGTATTTATCGTGAGCCCAATTTTTACGCACTCTTCATTCAGGTCAGATATAATTTCCTCAAGTTCCTGCAAATTTTTTTCATAGCAACACGATATCATCGGCGAACCTTAAATGACTTAAGCATTTGGCATTTTTGTGAGAACTTTTATCTCCCATTTTAGGTTTAGGAAAGCGGGCTCCCATACGCTGTTCTCTGTTTGACACCTCTGCGGACTCTGAATATTTTGCCTTTTTTATCTATTCTTATGTATGCTGATGCTTTTTGGTAAATGTTACTCAAGATTTTTATAAGCTTATTGTACTTCTTTTTGATATACTTATCTTTTCTTTACCTCTTTTAATATCTCTAAATTCCATTTTGTTTTTATTTTCTTCTTTTTTATTCATTACTGCTAAATTTTGGTCACTAGGGCAAGTTCTTTCATGCATTTGCGTATTTTTCCTATTGACTATTTCTGCGCATATCCACATTATCTTTACGATTCATAAAATTCCTAGTAAAATGAGCCCAATTTGGTTGCGTATATTTCTGTATATTTAAGAAAATATGCATATTTTCGCATAAAATCGTACATTTCAGCGCATATTTGACTACTTTTCTTATTTTCACCGCATATTGACTAATGTACATTCTGCATGCTGCAAGCTGAAGCAGATTTGATTTACGAGAACGCTAGCTCTGTTGAGCGCTTTAGCACTGCTAGCTCCAACTAGTTAAGTTCTAAATTGTTTTTTTTTTTTCATTTTAAAGTTCTATTTAGATTATTTATTGTTTGAGTCAGGCGTGTGTTTTATTCGATTCAGCCGAAGAAATCCTACGATTTGATCAACCCACGTTGCCTCGTTTTAAAAAGAAATATTTTTGCATATTTTGGAAATTTTAGGAATTTTTTCGCATATTTTTGAGGTTTTTAGCGCATATTTCGCGATTTTTACCGAATAAAAAAACTTGCCCTAGTCGTCACTATCTACATACGCTCTTTGGTATGTCTTAAAACCCAATATTTGATTTTTGTATCTTTTTGTGGTCTTTGTGGTCTGTTTGATATCTTTTTTCATCTCCTGGACTTTCTCGAGGGAATTATTATTTTTTTTTTTTAGATTTTTAAAGACGCAGGTCCGCAACCAGGGGAAGGCCCGGGGGCAACGCCCCCTGGCTTGGAGAAAATAAGCTCTTAACTCCAAGGCCATTTATCAAAAATTTTGATAACACTGTTCTGCAGGGGTCTGGTTGGCCGAGTGGGTAGCGCGCTGGTCTCGGAATCCAGAGGTCCCGGGTTCGAGCTCACGTAGCAACTCGCTACGTTTCGACCTAGGCCGGTTTTTCGGCCAGACGAGAAGAAGTCTAAGGCAGCCCTAACAGTCTCCCCGACATCTCTGAAGTAATACTCAAAAGGGCTGATTCCACGGCTCGGGTTAAGAAGAAAATTAGAAAAGCGAACATCTCTTAAATCAAACACTGTTCTGCAAAATTGCGCTTTTTTTTCATACAAAAATATACGAATCTGAAAGTATTTTTAACGCTGAATTCAATACCGCAAACCGCTTTTTCTTAGCACATCAGGATTTTTCTCAATTTTATGTAAAGTTTCGAAAAACATGGAAAAAAAAGGCCGAAATTGCTTACTTTTTAGTCTACTGAAAAACAACTAAAAACTTCATTTTTTTTTTTTTAATTCGGTCGTACTCTCTGATACTTATACAAACAATTTTCCAGCCAGTTGGTTCAGAAACGAATGATTTCCAGAAGATTTGAGAAATTCGGATGTAAGCAACTGCTGTAATAATCCTTACCTAAAAGTATTTAACAAATGCTCGTGCTTGGTAGCCAATCAACATAACCCATGTTAAACATACGATTCTTAAACTGTTTTCTACGCTGAATTCAATGTCTGAAAACATTTTTGGATAGCACTTCAGAATTTTTCTTCATTTTACTTTAAAATTTTGAAAAATATAAAAAAATATTAGAATGGCATACTTTAACCTATACAATAGCAGTTCAAAGATAGGTCAAAATATGTTTTGTACTTGAACTGTAAAGCCTCAGTAACAATAATAAAAACGTGGTTTGTTAGAAAATGCTTTAATGGGTACTTTTTTTTTTTCTTTCAGACATATCTAAATCAATTTCTCTATCATTTCAAGTGCTTGCTGCTGGCTGAAGCGCTGCCGTACGGTGAAAATCCACGGACAATTTGTTTTCGACTATTTTTCATTAAATAACCAATTTCAACTTTTGTTTCAGTCAAACATAACTTCTTTTCATATTTTACGTATATTTCTTACGCATGCGTAAAATTCCTCCATCGCGGTATAATGCTACACACTTTTTTCAGAGTCTCGTAACTGTTCTCGGTCGCACGCAAATGTACTCATTTTTAAATTAAAATATTCCCTGAATCTTCCTCTTTCCAGTAATACCAAATATAACTACCATTCCCTTCATTTTCAACCCGCTGGAGCGGGTTAAAGCTTCAGAAACATGAAAAAGTGTGTAAAGTTACCTCAGTTGACAGTATTTCAGAGATCGAGCTGAAAACGGCAAAAATTATGAACATTTATTCTTCCTTCCAAATAGCTGCATTTTCCTAATATTTCGAAAAATTCCTCATAATTATAAAACTCGTTTAAAAGTCATAAACATGAAATAAGATAAGCTAAAAATATGAAGAATTGTTGTTTTCGACACTTTTTTTCACGTTTTAGAAATTTCGGGATGTCTATAGGAGATTTTTCAAGGGCGGATTCGTATTCAGAACATCAAAATACATACAGAAATAATATTTTCATCTTCGAGCATTTTTCGTGCAAAACTGTAATTTTAAATTAAGATCTAAAAAAAAAACACTCATGCAAAATTTTATAGTTACATGTAGAAAAAAGTTTGCAGTTTTCTCATTTCTAATTAGCAATACTGCTAGTATTCGAAATTAGTTTTTTTGGAGGGGGGGGGGGAGAGAAATCACATGTAGAAGTATTTAAAATTATGAAAAATTCTTGCCCTCTCTAGTCTGCAGTTTGCCCCCTTGAAGATTCAGTCTCGTTACGGGCGCGTGAGAGTGTTTTCATTGACTAACTTATATTCTTCATAAAATTCTATGAGCCCGACCCTTTTTCATTTTGCTTTCAAATCAAAGTGATGGAATGCGCGCACAAAATATTTCAATTTCTACTACACTAAGAACGTTGAGATTTTCATGTATCATTACCCAGTCTTCATTCGTTAAAACATTGCAAGAACTATGCCTCCCTTCTCCTCTCGGCACTGATGCGACGCCCGAAAGGGTAGTTTCCGGGGCCGGGGGTGCGGTGTCTCAGGAGCTACTTTGGCATGCGTGCATCGCCATACGTCCCACCACACCATGCCCCTACCTATTCGCGAACTCAAGATAATTAATTTCTGAGTCATCCTACGAGTAAGAATTCGTTCACCCCTTCATCACGCCTATCTCCAGTTCCTTACATGATGCGCGTATGCAACCTATGTTACATTCTTGAACTTACATGCCGTTATAACTCCTTAAAATAACACGTTTTGTGGAACACCCTGTATAATCGTTTTGTTTAGATTTCTGTGTCATTACGAACACGTACACAGCTCGAGTTCGTCCAGTATATCCAGCGAGAGTAAACAATATCGGCTGTCTGGAGTTACGGTGTTTTTATAAAAGGATTTGAAGCCGCACTTGTCCGCAGACCGCGTTCCGCGGAAACGCAAACACACGACCGAGTAATTACAGCGGCGTCGTGTCCGGCTGTCCGCCGTTAATCAGCGGCGGCTAGCTCAAGCGGATATTGTCTTTTTCTCGTGGATACTGCAGATGCAAATGCAGATCGCCGAGATAATTTATCTCGTCAATCGGCGTGCAAATGCCGGTCAAGTGGCTGCGTGCCTGCGTACCTGCGCGCTGCATACCGGACGGAACTGACCGACAGCGGCACCTTGCCGTCGCCGTAAACAATAGCGGCGCGGTGCGGAGCAATTTTCTTGAATGAAAATCGAAAAGATCGTAACGATAATGACACGATACTGACGAAGACGCCGATAATCGTAATCGACGCCGATTCCGTCGTGCACATCGTAACATTACTTACATCATTATCGAAGGTCAATATCGCCGTATTATGGGCTGTGTGATTCCGAAAAGGATGATCTCAACGACCTTTTAACCTTGCGCGCGGCACATATCCTGTTACGCGAAGAAAAGGCGAAGTATTATCGTGCACCATCTAATTGTACTTGGACAGAAACTTTTAATTGGCGTTTGAAGTTCGCATACGCGTAGCGGTCAGTTATAACGTTGCGATGCTGATGTCCATCGCAGAATGTTGTGTGGATATTTGTAATTGACCACGAATGGCCCGTGAAGATGACTCTACGAACGTGATGGATAATCTAGAAAAATTAGATTTAAAACTATGCTGTGTTTTTTTTTTTGGGGGGGGGGGAGGATAACAAGCGAGAGTTTACTGAAAATTGTTCAGGATGGTGTCCTAACTAACATTCCTTCTTTTCCAAAAAATCTCGAATAATATCCCTAAGTTGAAAATGTTTGTTTGTCTGTATGTTTGTTCGAGTTTGGTGGATAAACCGTAAGAGCTGGAGAGGTCCATACTTTCTGGATGTCTTCGTATGAACTCTGAATGGGTTCTGACTATAAATATTTTGGGTACCCTTATTAGAAGGGGGCCACAAAATTTTGCCCCCTTTAAACCACCTAATTTTTTTTCAGTTTGGACGTTTCGGAAGTGTTTTGCATTGAACTTCTTCCCATTGTGTTGAAATTTGGTGGCTGCCTCCCTTTAGAAATTATTAAGAGGCATACCCATGGCTGGAAGAAATATAAATTTCCACGGAAATGTCAACCACTGAACTAAATTGTCACCATGAAGAGCTTAATCATATGGATTGGCTTTGCTTCGGGGGGAGCGTTACGGTTTTCGCTCAAGTATACCCAGTAATAAAATCATATGAAAGGCTAAAACCTCATGAAATTGTCCTAATAAGCCGTGATCAGTATTGATGAGTCTTGAAGGAGCTCTGCCTATTTCAAAAAGTTTTAATCAGTTAAAAAAAGATCTTCTACTACATAAGAGTGTAAGTTTGTCTGTGTGTGTTTGTGTGTTTGTTTCTTCGAGGTTGGCGGGTGAACCATAAGAGCTGCTAGGGGGTTCGTACTTTCTGGATGTGTTCGTATGAACCCGGAATAGATTTTAGGCTATTAAAAATTTCGGTATAGGGTTAGTTACACCATTTATAACTCAAGAACGGCTGGACTGATTTTTATGATCTTGTTGGATTTCTGTATCAGGTAACATTCAGTCATGGTTGGAATGATCCAAATCATTAGGTGATTCGAATCACGATCCAAATCGTAAATTTGATTCGTGATCCGCGATTCGGATCACATGTCGATAAAGAGATCCGTGATTCGGATGGTTGAAATGTTGAAAAGATTTGAGCAGCGCATCGACACGGAATGCCAAAAAATGGAAAATTCGAAAGAAAAAAGCCCTAAAAAAGTCAAAACATCGATTTTATTTGTTGTGTTTTTCGAATGTGTGAATTTCTTTCCAAATCTGATTAAAATGCGTGAATTTTATTAAAAATGTATAATACCAACGCCAAATTGATGTCGAGGAGGAAGAAAAATGATCCGTGATCCGCGATTCGAATCAGCAGATGTGACGATCCGTGATCCGATGATCCGAATCCCTCTTTTTTCGTGATCCGTTTCAACCATGCATTCAGTACACCCACCTACCGACTGATGTTGCAACTCACACAGTGGGAAGGGAGCTTCGCTTCTGTCTGGTGCTCTCCTCCCTGACACTTCACGCAGTTGTGATCATTTGAATTAGAATATAACTGGTTTGGATATTGTTTCGCACTCATTTATGTATCACATGGCCTCTATTTTCAGTCCCGTATCTCTAGAATTTCAGGTTTTTGGAAACTATGATCAGCATTTCTTTAATATGATCCAATTGAATTTTTGAAAACACCAACATATTTGGCTGAATAACACAAATATGAAGGGATACACGCTACATCGCCACCCATTCACCAACACATGCACATACAGAACTGAAATCCGTTGTTATTGTTTGACTGTACTAAAAAATGTGTCGTGTTTTTCATATATCAAAATATGAAATGAATATGAAACAATTAGAGCTACAAATATTGTTCACTGTTATAATTACACACATTATTGCTTATAAAACTTCCAATTTTGTGCACAAATTTACCTACCCATCCCAAGAAAAACATGTATCTACCCGCGGTTAAGTAGGTATCTACCTACATGAGTCATTTGGGTACTTGAGAGTTTAGAGTAGCTTCAGGATCCTGTTGCTGCCATTCAGAAAGAAAGATCGAATGTAGATGTCGAGATGTATGTTTAGTAAGACCAAATTGAGAACTAGATTCAGCGAAAATATCAACGTAATTCGAATATGGAGCCACTATCTAGCCAGACAATAATAAGGTAATAAAACGAGGGCAAAAGAAGAGCAAGAGATAGAGATAAAACGATTGGGTAACCAGCCAATATGCCCATACGGAGATTTTTTTTAAATTACTTTTTTTTCCCCTTCCTTCATGAAAGTCTTTTTTCCTTCCTCTGTTCAAGTAATATAGATTATAGTGGTGAAAGATTTGTACAACATGTACTGCATACATTCACCAGACGCGGATCCACCTCCCCCCTTAAAAAACAGGAAAAATATGTAGGGAGAATCTGCGGGGAGGGGCAGCAAAAAAATTTCCGCGCGCTTTTCCTTCTGCCAGTTTCCTCCTCAAAATGGTCGTCTGGATCCGCGCCTGCATTCACATATGATACAGTTTTGCAAATCTGCACATTTTTAAACATACCTGCCTAAATTAATGTGTACCCGGTCCCAAGTCTAGAAACCAAATGTTAGAGGAATTGTGCACCAAATAATTCGTTTGATTAGTAATAATTTAAGGGTACTTTGATTCAGAGCTAGATACTAATATTCCTCTACTGTCTAACTTACTTAAACTAACTCACTTAAGCCCACGATCAGCTAAAGAGGGTCAGCTATTATACATATACATATATATAATAGAGTTTGTGTGTCTCTGCCCCTTTCGGCGAATCCAGGGGCGTTAGAAATATGGTATCCACCCCTTTTGGCCATCATCGACTCTAAATTCAAAATTTCACGCCTCTGCCTGGGGTCCTCCTTTCTTTCTGCTCTGTGGGGATGCTAACGGTGCTGATGAAGGGCACCTGGCTTGGCGCTCACTGGTCTCCCTGGGGGTGGGTCTGCGTTCTCTGAGATCTTCTGTCTGTGGTGGGTTTATGAGGGGCTACTAATAGAATATAAAGAAAAATACAACCCAAAATTGTTCTACACCAGATTCTCATTCAAATGGTTTCCGGTAATGAAACTTATTTTTGTTTATTACAGCCTTAACCATTGTATGGATACTTATAATATTAAATACTAAATTCTTAATACTAGATACTGAATACTAGCTCTCTGTTCCCCTTCGATAACTCATTTCTGGGCATAGGCCTCTGCGCGCCTTTTCCACTCCTATCCGTCCTTAGGCTCCCTTTCAGTGGCGTATCCTGGTTTTTTCTAGGTCATTCTTCATGATAAAACTTAGTACTATACAGGGACGAAATTACATATAAGTGGTGCGGGGGTTGAACCCCCCCCCCCAATAATTTGGCAGTCGGCAAATTTGAAATCTGTTCATTTAAATTTTTTAATTTCTTATGAATGTTTGTTTGCTTACTTTTTTTTTCTCAATTTAAAAATACTTCCATTAAAAAATCGGCAAATTTTTAATTAAGAAAAAAATTTTGTTAGCGAATTTTTAGTTTTCAAAAAATATTTGTCGGCAAATATTTCTTCTCCACTTCCTCAAATTTAACGTCAAATTTCGTTACAGAAAATGGAGTACCCTGGACTCCTTTTAGAGACTAGTCAGTCAAAAGCCGAAGGCTTCAAGCTGAGTATCGAATGTTGTCTGAAAGGTTGAAACAAAGCTGAAATGTGGAAGATATTTCGACAATCTGAAAGTCAGTAGCAAACGTTGAATTTCGAATTTTAATGACTAGTCTGTTTTTTCTAGATTCTCTGTTTGACCTAGAGACTGAAATTTGAGAAAGTTGAACATTTTATTAAAATCTAAAAGTTGAAAGCAAAATACTTATTTTTTCAGTGTCACAAGCTGAATCCGATAGCAAATATTCTACTGCTTAATTTACGGGCTTTGGTCCTGGTGAATATAGGAAGGAAATTTAGTCTGGAACAAAAGTCAAAACTGCATGTGTTTTTCCCATAAGAAAGGAAACTTGTGACACGGATTCCCCTATTCCAATCGACTTGACACTTTGTAGTTTTTGATTTTATTGGAACAAATTTAGGAGACGAATCAGAGGCGATTCAGAAAAAAATACCGCCAAGAGTAAATAACGACCACCTTAATGTGTAAAGGAAGTTGTGTGTTCCTCTCAAGTACTCCTAACATCCATCCAGCTTACCCTCCTAGACTAGGGTATGCTCATGTGCGCCGATGTGAGTGCTTGGGGGATAAGGTTTCAATGTGCATCTGCAGGGATGGAACTATGGGAGGGGGAGGAGGTGAAACACCCCAATAATTTAGCAGTTGGCAAATTTTGATTTTTTTTTTCAATCAAATAATATTTTGATTAAAAAATCTTTTTTGTCGGCGAATTTTTAGTTTTCAAAAAATATTTTGCGGCAAATTTTCCTTCTCCAACCCCCTCCTCATCTCTCCAAACTGAAAACCAAGTTTCGCCTCTGGTACTATAGAATTTTAACATAAGTCGATAGGGACGACCATATAAATATCCCAAATTTGCAACGGCAAAAAACACATTTCTCTATGCTTAGACCACAGGTACACAAGTGAAATTTTACCAATATTGTGTAGGTAACTTACGCAACAATCCATGTAAGTTGTCATAAAATGGGTAAATAAGGTTTATGAGCCAATAAGGCCCGGTCACCCAATAAGGCTCAATGTATCGATTTTGGCTGCTATGAGACTAAATTACACAATGTACAGCAAAGTTGTTCCTTTATGTAAGGCAACACTGTCCACTGGTTTTTATCATGATATCGCAGTTCGCCGGCGCGAGATATGCCAGTTCATATTTTTTCAAAAACGAAAAAAGTGCCCCGATATGTTTTTTTTGTGTAACTTGGAGGATTTATTATGTTAGTCAAATGGAATTTATCCCGAGATCGCACACTGGATAATTGTTGTAATGGTAGTTGGTGAGCGATCGACACCAGAAAAGTGAAAATTTAGCCATTTAGAACGGTATGTGATCTTCAAGAAAAATAGTGGTATGTAACCTAATAAGGCCCAATTGGTGAAATCAGTTGTTTACCATTTCAGTTGTAACTTACTCATAAATTTCTATTTGAATCATACTTATCTTTTTATTTTCCGAATTTCAGGTTGGGCCTTATTGGATTGTAGGTTAGGCCTTATTAGGTTTCAAGTTGGACCTTCGTGGGCCTTATTAGGTTCAGAAAAAGGGATATTTTCAATAGAGAATCTGAGATGTGTGGGGCAATGTAAATAATTTCAAGATGGCCTGTTTGTAGATATTTCAATAAATGACTTCCACAAAAGAAGAAAAAAGAATGAAAACACTTACATGAAAGCCTGGAGAGCCGAAACCTTGAATTAGGGCCTTATTGCGTTCACTTAGTTTATATTCTTCTTTTAATGATCTTTTAGTCGCCGTTTTCGTTTTTAGATCATGTTTTTTCGATGTTTTTCCAAATTACTCTTTCCAGAATGGAGTGCTGTACTTTTGGTACAGAAGACAGAAGCGGTGTTCACGACACGACGCAAGTACAGCCCACCCACCTTCGTCCTAAAAGGTGCGGACATTGAGCTCTATTCTGCCCTGATATACCTGGGGCTGTCGTTCGACTTCCGACGGACAGCTGAGAAGGCGGATCGAGTAGCCGGACAGCTGTCCCGTCTGATGTCGAACTAGGGACACCGAGGGAGAAGAGAAGAAAGATGTACGTCAATGTCATCGTGTCGGTCCTCATATACGGGGCGCTAGTATTTGCCGACGCCATCAGGATTCCCTACAGAAGAGCGGAGATGGAGAAGGTTCAGCGAAAAGCCGTAATGAGGTGTGTCAATGCGTATCGTACTGTTTCTTCGGAGGCAGGAGGAATGTTAGCGTGTATACCGCTGATCGAACTCTAGCGGAGGTATAGGGTGCGAAGAAGAGAGCGAAGACGAAACTGGAAGCACTTCGGGTCAAGCGAGACATCCAGCAGTCCACGCTTCGTAAGTGGCGGATGCGCTCACCCAGTCGATCAAGGATGAGTGTATCCGAGCGCTGATACGCGACCTCGATGTATGGGCAGGAAGATTTCATGGAGAGCTGAACTTCCACCTGATCCAAGTCCTGAGCGGTCACGGGTTCTTTGGTACGTACCTATATCGGATGGCGATAGCGCCGAGCTCCGTGTGCACGCACTGTAATCGAGAAGCGGAGGACACACCCTGGCACACCCTATTCGAGTGTGAGGCCTGGGAGCAGGAGAGGCGCGAGAGGTAACAGCGATCGATCCCGCCGGCGGAAACACCAGAAGCGACAACGACGACGATGTGATCAGCCGTCTCGCCCCGGAAACCTTGGTTCCGGAAATGTTGAAGAGTGGAAGCGGATGGGCCTTGGTATCGACCTCTGTCTCGACCATCATGAAGTAGAAGATGCTGACAGGTTGGTCGAAGCAGAGGGTCGACCCATCGAACACAACAACTCTACCATCCTAAAAGAGCTGCTACAACTGCTGTGGACCCCCCGGCAGGGTTCACCTGCTGTCACCACCTTCCTGTGTCGCCAGCTCGCCACACGTTTTAAGACGAGGAGGTGAGGGGTGAGTGAAGCGGAAGCGCGTCCGGCTGTGATGCACCCAAATTCCAGGTGAGTTCTGAGTGAGCGTTAACCTCGGTCAGTAGGGGGTGCTATGGTGGCATTTGCAGAACCGCGCGCACCGGAAGCGAAACGGCGAAATGGGGGCTCGGGCCGGCCTTAAAGCGTCCCTCCACTGATGCGATACTCGAAAGGGTAGATTCCGGGGCCGGGAAACCCGTCAGTTTTTTGATTTTTTCTTTTTCCAACCGGCCAAGTTTAACTAAAAAGGCTGACCTGTAAGGCATAGGTTAATATTATCGGATGGAGCTTAAACTTTTTTGCGAATCTGTTGAAGTATTTATAATAACTTCCGAGGGCGGGAGCCCAGATCCGAGAACATTTTAAAAATAAGGACTACCTTCATTCACTGACGTGTTTCTTTCTCTTTGGGCTTTTGGGCGTGAAACTGACAGTTTTGCCCGAAGTTGCCTGCCGTAAAAATGTGCCTTCCTCCACAGAAGTGATCACGCTTCGGACCTGTCTCCTCCCCCGTGTGCACGCGCCCGAAGATGAAAACTGACCACTTAACAAGACTACTACCGGTTCATAGTTGCGAAAAAAGATAAGAAGCCATTACCGGTACCGGTATTCGCACGAATGAATGAACTGCAAATAAATAAGATTTTACGCGTAATGAGGAAAGACACTTATACAGAAACGAATTACTTATGGAAATGCATGAGTATAATTTATAGAGGTCATGACGCGTATACGTTCAAGTATACTTATCGAGAATCATTGACACTTTGATTTATTAATCACTCGACGATTCGATAGATTACGGTAATAAACAGCCGGCAATTAAAATTTTGATTATTTGCTTTTTCTATTCGCGGTTTCGAGCGTACAGTGCGAATAGTGTGATTCAGACTTTGGAATTCTCATCTGTCGTCTGCTAATTTATGGAAAGCACGAATTTGTGACGCGATGTACCGTTTGTACCTGCGGTCGGCGTGTGTGGACATGTGGACTAGTTTACGTCTTCGACCTGAAATAACACCGCACGTTGCGTGCAACTTGTCGTATAAAATTATCGGACTTACTATGTATGCGAAATGAGCTTTAGTACCTTGTATTCCTTAACACGTTTAGACCTACGTACTCGCCCACAGTTTCAGAAAATCGGAAGCAAATATGGAGGGGGGGAGAGCTTAACTCTCTCACAAGACTGAAAAATTGAAGCTCTAATTGTGAAAACAACTATAGTCAGTTTTGATTTTTCAACTTAAATGACAGACTGAGCTATATCCACAGCCATTATGCCAAAACATTGCTGCTTATTTTATCAAGTCACCATCTGAGAATGGAAACAAGCATAGATAGTTCATTCATCTGAGCAGTGGATATAGGTCAGTCTATCACTTAAGTCAATAACTTAGAACTGACTATGGTTATTTTCACAATTAGCGTTTCAGTTATACGAGTGAAAAAATGTTAGCATTATTGATACTTGCCAGGTCTGCCACGAGCCCCCCCCCCAGGTCGCAATTAGCGTTTCTGGAAACAGGTAGGGGAGAGGCATATAAGACTACGCAGCATATATGAGTACACAGTCTATTTTTCTCGAGTTTGAAAAGGTTGGCAGCACTGTAAATGACGTAGGAACATGCTCACAGAGTGTCTGCTAAAGTAGAAAGGGCTAGATGACTACTCTTTTTTTTTTTAGCATTTTATATGCTTCTACTACTGGGTATACTTGAGCAAAAACCGTAACGCTCCCCCCCTACACGAATTCAGTGGTTGATATTTCCGTGGAAATTTAGTGTTCTTCCAGCCATGGGTATACTTGAGCAAAAACTGTAACGCGCCCCCGACACGCTCCTCCGACACGAATTCAGTGGTTGACATTTCCATGGAAATGTATTTTTCTTCTAGCCATTGGTATGCTTGAGCGAATAACTCCAGCCATGTGCTCATTGATCTTGATCTGTGCTGCACCCTGCGCGACTAAAGTTCTTGTGTTCTCTTCTCATTTCCAGCTCAGTTCAGCTTACAGTTCTGTAGCTCTTCATGGTGACAATTCAGTTCAGTGGTTGACATTTCCATTTTCTTCCAACTATGGGTATACTTGAGTAAAAATCATAACGCTCCGAGCGACACGTTCTCTCGACACGAATTCACTGGTTGACATTTGCTGCACCCTGCGCGACTACAATCTGAAGCCGTGTTGTTGCTGCGCGACTGCAGTCTGCATTTGATTGTTACTTTGGAGCATCACGAAACAAATTAGGGGCATCTATTAATTACATGCGGCGTTTTTGGCGATTTTCCGACCCTCCCCTCCCCCTGGTGAAATGACGTGAGATTTGGCTCGACCCCCTCCCCCGACCCCATATCTCACGTGAAATTTTTCAAAATTTGTAATTTCAGGGTAAATGTGTTGGAGTTATTTGAGAAACACAATTTTCATTATTATTTTTATTTAAAACTGCTTTGTGGCGTGTTTGGATAGAAACGATGAATATTATCGTGTCAGATTTTGTCATATTTTAGTCACAAAACTTGTTTTGCTTTAATTTTACCCAATTTTCTTGCAATTTTACTCTGTTTTGTACTGGGAAAAAGTTACGTGATATTTGTCAAGACTCCCCTCTCCCCCAAATGAGATCGAGTGAAGTTCATTCGACCCCCCCCCCCAACACCTCAGTGATTAATGGACGCCCCCTTAAAGAAAAAAATGTTACTTTTTGAGTGTTACTTCTCCTGATCATACCCTAATTAAAAAAATGTTCATGAAAATTTCTGTTAACAACACGGCTGCAGACTGTTTAAGCATTACTTCTATCCGTATGATTTAGCTCTTTATGGTCCCAGTCAGTTCTGTGGTTCAAATTTCCATAGAAATTTTCATTTATTCCAGTCATTTTCAGTATTTAATAGAAATTTCCATGGATTTTTTCATTAGGGTAGGATTAAATCGAATTGACATTTTTATTCCTTTGCTTTGGCACGTAAACAAAAAAACGTTACTTTTTGAGGGTTACTTTGGAGCGTTTTTCGGAGCATCACAAAAAAAAACCACCTGATTCCGATCTTTGGCACATAAACGAAAAAAGTGTTACTTTTTGAGCGTTATTTCTAAGGTATGAACACTCCTCTCGACACGCTCCCCGACACGAATTCAGTGGATGATATTTCCGTGGAAATTTATTTTGTTGCTACGCAACTGCAGTCTTCAGCCGTGTTGTTAGTAAAAATTTCCACGGAATTTTTTCTATTAGGGTACGAAAGTATGAAAAATGTTACACGCATTTCCATGGAAATTTTAATCCATTTAACACAAGGTAACATTATACACTGATAACTGCTCGACATGTTTCATTTTTTATGTTGTTTGAAGGTGACCCCTGCCCCTGTAGCGCTACATGGCACTTGACCTAAATATTTATAAATGAGCAAAACTCCAATTCTTCCCCCATTTTTGTTGCACACTAATATTAGGCCACACTGCCCTGGTCTGCTGCAGGGGCATGGGCTAGGATAGAAACGCCAAAAAGTAAATATGCAGGCCAAAATAAACCAAAAATGATATGATAAAAGTTATTTTCTACGTTACCATCTTGAACAGTCATAGCCCCCTGTGGCAATATTAGAGTAGGAGTTACAGTTAAAATGATATCAGAAACAAATTTACCGACCCAAAAGCATTGTCTCAAGATGTAGATAAAGCTGATTTTGCTAATTTATAAATGTTTAGATGAAAATAACTACGATAAAATATCATATTACATGTAAGGCTCCATTTGAAACCTCACTCCTGTTGAGCCATAAAACAGTTTCATTTTTTATTTTGCGCTTTCTATTTGGTAACACTGGAAATGCAAGCTGAAGCTAAATTTCTCAGTGGGTCCCGCCTGGTCCCTCTTCATGCGGTTGCAGCAATGGAGCAGCGACAAAGCCTACGCTGTAGTGTAACCGCATAGAGACTGTGACCAGGGATAACTAAAGGGATCTTAGGGGTCGAAAGCGAACTTTCAGATTTCTTGGAATTTGGGTATTCGGAGACCAGTAGTTTCACGTGAACTTCTCAAAAAAATGTGAAATCGTGAAGAACGTCTTCGCATAACAAAGGAGACCTTAGAGGATAATTTTATCAATATACGTTATAAAAACACGTTATATCGTCGCTTCGGTTTAAATACCCCGTAAGTTCACATTTCATGAAAATGGATTTTATGTGGTTTCTATTTTTTTTTTATTTTTTAATTAATTTAAAATCCTTGTAAGTCAAAAATGCACTTTACCACTCTTCGCGGCGAGATTGAAAACCTCTCGAAAGTCATTCATCCAAATTTTCTATTCAGGTTTTTGTGTTTTCTGACGTTTGTGCATTTTTGGACTTACGAGGTATTTAAACCGAGGCGACGATACATGACAAAAAGACTGTGACGATATTCCACAACTACCCAATAATACACACCTTCCAAATTTTACTGCAATCGGACAGCGCAATTTTTAGTTATAAATTAAACAAATTTTCTTTTCGCTCTTTCTGCAAAATTGTATCAAAATAAATCTTTTTTGCAAAGTTTCATCCAGTTTAGTGGTAAAGTCTAAGAGATATTCGTTATTACGTGAAAACAGTCCTTATGATCCAATTTCACATCGAGTTTCTTATAACAGCTGTTTAAGTTTAAAATTGATATTCGTGTAAATTTTGTATCATAATGGATTTATATTATTTATTATCAAATTTTTCCCCCGGTGAAAATTAAGAAACTTCATAAATTTATATGGATATCTATAATTAGAAAAATATTGCTGGGCAAGTTGACGGTAAACTACGAATTCGCCTATTTTAGTGACAGTTCGTTTATTCTAATTAATACATATTGTGTTTTAACATGCATAGAATTGAGAATTATTACAGCCAGAAGACTGGATTCAATGTTCCCAATATTTTCGTTGGTGGCATGAGGTTTGCACCAGTTATGATGGAGGAAAATTTACATACTTAACATATGAATTAGATAATGTTATACACATCTACTCGTATTATTTTTAAAGAATACACGATCTATTTTTTACAAATATTTAGGGTTGTTTTTATTTGTAGTCATCTTGCCCTCATGGAAAAAAATGAGGGGTAAGATAATTACTTTTTTTTAAATTGTCATAGATCATTCTCAACTTAGTTTAGAAATTTCCAACAAGCGTCTAAAGTTAGCTGTTATATTGTAGTTTTTAACCATAACTTAATTTTCATCTACTAGCATAAAGGGGAAGTGCGTCATCTCGCCCCCCCTCGTCTCTACATGAAAGCGATTAAATTATCTCTTAGTAATATATGGCTTATTTTTATCATCGTTTTTGTTTTTGATTCGCCTGATATATTTGTAGTTTTTGGATAGTGCACCGTGAGGATTCTTTGTAGAAAGTGTATACAATTAGCTTCAAAATGATGTATAATGTTTATTGATTCGGTACTTCCTTCACAGATTTTGATTAATTTGAAAGAGAGAGTGCGATACAGGAGTACGCTCTTCAGCAGATTCGATCATTTTCTGGTAACTAGACTTACTTTTTTCTGATTTTATTGAATAATAACATCCTGAAATTATTTTATAGGTAAAGATTGACTACCACAGAACACTGCAAGTGACTGCAAACATGTTGGATGATGCCAGAAAAAGTAAGGAGAAAGAGGAATCAATTCGAAGAATTGAATCATCTTATGGTAATATGGAAGCTACATTAATAAAGCGATGTAAGTTTCCATGTCTATTGCCAATGAATTGCCCTTAGTAGTCTACATACTGAAGAATGATTTATCATTTTAGGGAACTGCGCCGACTAGTTTGGGGCGATTTCATCACTGGCGACTCCAGACATTGAAGAAGAAGTCGATGAAGTATGTGGCATCTGTGGAGAATTGGGAAACGTGAGATATGATTCCGTTTTACCAGATGTGCATTATGGGTCCACCAAAACTGCAGCGGCGCTCAACGGCTGAAAATTAAACCTATGACTTTTGTTCTCAATAAAGACTGTACTAAAATGTTTGCGCGTTGTTTTTACTTACCGGTGCATGTAAGAGTATGCTTTCCCATTTTTGGGAAAAATTGAGATTCCGCCTAGTAGGTATGTGATTACTGTACTAGTTTGAACCTGCGTACCTTGTATCTAGAAAATTATGCATACTACCTCAAAGTTTCAGCTTCCTCAGCCCCTTACAACTAGAGATATGAACTACAAACGTTAAGGGGGTACTCTTACATGCTTCTCTTCTACCCGTTTCGTCATCTGATGACACTGTATAGGTAGTAACTGCCCTACTTACAAGAACTGTAAAGTTCTTGGAAATCTGACGGACAGAAGCCACCATTTGGCAGAAGTGCATGGATACTGTCGCGTATCTTGTTTCGTTTTTCTCAGAGTTTTTCTCAGTCAGATTGTTACTACACGCCTCTTAACGATCTCCCAATTTAGTCAAAGCAACTACATACTGTTTAAAAGGAATAATAGTTGAACGCTCGAATGATGTTGGACCTCTGCACTTACTGCAGGAAACCGTTTCCGTATTTTTTCGTATTTTATGCACGAGTTTTATCCAAAATTTCTGGGACCAGCGTGAAGATGATAGTGCGAATTGGAAGTCGATGGGAAGGAATTAATTTCCTCAGCCAATCAATTAGTCGCCAGAACAGCCCTGTGGAGAGAAAAAGAGGGCATGGAGGAATCTCCACGGGCCTCTCTCTTCTTCCAGTTCATTTTATTTTTTTGTAAGATGGGGAAAAATTACGAGCTACGGGATAAGAAGTTTCTTTCATGGTGTAAGGAGTGATTGCTGATTTCATGTACAGCATGCTGTAGCCGTAAACGTTGAAATGCAGGCTTTTTAAAAATATCAGGCCCCCCTGGAAGTCCGGGGTCAGGGTATTTCCCCCGTTTCTCCCCCTCTCGTCGAGGTAGCACCAGAAACCTATTTCCTCCCTGAACCACATTCCCGTGGGATTGACGATGGCTTGAGGAGCAGTTATGTTTTCAGCTGCTCCCCTTTCCTAAAAAAAAAAAATAAATAAATAAAAAAGTAACAAGTAACTCTCGAAGCGAAGAGCCTAAGACTAAAATAAGAGATTTATTTTTTCGCCTCTGTACTCCCGAAAAATGAAAGTATACTGATTTGTTTCTTCAACCTTACCTAAGCTGGGCAAAGTGAAGGATGCAGGAGCTGCTGTCTAAATTTTGAGTACATAACAAGGAGTCTCGTATTCACTTATCACTTTTCACCTACAAATCTCGAACTCCCGGAAAAGATTGAACCGGTAATCAAAATTTCGCTACACTGGACGTCTTGGAAGGACAAAATTGGGCAATTGTCCTAAAACCGGAAACGGATAATCTAATATCTAATGTGAACGTGTGATGAAGTTTGTTGAGAAGAGCTAGAGTAAGCGCTTTTTAATCGTTTCATCCAAACCACAGTCTAATTTTAAGCAGAGTCTTAAAATCTGTTGGAGTCAGTGAAGAGTCTTGAAAAGTGCTGCACGAGTATAAACGAGATTTAGAGAGTCTTGAGTGAGAGTTTTGAAAATAACTGTAGAATGAATGCAAATTTTACTTTAAATAGTACTCACAAGCAGGCACTTATTCGAAATAATTACACCATTTCTGTATCTTTCTATGATATAACAAATTTAAAAAAAATGATTGAAGAGTATTCGCGATTCTCAAGTCAAGGATCTCAAAAAATTTTTACTTTGTCTGGAGGAAAATTAAACAGTCGTAAACAAGTCTAGTGAGATCTTAACTCTTCGAAGTTTTTCTGGAAACTTAAGAAATCTTAGAAAATCCTATACCATCGTGGAAGAGATTCACGAAGTTTTAAATCAATCTAAAAGAATTTTTCTAACTATTTCTGAGCCTGTCTGTTTGCATATAGGACAGTCTTATGAGTTCTGATGAGACATAAGGAGTCTGAAGCGAGGCTTAAAGAATTTAGTCCATCTTAGTGGTTCCTGAAACTTCTTAAACTTTCTAAAGCATTTTGAATAAGTCTTGTTTGGTTGTAAAGAGTTTCAAGCAAGTCTGGAAAAGTAATCAGTGGCGAAGAGTGATGTAAGGGAGTTGGCTATGAAAATATAAAATGTCCACCTTCAGAGACAGAAAGAAATATAAAATAGTAAATTTTCACTAGTCAAATAGTTTAAGAACTCGAGAATACCGTAGTTTTATTGCTTTACTCAGAAAATGGAAATCTGTCAACCTCTCTCCCCAGCAATTAGCCATTCCTAGAAAAGTTTGTCGAAAGCAAAGAAATAACCACAGAACAATAGGTATAAAAGTCAAGTCTTGAACACGCTTCATATATTTTTTCTAGTTCTCTCTCTCTCTCTCTCTCACCTCTTTTAAAACTATCACTACTTCTGAGCCTTAATCTCTACTCTCTACCCAACTAACCTAAACTCTTTATCCCCCACCAGAAAAAAAACTGAACGGGCGGGGGGGGGGGCTAAAATCTCTCCAGCTCTATCTATTATGCATCCAAAAAAAGTACATACTCGTACTATTGTCACGATTCAATTCATCAAACATTTTTATTCTTATACAGCGTCCTAATGGCCATATTACATGTTACGTATGAAATCATGTTTACATATTCATTCCTCCTCTCTGTATATCAAACCCCCTCTCCTTTCTGCCGCGGGAAAATCTAAGGCCAACGCCAAATTTCGCGTAAATAATTAGACTGTATCCCTGGATATGCTGAGGAAAATCCAGCCAGTCGATACAAATACTCTGCACGAGGACAAAGATACATAATCGATGTTTTTCATTCTTTCCAAAAGTCGGACAATACACATCCAGTGATGAGTAGTTTTGGCGCTGTAATTAAGCTGAAAAATCGTGCACGTATCATCGAATTTGCAAAATATATAAACAAGTCTCAAGGCTGTTCGTATCATCTCGGAGATTTTATGAACAGCAATCTGCCAAAGGTATCCATCAGCAGGTACATTTGGAGCTTCAGTGCGGGGAGGGTGTGTTCAAAACTTACGTTGAAAAATTATAATCATAAAATTTAACAGAAATATATGTATATATATGTATGTATATTTTTTAAGTTGGCAGTCTTTTCTGTTTCCTTATCAGTGCCTATAGTTTGATCATATGTAGAAAAAACTTTAAAGTAGCATCTATATTCGTAACTTTTCCCTCCGCCCACCTCCTCCGTGGACCTGTTGCGAGTTTAGCCCCTAATTTTACACATCCTCGAAGAAGATATCCGTTTGATTGATTTGAATCCCTGAATAATGTAGAATGATTATTTCTGTCGACTTCGAGGGTATCGAATAGCATTAAAATGGTTTTAATGAAGCTGCCCTGAGACAGGGATGTTCAAAAATGACTTTGTTTGATGGATCCTAAAGGATAGATCCTGTTCATTTCAACTTCGAGATGTAGATTTTGCCAACTTGAAAAATATTGAGATCAGGGAGTTCAAAAAAGGTTTTCACTCTTCTACTTTTGTCAACTAATGAAAATTTTGAAATTAATATGCAATACAGACGTCTCCTTTACTCCTAAACAGTGTAAAGGAAATATGACATATCCCACCCTCAGAAGGAGAAGTTTAGGGCTTGAAAACTAACATTCTAGGCCTAAAACTTGTTTTTTCTTGCTTGTCAAGACAAAACACGAAATTTTGTATATTGTGCGTTTATCACTTCTCCCCCCCCTCCCTATCAAAGAAAATCTATTTGAGCTACTAGCCCTAAATTTTCTCATTTTTGATATTACCAATTTTTAAAAGTACTTGAGAGGGAGAGGGGTTTTTAAATACCTCGCAACAATTAATCCAGTTTCCTGAGATCTAAAAAATAGTTTCGAATTTATCCGAATGCATAATCTTGAGACATGGAAGAAATTCGGATCGAAAGGAAAGAAAGGAAATTGGTTGGGAAGGCAAAACAGAAGGGGGTCTGTAAATAATTAACGCCCCTCCGTTCACAGAATTCTTTGCACAGGCTTATGTCGTCAGCCTCTCTCCAGACCCAAGCTGATCTAAAGTGTCATCAACCTCGAATTCGGTGCCATCTCCCTCGTGTTACTTTTTCATTCAGTCTGAGGCTGGTGACATGTGATGTGCATGAAATTTGTGGTTGTCAGCACAACAGAATAAGCCCAAACTTAATATAATCCCACACAGGTCCCTCAGATTCAGTTTGATGGATAATTAGAAATAGGCAAGATCATTAAAAAGATCATGGTCTTGATCTTTTTCCGATTGCTAAAATGATCTGAGATTAAATAGATCATGATTTCAGATTACTGAAAGATCAGTAGATTTTTCAGCGAAATCAGGGGCTTAACGACCGGAGGAAACCACTCCCCGTTAAGTTTACTAGTTGGGAAATGTTGGGAAAATACCATTTAAGTTGGGAACGTTCGACCCTTACATTTTTACGACTTAAATTATAGAAGAAAAAAAAATCATACAAATTTTTCTTATTTGCTCCGCTTGCAAAATTTGACATTGTCCAGTTGAGAAATTCATCAGCCCTCTCCTCCTAATGTAGTGCACTTCATTACATTCTTAATTTGAATAATCATGATATGAATGAACTTAATCTTTTTCCAGTTTCAAAAATGATCTAAGATCAAAAGGATTGCAAAAATTGAGCAAAATCGTGATATGGAGATTAAGAATATCACAAAACCATAATATGATGTAAGATTTTTGTTTTTTCCTTCTTTTTTTTTTATTGATTTCCTTATAAAGAAAGAGGAGATTCTATATTGAGATCAGAATTCAATAAGCTCTGAAAGAAATGAAAGCAGGTAAAGCAGAAGAAGTTGATGAAATTGCTAGTGAGTTATTGAAGAATGCAGAAGAAGTAGTTTTGAAAAGTTTATACGAATGAATTTGCGGAATGTATGAGGATTGAGGAAGGAGAATTGCCAATAGATTTTTAGAAAAGCAGGTTGGTTGTGATCCCTAAACAGCGAGAGCAAGCAACTGTGAAGATTACCGTATTATACGTACGCAAGTTTAGCATAAGATTCTAGCTAGAATAATGAGTATAGGAGAATACAAAATAAAATATAAGAAAGGGTGGGAGAAAATCAGTTTGGATATAGAAAATGTAGAGGAATTAGGGAAGCTTTATCGGAAAAAAGAGTGGAAAAAGATTTAATTTACATACGTTGCACTTGTAGACTTAGAAAAAGCTGTTGATAATGTTGAATGATCAAAAACGTTTCAAATATTGAAGGAGATAGGAGTTAAGTAGAATGAAGGAAGAGTAATATGGAATTTGTAAAAGAATGAAAGGCGGTTGAAATACAAATAGAGGATGAAGTGGGAGAAGCGAAAATTCAAAAATGAGTGAGACAAGATTGCTGTTTGTCATCAGTACTATTCACCTATTTATAAAAAAAGTAATTAAATCGATGAAAACCAAAAGGTGGCTTCCAGTGGCTTCAGTCCAAAATGAGCAGGTTTGAGTTAGTACCAGAAATTGAGGCAACCCGAAAATTTTACGTTTTTGCATAAAAAAATAAAGAATAATTTTGAATGGTTCCATTTTTTAGTGTTGTAACTTATTATCTTTGACTCAAAAATAGGTGATTTTCAAAAAAGAAATCATGATTTTTTTCGACGCTACACATTTCCCCCCCCCTCACTTTCAGGGAATTCATAAAATCGAAATGGGAACAAGAATAAAATGGTCTAGTTCAATACAGGAAAGAGTCCTATATAATATCTGGCCATAATTTTCACTTTTGGTCACCGATGGGAACCAAAAGGAGCTAAGTCCAAAGCCTGTGAGCTGTATTTTCAGTATCCTTGAATTTTTTTTCGCACTGGTCTTAAAAATCGTTTTTCGTGGTTCCCGTTTACTGCCCTAAACCATGTTTCTAATATTTTTTTAGGTTTTCTGTAAATCAATTTTTTGCTTCTCCTGAAAAGTGGCAAAAATGGACTTAACCCCCTTTTGGTTTTCACCGATTCAATTGAAGAAATGAATAAAAGAAAATCAAGAGTGGAAAAAACGGAAGACGGTTAGAATGATAAAGTTTGTAAATAACACTGCTGTAGTGGAAAGAAGTAGACAAGAACTAAAGAAAACGTTGAAAAATTGAGAATATAATATAAAATGAAGATGAATAAGAATATAACAAAAGCGACGGCAGTCCGTAGATAGGGACAAAATCCAACAAATATGGAGATAGAAGGTGAAAAAATGAAGGAGGTAAAGGAATTCAAATACTTAGGTAGTCTGATAACTCAAGATGAAAGAAGTAAAACAGAAATGAAGAGTAGAATAGAGCCATCTAAAGGAGCTTAATTGGTAAATCTCTGAATAATCTGAAAATTCACTTGCCTGATTTTAAAATTTTCAACCTTTTTATTTCAATTTTTGTCTGGTGGAATACATGATAGATATGTAAATGAACACATATACAAGGTTAGTCCTACAAGAAACGTCCTACATGGGGGTGAGGGGGAACTTTTTGTACAGAAAAAGACAGGACACTACAATGTTTTAATGCTCCAGGGATACCAGAACAAAGATCAACAAGTGATACAACTGAGGTCTAAGGATTTCATCATTATTAATAAGGTCATCAGCGTTAGAAAGTGCCAGGAAAATAATGTTATTCCATTGTAGTACTCTTCAAAATATATTTTGATATTACCATGGAAAAAAATCGTACATTACGATAGAGAATTTTAGCATTTTTCCAGTTCGGAAGGGAACAAAACTGGTCAACATGCAGAAATGGAGTACAGCAGCATCAAAAACAGTCGTACCTAACGTTTAAAAAAATTGAAGTCAATCTTTTTGGACTTCAACTTCCCGACGTATTTTTATATACATACCATGGAATGGAAAAAAATTAGAATGCTGTTTTCTGACAAAAGTTTGGCAAAAGTCTACTTTAAATTTTAAAAACTGTGAAAATTTCATGATTGAGTCATTTTACTTAGGCACATAGTGGATAATCAGTTGAGGTCATTTTTTGCATTCAATAATATACCATGTTCCCTTTGTAGGATGATTTAAATTTTGTATTGATTGATAAGGTTATCAGGCTTACGACCGGTTTGCTGCAGCTCTCCATTTCAAATTTTGTATACTATGATGGAAAAAAATCTATTTCATAACTTTGGCGCCACTAATAGACATATGTTTAAATTCTAAATTTTGGTCTCCCTCATAAACTTCCTGCAATATCGCTTTTGGTCATGTGAACCATAAAGTATGATTTTTCTTCTTTTTTTTCTTGATAACACGTTGCTACAGTAAACTTTAGTTAGAAAAATGAGTTCGTTTCAAGACACTACGATGAAACTTTTCCTCTATTTGAGTATTTTTCTCAAATCTAGTGAGGTGCGGGCGAGTAGGTCACTGGTGTAAGGGGTAAAGGAGGTTTATCACTACCAGAGGAAAAATTGTGCTAGTGTTCTTAGTTACAGAGAAAGCAAGCGGTTACTGCAATAAATTTTCTGGTTATTCAGAGATTCACCCTTTTGGAAGTAAGACTGACATTTCTTCGAACGCATATTTGTATTGTATAGTATTGTTTGGATGTGAAACCTGGAATACACGTAAGAAAAAAAAGGTAGACGTTTTTCAAATGTGGTGTTATCGGAGAATGTTGAAAATCAAATGTAGGTTATAGAAAATATCAGGACTGAGGAATTATTGAGGCGAATAGGAAGGGAAAGTGAAATTTAGAATATGGGAAGGGAAGAGTTAAAATGATAGATCATAATATAAGACATCCAGGGATATTGTTATTGCTGCTATAGAGAGTGGTTGAAGGAAAGAACTGGAAAAGAAGGCAAAGAATGAGCTATGAAGAGCAGATAATGAAGGATACAAAGTGTAAACCCGCAGAAATGAAAAGATTAGCACAGGAGAGAGAAAATTGGAGAGATGCAACCTGCCGGTCGAGAGACTAAGAAATTTATCATCATCAACACCCAAGCTAACTCTATTTCCATTCATTATTGGAAATATGTGTCTTCAAATTCCTCCGCTTGTGATAAGATTATCGATAACTTTCATTGTCTTTTAATGACGCCATCTGAGTCATCATCGGATATAAGCGCCATTGGCGTTCGTAAATTGAATCAATTTTTTTACTATCACTTCGAATACCTTATAGTCGTGCGTGAATCTGACATTCAATGCGCACGGCTCATTGAGCATTTCATTCCATCGGAAACCGTTGCTCATCTTCTGGCCAGTGGCCATATGCCTATTCGTCGGATAAAATATTCGTCTGTACAATACGAGAGATATATAAGGTCTTTTTCATCATGTGTACACTTTCCACCATCGTTTAGCGTGAGAAGTTAGCGAAGGACTTCGTCATCTAAAATGTCTACCTTGATTACTAATTAATCACGAATAAGTTTTACCTATACTCGGCCGGTGTCGTCTCCCCGTCCGCCGCTCTCTGCAACTCGAAATTCCGATCATGATCAGTGGCTGGTCGTAATTTCACAAAGAATTTTCCAGAAAATAAGCCCCGGCCGAGGTTTTTTAATTAACGAATGTAGATTATTTGTATGCTGCGCGGAACACAATCAAAATGGACAAGGTGCATCGTGAATGTAAAGTTAATTGTTTTTAAACGGCTGATTGAAATCTTTTCTAACTACTGGTAACATAATTGCATCAACGGTAAATCCGGTACGCGAATTTGTAGGCAGAAGACATAAGGCAGCATTTCCATATTAATGCTAATATACAGAGACAGAGAGGACTTTTAGGGATTGACAATATTTTATGAGAAACTGAGATGCTTTTTGGAAATGACTGAGAGTGGATTGAACACAGGACGGAGAGTGAAAGTTAATTTCTTTCATTCTGGTCTATGAATAGTTTTTTCAACTGAATTTCATATTCATGACATTTAAAAGGTAGGAGAACATCAGGACGCAGGGACGTAACTAGGAAAAATCAGTGAGGGGGGCCAAAGGCGAGAAAATGCCGACTCGCGTGACATCAAAAATGGTATATTGAAATCGTTGAAATTACATAATAATCCTTCAGTTTTGTAAATATTAAAGTGAAAAAATAAGATGAAGCATATACAAAAATACGATAATGATATAAAGAAGAAACATTAAAAAGTTAATAAAATTATTGGGAATTTTATAGTAAAATAATTAACAAGTAGCTGATACATCCTGAATTTTTCCGGGGCGCCTCTTTTTCAACTTGTACCAGTTCTCGGCAATCGACATGAGATTCAGATGATCAGTCACCCCTCTTTCTGGATAAAGCAGGGTAAGATGATTTAACCTTTCATCACCTATTTTAGATCTCAATCCATTTTTTCGTTGTTACAACATTTAATAATCGAAGGACGATTTCTTATTTAATTTATTTTGCCGACTAAGTAATTAAATTCGCAAATTTGCCGACTACTGAAATACAATGGATGGGAGGGGGGAGGGCGTATCCCCCCAATAGTTACGTCCCTGTCAGGACTGTCAGCACTTTTGGTATAGATGGCCGCCAAAAAATAGTTCTTAGAAATATCAGCTTTTAGAAAGATACAGGTCACTTCATTCGCTTGAAAATAACTGAACTTGGTCTTCCCTTTGCTAACAACCTCTTCCGTGCGGATCTGAAAACCACCTAAATTAGATGGTATTATCGGCTCAAATAGGTGGGGGTGCCTCCCAAATCCTCTTAAAGCCTCCCCCCCTCGAAGAAAATTTTCAGCTCCCCATGAGCCCCTGTCTCACTCCAGATCGACTGTTTGCTCTCATTATGGATTTTCAGGCAAAAACCTTTTTCCCCCCTAGCCTAGGCTATTCAGTGTATTGAAAAGGCTAACGAATTCAAAGTTTCTTCTTATTTATCAATTTTCCAAGGCATTTGATATGGTCGACCACAGATTCTTGTGAAAGGCAATGAAGGCCCAAGGAATAGATCAAAAAGCAATCAACATTATTTTTGAGCTATATGCAAAAGCTACTGTCTGTGTAAAACTAGATAGAAAAGGGAAAAGTTTGAAACTTGGAAGGTGAAGCAGGGGGACCCATTGTCACCAAATTTATTCAACTGCATTCTGATGGAGGCTGTGCGACATCAGAATTTGGAGGACAGTAGAATAATAATTAATGGGAATTATATGAATAACTTTTAAGATTTGCCGAAGATGTCATTTTAATGGCTCATGAATCTGTCTGAACTCATCCAAAGCACGAAAGATTTTCTCAATGCATGTGAGGAAGCTAGTTTAAGTGTAAATACTAGTAAAACAAAACGTTTGTCAAATTCCCCGAAATGTAAAGTAAAGTTGTGGTATGAGTTACGAGCATGAGTAGATGAGGTATGTTATCTTGGTCAAAAATAACCTCTTTTGAAACTGCCAGAAATAAGGAAATTTTGAATCGCATCCAAAGTGGGCGGAAAAAGTACTGGAATTTGAAAAAAACCTTCAAAAGTAGATTTCCAATTTTAACCAAAACGGAGGTTTGACGTAGCTGAGTTCAACTTGTGTTGACGTATGGAGCCCAAACAAGAGCGCTAACGAAGGCTAATGTGAAGAGGTTACGAGTGACGCAACGATCAATGGAACGCAGTATGTTAAATGTGAAAAAGCTAGACAAGATCAAGAGGTCTTGGTTAAGGGCAAAAACATAGTTGGAAGACATATGAAGAGTAGTCAAGAAAAATAAATGGAGATATGAGGGCATACCATGAGACAGGGAGGATGAAGGTGAGAAAAGCTGGTGGAGAAGTGGACACCGTATGATCTTAAAAAGGACAACGGGACGCCAACTTCCCGGTGGAAGGATGAATTTCGAAAGACACTGGGCCTGGAGTGGAGGAGACATACCCGAAGATACGTAGAATAATATGGAAACAAGATGGGAAGACACATGCCCAGAAATGGGCGGTTAAAACAACATGAGGATCGAGGGAGCTCCATCCACAATATGCAGTGCGAAGGCATTGGAATTTTCATTGTTTACTTTTTATTTTATAATGATTCCGAAACCTAATTCGCTAGGTCTCCCGTCATAAGATGTCTGTTGATACCCAATAAAATGCCGTTAATATTATTATTGTTATTATCTATTCGGTCTATTAAGGTTTTCTGGACAAATTAGGAAATTTTCTGAAATCAATGAGCTAACTGTGACGTGGCCTTTTTTAAATTATTTTTCCTTAAAAATGATATTTTTGCCTGAAATTATGTTTTTAGATACTTTTTGGGACTATTTCTGGTAGAAATCTAATTTTCGAAACTATTTTGTCAATTTTCAGTTTTTTGAGGGGAAAATTTCTAATTTTCATCATTTTTTTGAGAAAAAATGTTTAGGAATCCAACTTTACTCGGAAAAATTGAAGAGTCGTAACAACCTTATTATTGTTTACAATAGATTATTTTGATTTAAAATTATTACATTGTACATAGTTTGGAGGGGGGGGGGTAGAAATATAAGAATTAAGTTCAGTTTTCCAAGACCTATTTGCTACCCATGAAGCCATAGTTTTTACAGGGACTTTTTTACATTTTTGAGATTTTACGTTCACAGGAATTTGTTATGGATTATCTAGGTCTTTTTAGTAGCATCTAATGCGGACTTCTTTTGAGTTTTTAGCGCCTAAAAACCCGGGCCCTGTATATTATCATCGTCAGTGTTCCCAAAAACGATGAAGGGTTCGCGAGATATCGTCTCGACTGAGCTTATCGATAATACCATCGACGGCTATACGTAAATCACTAATTATGTTCAGACCCGAGTAAAAGGACCTTATCGCTGAAAAATTAATTTTTAGTTTTTGATGGTCATTTTTCCTTTTTTCCGAGCGTCCTCTGTTCAATGGTCTTGACCGTAAATCTTAATCTTTCAACTGAAGGAAAATATTCCACATCAAAGTTCAGAACTTGACACTTAGGTTATTCATTTGTTAACTTTTGAACATTTCTCGTCTCAGCCAGCGCAGATATCCGGGGGGGGGGATAATGAGCGTAATGCCCCTCCTCGAAACAAGAATTTAAATCGAAAATACTCCAAAAATGGCGAAGTATAACAGATCACCCAGAAAAATTATAATTTGAGTTAAACCAAATTTCCAGCGAAGATTTTTTTTTAAATCAGTTCAGATTGGCCCTCTAATCAATGTAGATATCAAACGTCTTTAATGATCCCGGTGGAGTATTTTCCCCAATGAGGCTAAACGCACCGCAAGAATCAATTTTGCTCGGCATTTTCGTAACTCGCTCAAAAGTCGCTAACGGGGGTTCAAAATTGCCTTACACTATCGTACATAGCACAGACTTAAGGGGGTAAAATGTGAAATTTGTGACTTTTATTTTTTCTCACCTATTTCAAAGAACTCAGGAAATGCGACCTGCTCCAACTTCTTTCCTCGTGCTCATACCCCAGCGTTCATAAAACTTTGTAGTCTCCGCTCCCCAACCATTAGATACCATATTTTAAACATTGTGTTTCTCTATGTTGTGTAGGTTTTACAAGGAAAAAAAAAAAACTTTTTTGAAATAATTTCTGAGATTTTAGTAGTCCAAATGAAAAAAATGGAGTATTTGTCGTTGGATTTTCATGATAGCCAAATTTTCTGTTGCTTTTATTCGAAATTCAACAATGTGGCATCAGGAATCTGGGGGGGATGAAAAGTTTCATGAAAAATAATATGGGTGACATCCGCCATTGGTAGCCTATTTTCGAACCTGAGGCATCTGAATAATCTTCGTAGTTTAAACTCATATTTTAAGAGAAATGGAATGGTCTGGTCAATAAAGACCAGAAAATCGACTGAAAGGAGGACAAAATACAGGCAAAGCTGAATTTGGAATGTATAATCTGGAAACCATGTATCCCCGGGCCCTTGCGATGGTGGTTTAATGGCAGGAAGGAGAGGAGGATCAATCCTTGGGCAAAAGCTCAACACTATGACCGTGAACACGAAATGAGTTATGATCAAAACTGAAGTCCCCTGTAAAAAAGATGATGCACTTCTTCAGCTTAGTTGCCTTAGAACAGTAAATGGCGTCAAAATTGTCCCCGTTTTCATCAAGCTTCAATGCTGGCCATATACAGGGTTAGTTGGTTTTCCTTCTGTCGTAGGAAAACTCCGTTACGCTGAACGAAGTATGACTCAGTTGTTTCGCCAGGCGAGCGGTCTCTTCGCCAAGAATTTCATGGGAAATATTCGGGGAAACCTCTGATGGCTTTGAAGAATTTTATCAAGAATCTTCGGGAAAAATTTACTAAATCTTCGAAGAATTTCATCGGAAATCTCCGAGAAAAATCTCCTATTCAGGAAAAATTTGCGAGAATTTTCGAAGAATTTCATCGGACATTATTGAGAAATATCGCCAATGATTTCAAGTGAATTTTATCAGAACTTTTAGGGAAAATCTCCAATGATTCCGAACAACTTGAACAAGAGTCATTGAGAAGTATCTCTGATGATTCATCCTTAGAAAAAATGTTTATACTTTTCAGAGATTTTCGTAGAAAATGTTCGGGGAAAATCTCCAATGATTTCTATAAGGAATTAATAAGAAATTTTGGAGCAAAAATGTGATGATTTCCGAGAAATTTAATCGGAAATATTCAGAAAAAAGTCAATTTCCTGACAATCTTTGAAGAATTTCATAGGAAATATTCGGAGGAAAACTCCGATGGTGGAAAAATGTTCGATAATCTCCGAAGAATTCCATCGTAAATCTTCGGGAAAAATCTCGGATGATATTCAAGCAATTTCATTATAAATTTTCGGGAAAAATTTCCAATGATTTCCGAAGAATCGTATCGGAAATCTTTAGAAAAAATCTCCATGGTTTTCCAAAAAATTACATAAAAATTCTTCGAGAAAATTTCCTGAGAATTTTTGGAGAATTTTATCGAAAGCACTCTGGGGGGGGGGGGGACTAACACCAAGAGCTTTGAAGAATTGTACCGAAAATCTTCAGAAAAAACCTTCGAATATTTCCAAGGAATTTCATAAGAAATATTCGTAACGATTCTTTTGATTTCCAAAGATTATTTCCGACGAACTTAATCGAAAATATTTAAGGGTAAATTTCCGTTCATTTTCAATGAATTTTATCGGACATTATTGAAAAACATTATGCGATGATTTCAGGAGAAATTTATGGGATATTTTAGGAAAACTTTGCAATTATTCCAAAAGATTTTATCGGAAATCATTATGAAGTACCTTCGATGATTCTTAAAGGTTTTATTCAGAAAAATATTTCAATGACTTCCAGATGTTTTCATCGGAAATTTTTGGTATAAATATTTCGATGATTTCCAGATGTTTTCATCGGAAATTTTTGGGATAAATATTTCTCTGATCTCAGAAGAATTTCATCAGAAATATTCGGGAAGAATCTCCGGATGATTTCTACAGAATAATTTCATTAGAATAATTTTCGATGAGATTCTTCGGAATTATCGGAGTTGTTTCCGAAAATTTCCGATGTAATTCTTTAAAAATTATCGGAAAATTTTCCCGAAGATTTTCGAAGAAATTCTTTGGAAAACACTGGACTTTTTTCTGAATATTTCCGATGAATCCGAGAAATTTTTCGGAGATTATCGAACATTTTTCCAGAAGATTTTCGATGAAATTCATCAGAAACCATCGGAGTTTTCCTCCGAATATTTCTTATGAAATTCATCAAAAATTGTCAGGATATTTTCGCGAAAAATATTGATGAGCTTTCTTGGAAAACATTGGAAATTTTTTCGAAAAATTTTCAAGGAGGTTCTTCGGAAATTTTCAGAGTTGTTTTCTGAAAATTTCCGATACAATTCTTTAAAAATTATCGGAAAGTTTTCCCGAAGATTTTCGAGGAAATTCTTTAGAAAACGCTGGACTTTTTTCTGAATATTTCCGATTAAATTCTCCGGAAATAATCATATCTTTTCTCCAAGATTTCTGATTATTCCTCAGAAATCATTGGAGATTTTCCCCGAACATTTTTGACGAAAATCTTTGAAAAGCATCGAAATTTTTTCTAAGAATATCCTTCCAAAATCATTAAAGATACTTCTCAATGATTCTTGATAAAATTGTTTATTTCTGACAAAAATCGCCTGAAATCATTGGAGATATTCCTCAATGATGTTCGATGAAATTCTTCAAAAATTATCGCAAATTTTTTTTGAATAGGAGACTTTTTTTGAAGATTTTCTATGAAATTCTTCGGAGATTTAGAAAATTTTTCCCGAAGATTCTTGATAAAATTCTTCAAAAGTCATCGGAGTTTTCTCCGAACATTTCCCATGAAATTCTTGTCGAAGAGACCGCTCACCTGGCGAAACAATTGAGTCATACTTCGTTCAGCATAACGGAGTTTTCCTATGGCCAAAGGAAAACCGACTAACCATGTAGAGAGAAATACTTTATTTCGTGTATTTTTTCATCTTATGGGATTATGACAATAAAAAAGGTCCAAATTTATATTTGCCTACTTTTCTACCTCTATGCCTTTTCAACCCTATAAATCGATTTCCCTCCCCATACCACATCAGTAAAATTTTTTACTTATTTTTATTTTTTAGTGGGTTCTATTGGTTCTGAACGACATTATTTTACATATTATGGAAGCTGTTTTCAAGATTAATAAACTAAGAAAATCGTATCGGAATATCGTACACAGGAAACCTAAAATTTACAAATCCAATTTTAATATGCGCATCCGAAATTGAAAATTGTGGCACCTGGGACGGGCGGCGAGGACAGAAATGTCACAAAATATAATATAGGTATCGAATATTGAAGTTTCGAGGTTGCTGAATTTGTTTTGACATTATTTCGACTCTTGATAAAATGTGGAGTTGGGAGAGGGATCAAAAATGAGGCTAAGAATAAGCGAAAAGTACTTAATATCATCTCATAGGTTTTAGACGTAGCTAAACTAATTTTTAATATCAGTTTGGCATTCACTTGTACATTGTGATGCCTGGGTGGGACCATAGTCAGAAATATCATTGAAATACAAAGTGGTATCAAATTGGGGGACGCTTCGGGGGTTTGAAGACAGTAACGATGATGGTGTTCAGATGATATTCCGAATTTCAGTTGGTCTTTTTTCTCGTTTCAAATCCTTTATTAACTGGACTAGAAAGTTAGACCACTCTACAAAAAACTGATTTTTCTCACAGTTATTTTCAGAAAACAACCGTGTCTCAAACACGTCTCCTTCTTCAAGCACGGTTATATTTAATAAGAATTTTGGTATATTCAGTGGTTTTTGTATACAAGTCATCTATAATCGTCACTGATGCACAGGAAGCTGCAAATGCATTCATTAAAATGAACATGAACAGTTTGAGTAAACCGTTTGCATTGGCTTAAATGCCTAATATTTTCTTTAGTTCATGCCCTCTGCGGCTGCAATTTACTCTAGTCAGCTGGCCAGACGTTATTTGGCATACCGTCACGTACGGATTTGCTTAAATGACAGCAGATGTCACAGTATCACGGATCAGCGGTTAAGGAAAGAGAAAATACTGCAATCTGTAATGTAGTGGTTAAAATTACCAACATAATCATTCTATATCTATCAGAGGTGTATTGAACGGCGGGTCAAAAAACTGGTCCGTTTCGAGGGTCCGGAAATACGACGACGTTTACCGTCTTGTCGATCAATGACTTCGAGTGAATCACCGGACGATAAAAATGCACCGATTTCTACGTAAATCGCCTTGAAAATTATAGGCTTAGTGTGGAAGAGATGCGAAGAATTTTAAACGCTAGTCTTCGACAGATTTGGAGTCGGATTGATGTGTGCAAAATGTTGATGAACTGACGAGTGAGAATACGATTTCGCAGCCGTGGAACGAAAAAGTGTCGAATCGAACAAAGTTTTGCTCTTAGTATTTTCTAAATTAGTTTCTGCTCTTAGAAACGAGAATCTTCCAGCTTTCAGGATTTTAGTTTAGCAGATTCGTTTGACACCTCCTTTCGCGGTCCTCCTAGACTGAGTGAGAATCTACGAGTATTGAAGAGTTTCAACAGAGACCCTTGGCGAATGTAAATGCGTGTCGATACGTCTAGAGAGTCTTTGACGGTGTCATCACGAATCATAATGGAATTCAATAAGTCTTCATGATTTTTACCAGAGTCTTCATGAGTCTTGACTGTGTGTTTGGCTCAAAATTTTATAACTTTTCTTTAGAGATCTGATCTTCTCCGCAGACATGTGGCCTGAAGATATTCTAATTAAGAGTCTGAATGAGACTTATTCAGTCTCGACTGAGTCTTGTGAAGCCCCATTAAAACTCACTCAAACTTAATAAGTTTTAAAATTTCTTAAATAGCCTTAAACATAGTCCACACAGCGGATTTGAATCGTGGCGCTAAGGACAGGTGTAACGCCACACCTGACAAAATTTCTTTATTAATGGTTCTACCCTAACCAATATATTCAAAATTACCACCAACCTCTCTGCCAATTCGAGGAGTAGAGGTGTGTTGAATCTCTTGAAATTCAATTCTTGTCGTAATATCGAAAACTATCAAAGAAAGTCTTCAAGTAAAATTGTTCCTTCTTTTCTAATTTGCTCTGAACCCGAGCCCTGGAATCCACCCTTTCGAGCATTATCTTAGAGTTATCGGGGAGGCTGTTAGGGCTGTCTTAGCCCTCTTCCCTTCTGGCCAAAAAACCGGCCTTGGCCAAATCTGACGAGTTGCTACGTGGGCTCGAACCCGGGACCTCTGGATTCCGAGACCAACGCGCTATCCACTCGGTCAATAAAACCTCCGCGTGAAATTTACACAGTTTAGGTCCTATAATTGTTTTCCTATATCTCCAGGTAAATCTCATAGAGAAGGTTCAAAATGTCCCTCACACTACTTATATTCGCTAACTCGGGGCTTGTGGGAGAAAACTTGGATTTTTGGTCCTTTTTCCGAGGTCATTAATTCTTGGAACCAGATGCGGTAAAAGTTGCTGTTGGATCCGCTTCACAACCCTGGTACCTACCCATTCCCGGACCCCCCATGTTTAAATACCACACTTATGAAATAGTGTTTTTTCGTATTTCATTACTTCAGAAGAAAATGGGGAGTAGTAAATTTTTTTGTATTTTAGAAGCGCAGTCGAAGGAAGCAGCATACCTACTCAGTTTCAGACACCAGGTGAAAAGGAGGAAGACAAAAATGATGTGTGGATATCACTTCATGGTTCTGAAGGTCGCTGAATTCGTTTTTGATTTGCTCAGTTAATTACTACAATGTACAGTATCACAGTCTTGTCTTCAGTTTGTTCACGTGTACAAACAGCACACACAGGTAGTGGCCAGCAAAAACGTAATGACGGTTAACAACGAACGGTAACAGCTGTACTACGTTGTGAATATTTAAATGCGTTCTTAAGTCGCTATTTTGAAGTTCGCTCCGTGGACAAATGGTTAGAGACGATCGCTGTATTTCAGTCCAATGTTTCAATAGATGCGGGTTTTCGATTCCCCAATATGAAATTACTGGCCAGCAACATTTCCATATAAAAACGCTTTACATTGAGGGACGTTTACTTTACATGCAGGTTTTGTTAGCACTTGATGCATGAATGATAGGCGCTTCTTGTCGTTTGTGAAACACCAACGTAAACATTGCTTTTCGAATCAAGTAGTATAAAAACAATGTTTTTCGAAAATTCCACGCATGTTTTCAATTATCTCGAAAAATATGTTTTCTAAAGAAAAATTGTATAGAATATTTCTTACAGAAAGTTTAACGAGGAACATTTTATGTTATTTGCATGTTGGTCCTAAACTGAATATTTCTTTAGATAATTGCGATTTAACTAGTAAAGATCAGTTATGAAAGAAAAAATAACAAAAGCTATGCTCCTTGAAACTTTCACACATTTTTGTGATTATCTCGGTAAATATGCGTTCTAGAAGAAAGTTGTATAGCATCTTTTTTATAGGAAACTTAACAAGAAACATTTTATGTAATATACATTTTGGTCCTTAAGTTGATATGTTTCGAAATATTCGCTTTTTTTTTTTTTTTTTTTTTTTGTAAAATCTCAGTATTACACAAAACTTTAAGGTCAAAGCAGCGCGGGTTAATGACCTCAGATTGAGCTCAAATTTTTATGGCCTTTTCTAGTTCCATTGGAACAAATTTCAGTGCGCACCTAATCGATTGGCGAAAATTTGTAAAATAAGGGACACCCTAGGGGGCATACATATGAAGATGACAACCAGTGTAATATGGATATCATTTTGTAGGTTTTGAAGTTTGCTGAACTCATTTCTCATGTCAGTTTCACAGTTAAATAAAAATTGTGGCTCTTGGGAGAGAGGTGATAAAAATGAAAAAGGTCATAAGTATGACTTCCTTGACTTGGATATCATTGCTGCCCTCTTTTTTGAAATAAGCTTCACCTTAAAATAAGAAGTGTGGATCCTGGAGAAAGGGGAATGAAAACGAAGACAATCACAAGTGTGATATGAATGTCATTTTGTAGATTTCATGTGGAAAATGCAATCAATTAGAATCGTGTTGATTCCACGTACCCCACTCTCCTCCACCTCGCCCTGCCTTTTCGTCAGTCTATGAACCATGAAGAGATTCCGAAACCATAGACAGCTTCGGTTACATTCAACTGTATTACAAATTTCATTAAAGTAGCCTGTCTCCGAAATAGCATCGAACTCTGGACACTTTTTCACGTTACACTCTCACGATGCAAATTGCACGTCTGCGGGGACAGCTTATTTCAATATTTAACAATATCGTTTATTCACACGCGAGTGTGAGGTGTGAAGGTGTAAACAGCCAGCAACCGAAGCAAAAAAAAAAAGAAGAAGTCCACGAGGAAATCTTTCGCGCTCCGATACACCGAAATGAAGGAAAAGGCTTATAAGAATTATGTCCTTTTTGTAACGAGCGAGGCAATCGCATAATACCGTGTAAATATTCGTATTGAAAGGGAAAAACGTGCACCGTGTAGTTCGAATTTCGATTTTGCTTCTACCTAAAATTTAGCTCGTCATTGCGCTGGCTGGCTATTATTAAATGCATATAAAAGACGCGCGAACTCGCGGAATGCGAATCAATCTATTTTGTTAGTATTTATTAAATAATCGTGGAAGCGTACTCCATAACATTGACCTTTATTGGTTTATTATTTATTCAAATTGCCGAGAATAATACGGCGACAGAGTGACAATGTAAACGTATAAAGAGCCTGTATGGTTGTACACCTCCATTCTTGGTCTGTAACAGTGCAGTGGCTGCATTTGGCCATCCGGCCTGTATCAGCTTACGCTGACTCTTACACTTGTATTTATCTGCTATATCTGGTCCAAGATCTGAGTGTATCGAGCACTTCGCTGTGGCCCGCGGATATTTATGGTATTACGAATTCGTCGCGCTTCGTTTATTAAGCTCTTTAGTCTAACCCGCGCGAATGCGAAAAAAATAAGAAAAATAAAGAATGCTTCGGATGAAACGTGAGGATAATTTTGAGCGCTAGTGTCGACGAATGGAATATGCAAATTCACGCGGTTTTAGATTTTCCCAATTTTTAATTATCGTCACTTGCGCGCAGCTTAGACATAGAACCAATAGGAGTTCGACTTCTCGTTTTTCACACTTGAGTCTATTCATCACTCAGATTAATTTGTCTTCGTTGATGACACGATTAATACATCGTTGACAGCGCAGATCACTTATAACTCTTTTTTTTATGTAGGTATACTTTGAAAGCCTGAAGGATATAGTTATTCGTTTATGGAGATAATGGCGCTCACTGTGACACGGTGACAGCTACAGCGAACAAAAGCTTTACATAGATGATCTTGTTTACGCACGGAAACATGTCTATTTAAGTCCAATATATTATGGCAAATCTGTGTTACTGTGCCTAATCATCTCGAATGACAGTTTTGTCCACCATATTGAAGCTGAACTTCCGCTTCCCTCCTCGCTATATGAGTTAGATATACGCAATCTCAGCCATCACCGTAGGCATTTGGACAACATGCCGCCACGTGCAGTGTTGTAGCGAAGTCGCGACAGACATTTTTGTGTCTCAAATAGTCGCGGATACACAGGACAGACAGTGGGGGAAGTCGCCCTTCCTAGAAAAAAGTACTGAAATATAGAAACACTTCCTGAATGGCAGCGTCCCACAGAGTTTCAAGAAAGCCTGCTAGAGTCTTAAAAAGTTTCGAGAAAACCTAAAGACATTTTCGAAAGTCGTACTTGTAAATGAGTCAAACAAGTTTCAATCAATCAGTCAATCAATCAAGACCTTTCTTATGCCAACAGATAATTTATAAATACATATTCGATTCTACGTTACTTTATTGTATTATTTTGTGCCCGTGTTGGGCAATGGTCTCCCTCAACCGGATCCACCCCGCCGGTCGGCTGCAATTTGGTGGTACATTTTGTGCCTCAGGAGTTCTGAAAAATCATCCGCCCATCCTAATTTTTGGGAACTTTGTTTTCGTTTTCCAATCAGCAACCAGTCTGTTGATTTCTTTGTCCACCTGCTATGATCCATCCTGGCCAGCCTCCTCAATCCCTTTTTTTTTTGACATTTTCATATCGTTACATTTGAGGAGGAATGAAACAATCATTTCCATGGAAATCTATATGTTGACATTTTCTGGTCATTACTTTGGCACATTCTAGCCATGGGTACACACAAACGGGAAAAAACGTTACATTTGAGGAGGAATGAAATAATCATTTCCATGGAAATCCATTTTGACATTTTTATGTCTTTACTTTGGCACACAACGGAAAAAAGCGTTACTTTGGAACGTGACAAAAAGAGCGTTACAAAAAATTATAAGAATAAATAATAAAAATAAATCTACTAACTGATTGACTAACTCATGACTTCACTCGCCTGCGAGTACCACCCTTTTTGTATCAGCCTGTATTCCCTTGCAAGCATTACGTTCCTTGTACCAGCCTGCGAGCACTACGCTCTACTAGTGTATCACTTTGCAGACGAGTCTGCAACCATAAGAGAGCATTTTCATGTCTACTTCGCGGACTGCGCCGACATGAGAGTGTCATCGTCCAGCGAATGTTGCGTCCAAAAAATGAGCACGCCAAAAAATATGGAGCGCAACGTGCTCTGCGGAGCGTAGCAGCGACGACGACATTCTCATGTTGGTACAGTCCGCGAAGTAGACATGAAAATGCTCTCCCGAGGTTGCAGATTCGTCTGCAAGGTGATAGTACACTAGCAGAGCATAGTGCTCGCGGGTTGGTACGAGGAACGTGATGCTCGCAAGGGAATAGAGGCTGATACAAGGAGTGTGATACTCGCAGGTGAATGAAACGCTGAGTCAGTCAGTCAGTCTCAGTCATGTTGTCTAATTGTGTGTAAAAAATTCATACTGTATTTCAGATTATTTCTGATGCATTGGATTTTTACGCTATATAATTTTCATTTCATCTCTTTTTGTTAGAGCCCAAACCTGACAACCATATGAAAGTGCTGGGAGGATACAGCTATTCCTTACATGCTTTTGAGTTTGTTCTGAAACCTTCCTTTAAAAATGTATTTCAACCCTCAGAACGTTTTCCAGGAAATAGCAAAATTCCTCTCTCGACCTCTTTACTGCTTGAACTTTCTAGAGACACTAAATAATTTAGGCATATTGATTCTAGTTGCTTGATAAAAGTTTCGTTTTTTGTATAGTGATTATATAAGTCCTGCTTCCTTTCCTATTCAATTAAATTCTGTGGCCATTTCCTGCATTTTCGCCAGGCTATCAGAGACCAGCTCCACATCGTCTGCGAATCGAAGGTTGCTAAGCTTCTCTCCATTTATATTTATACATATTCCTTTATTTTCCCATTCCAGTTTTTTAATGTATCTTCAAGTGCCACGTTAAGTAGCAGTGGAGATAAGGGATCTCCCTGTTTCACCTCTCGTTTTATGGGGAGGGGAGATTCCCCTGTTTTATCCGTTGTAATTCTGGTTTGTCGGTTAGAATACATGTTTCTTATCAGGGATATTAAGATCTTTGGTACTCCTCGATTTTCTAGTGCTTGTATCATGAAGCTGTGTTTTAGCGAATTGAATGTTTTTGTATATTTATCTGAGGTGCCGTATCCGATGCCGGACGTTGGCGGTCGCGGTTTCTGACGCGCGTCTTTCCTTAGCAGGTTAGTCGAGGTAATTTGCCGTTGCTTTCCCCCAAGGTTTGTTGAATTAGAATTTTCCTTCTCTGCGCCGAAGAGAGTGCAGCCGAAGTTCGCTTACTTAGGGCCACAGAGAGGAAAAGCGGGCCCGGGGCAAACACGAGAGGATAAAGCCCCTATGTTAGCAGGGGTAGGGGTAAATAGGTTTTTTTTTTTTCTAGGGCCTTCTGGGGCCCCATGTAAAATTCCGGGCCCGGGACAAAATGTCCTCTTTGCCCCCCTCTCTCTTTGGCACTGCGCTTACTAGACGCGTGTTTCAGTAAGCTGGTCACGGCGTGCACCCAACAGTATCAGTCTTTTTAGATCAGGTGGTAACACGCCCTGTGACTGTAGTGCCTCGTTCGTTTGAACTGGCAGGGGGTCACAGAACACGCTATATTCCACCTCGATTGATACTATAGCCGCTGTGTTTGCTAGGATGTTAGCGGGGTATTCGAATAATATTACCAATTAGCTTTTTCCGGCGTGGGTGGAATTCGAACCCAGACGCAAAGATTGCGAAGCGGGTACGTCTATCACTCGGCCACACAGCGACATGCTAATCTATAAAACGTAAATTTAATTTTCTTTCGTACTCATTGCTTTTCTCGATAGTTTGCCGGAGAGTATGCAAGTGATCTGTGGTTGAAAAATCTTTTCAAAACCTGCTTGCTCTTTTGTTTGGTTATGATTTAGAATGTTAGTCAACCCATATACTAAAAATTTTGAAAATAACTTTGATAGTGTGGGAAATTAGAACGTGTTTCCGTATTTAGACGGAGCACAATGTTCATTTCCTATGCGCAAATATCAATAAGAATAAACACGTATATTATCCGACGTCTAATACGCAATTGTATCTTGGACTTGCTATTTCGAAACAGGGTAGTTCCAAAATAGTGATTCCGCCTCTTCCGAAATAGTCGGTGTAATAAACGTGGCCCATGGGGTTGTGTGTTCCCCACTTGAAATAATTTATGCACCAGGTTTTCTATTTCAATGAGCTGTAACATAGATACACATGTGGGTGCACTGGAGCCCATGCTGATACTTATTCCACAAAATATATGCCTCTTTCTGAATCTGGGACCCTGCAATAATCTTCTTAATCTAAGCTCATTTTAAGAGGAACGGAATAGTCCACACCGAAAACTCGAAAAAAATTTCAGGTACCGACTTTTTACGAGCGAAAAATCGGATAGCAAAGATCTTTTAAATCATTGACTATGTGTATTACTTCTTCGTTCCAAAATAAGTGTTTAAATGCAGCTTTAACAGGCAGACAGCAAAACATGCAGACAAACAGCCAGGTAGGAAGCTGAGTAAAAATAAAAATAAAGACAGGTACCAGAGATAGACAGATATTCAGACGAAAGTTCCCTTTCATGCTCAGAATGCTTCCCTCTGGCCCTTTTGCCTTCACAGAAATTCTAACCTCATTCGTAACTAAATTCTTTACGACTTTAATGATCGGAGTACGGGACATAACCGCGACTCATAAATAAGACTCGTTTTGAATCGATTTTCAGCTTAATATTATGAAAAAGATGACACATGTATGTGATAACAAATATTAATTTTATGATCGGCTCGTCATTGCGAGTGGGTAAATAAATAACATTCTTTATTAATCTGTGTATAGACTTCTTTTTTTCGGTATTCCTATCTATAGATGTTGTTGTTGTTTTTTTTTCAAATTCTTTTAGCACCACCTAGCATCCAATTATTACCTTCCGACTGAAATGAAACAATTATACTGTATACCGAGTCGAAAGAATGTAGACTAGTGAATCATATACAACGAGTAATTTATCAAAAATTCATCTCTTTTGTGCTCGAACTCGCAGTGCTAGCAGAACAGACTGGAGGCGTGTCCACAAAGCTTATTCAGCTTACAAAAATTCACATTGTGAAGTTTAATTTTTCTGTACTTCGACTCAATTATTCGAAACTAGAGGTGGAATGGGACCAGGTATCGAAAATCAGTTTTACGGGCTACCATCGCAACAATCACAGGTCAATATACCTCGTTCTACTTCCTCTTCACAGAAATTGAAAAAATAACATTTTTCATCGTGATTGTCATTTTTTTAAATTTTTTCCTCCCCTTTTCCTATTTACCACCTTTACGGACCCGCTTTGTAAAAAAAAAATTGAGTTTTTTCGTGAGTTATGTGAGACGAATCAAGGGGGGAGGGTGTAAAGGGTGAGGTAGGACGGAGAAAAAATGTTTTAGACCACCCTCTCCCTTTATAACGGGCTATCTACGCGTTTGATGCCACCAGGTAACCGGGCCTTTGCTCGTTTGTCCTGTTCGAAACTGCGAATGTGAATAACGATATTTCATTTAAATTAAATTGGGATATGGAATGGAATGTAGGAGCGCTAATGTGCACTTCCTAATAAAAGGTTGAGTGATCCCAGATGGAAATAACATTGCCGTAAATGGGAAATACGGGTTTTTCAAAAAAATCATTATAAAATTAAGAAATGACGGACATGCTTCAAATTTGAACTATGTATAGGGAAGGGAGCTACATAATTTGAACTTGCGATTAAAAATTTAATATGTCAAGTAGCAAAATTAATAGAAGTGCGGTGAAGTAAGAAATGAAAAGTGCCTTATCAGCTTCTTATCAGCTACCAGAATGATGTTCTGTCTGCGTGGAAAAAGGTCCTTTGTCTCATGAGAAACACATGGCCTTTTTCCATGCCGCTTCATTTTTCTCCATGATCACTCAGTGAGGGTTCACAAAACATCCTCTAGATGTCAGCCACTTTGATTCCGAGTCCCAATATGATTCGAATGATTCTCATTATTTTGCACCAAATGATTTAATTTCAGTCATTGGTAACTCTAGTGCAATCGAATTGATAAAATCGTTTAGTAAGCATCTGATGATGAAGACATTTGTCAGTGCCCATGATTATGACCTACCGCAACATAATTTTCAAAGCTTCGCTTTCAGTTGAGAGACCATTTTCTGAAGTTTTTCGTGTAGACGGTTCATACACCCTGTATTTCTACAGCCTGGTATTCTGATTTAAGACAGGTTGAAATCGTTAATACTGATAAAGTCGAAACAAGAACATGTTAATTCACGTCCGCGATATCACTCCAAAGGTTTAATATATGGATGAGGATGCTGCCATTTTTTTTTCTCTTTCGCTGAAAAACGACTTAAATAGACACGATGTGTTATTTATAATCGCCGATAAGCAACAATCGCGACCGTATAAAATAATATTTATTATTCCAGGATTTCTGAATAAGATAAAACTGAAATTAATTAACCTATCCCGTCCGCTCGTTTTAATGGAATGCTATATAATACCCCAGTGTATTTATTATGAGTTCATTTATGAAAAGATGATTCTATAAAAACCTCGATGATTTGCTGTAGCGGATGACAGTAAATATTGAAGTATTTTTTCTATTTATAAAACACGACGAAATTCATTACGAATGTTACCAACTCTCAAACGCGAGGAAAAGCACAGTTGTGCTTCACAAGCCATCAGGCGTCAGTCCCCAAGGGCGGAGGAACCACTTTTTTCTAAGCGGGTAAGCTGAAGAATTCGTTGAACAGTCGGGGAGGAGGGAGAGGTTGATGATTGTGCAAAAGAATCTTATCTCATTGTTCTTTCCTCTATGTAAATCTTCGACATTACTTCCAATTAGTTTTTTCTTTTCTAATTTGCTCTCAACCCGAGCTCTGGAATCCGCCTTTTTGAGCATTACCTCATAGACGTCGGGGAGGCTGTTTGGACTGACTTAGCCCTCTTCCCTTCTTGCCGAAGAACCAGCCTAGGTCGAAATGAAGCGAGTTGCTACGTGAGCTCAAAACCGGGACCTCCGGATTCCGAGACCAGCGCGCTATCCACTCGCCCAACTAGACCCCCTTACTTCCAATTAGTTCACAGACGTTATAAGAAACCATAGCAATAAATATATATGGTGTTACGACTTCCTAGTCCAATGGGTACCTACTGAACCATGTGCTACAACCAAATTCAGGTTGAAAAAATATGTTTTTGTGAATTGTTAGAAACAGACCATAAACTGCAGCACAATAGAGAAATTTTTATGATATGTATTTTGAAAAGTGCACCCGACAGTATCAGTCTTTTTAGATCCGGTGGTAACAAGCCCTGTGACTGTAGTGTCTTGTTCGTTCGAACTGGCGGCGGTTTACAGGACGCGCTCTATCTTCCACTTCGATTGATGCTGTAGTCTCTGTGTTCGCTATAGGATGTTAGCAAGAGTATTCGAATATCACTAGCTTTTTCCGGCGTTGGTAGGGTTCGAACCCGAGACGCAAGGATTGGAAACGGGCACATTACCACTTGGCCGTACAGCAACTTTTGATACCTCTAGACTGAAGGAATTTCCAATTCAGTGTCTGCTTTTTGAACCATTTCCTACTGCAGTATTCAGGCTAAAGAAATGCTTATCTGAGAATTGTAAGAAAGAAATCCTCACCCGCGACTGGAATTGAAAATTTTGCCACTATTTTTCAAAAACGTAGGAAGTAAGTTACGTCCTTCTGAAAGAAAAATACTAAAAAATGGTTGAGTAATGATTGTTATGATTAGAGACCGGAATCCCTGGCACTAGAAATCTGATAATTCGGCGCTGAAAGTAGTACTTCCGGCATTATTCAACAAAACGCAAAAATGTCCCGCAAAATTCAAAAAAAAAAAATTGAAAAAAGAGTGGGAAAATGTTCCTTTTATTTATTTTAGGCTTCAAGCAATTTAGCAGTATGGTACACTATGCCGGGATTTTCTAAATTTTGCCAGTACATTCAAGCCAACTCCTGAAAAAAGTGCGACTGTCATACGAACATTTCTAGTTTTTCTTCCCATTTGGTTAGTTTTTCTCCAGCCCCCCCGTCCTACGCTCTAAAACGTACTCGTACATCATCAGCACTTCTCCATCGTTAAGCAAAACGAAGTTATACAAGCCGAGAATTTCGGTTGATCTGGAAAACCCTTGTCAAGAGGCAATGCATTTTCTGACACGTTTTCGAAATTACTTTTTCACATCAAGCAGCAGGCGAGGTCTTCTCCTTCACCGTCCTCTGCAAAGTATTCCTTCAGCTTGAACTTGTATATGAAATAGTCGAATAGTTGCCCATTGAAGCAGTGAATTATTCTATCAGAAGACCGTCAATTTCCTACAACGTTTTAGAAAATACTGCTAAAAAATTCCAAAATAAGTTGTGGGTGGAGACTTCTTGCTCTGAATTCTCAAAAAATACTTTTTTCAGCGTCAATATTGTAAGAAAAGATGGTAGAGTAGTGAGATTGTTATTACCCGTGGGACAGGAGACATTTTCTCTCTGTAAGTAGTAAACTTCGTACTATGGTTTTGAAAATACAGGAAGAATCTCTACATCCAGCAGCAGGTCAGACAACTTTCCCTTCAATTCTGATATAGCAATGGGTTCAGCATTGACATATTGAACTGAAGAATCTGTCTGTTAGGGTGCTAAGGGTTTCACACTATGCTATAGAAAATATTGGACACGTTTTTACTCCTAGCTAAGGGCGAGGCCGTCTCCTCTAAATTTTCAAAAAAGTGTTTCTTTAATTCAATTTTGTTGCCGGAAATGATTTAGTAGTTCTCTGTTATAAAATTGAACTACAGGAGAACACATTCCTTGTATAGTCCAAGACTTGAAAGATCACTTTGTGGATCAAATTCCAACCAAGTTTTGAAATAATACCGACGTGTTTTCACACTGTCTTGAATTTTTGCTCATTCGTTGTAGAACTAGTAGAAGGATATAGTCATCCATATCAATCTTTGTCGGAGGAATGACGAAAAACACTTTACCATATTCATACCTATGTTTTAAAAACAACCTGAGTCTAATTCGCCTTTAAAAGGATTAAACTTGATAAATCAAAAGGCTGCGTTGCGCAGTACAACATTTTGTTATCTTATATTCTGTTTTGAAATGCGAAATAAATGTTAAAAATTAGAAAATTGGCCTACCGAGACAATATTAGTAACCGAGTGTAAAATGACTGAAAGGTAAAAATCCTAAGGGACATAGACCCGCTCGAAACCCCTAAGGGGAGCATGTCCCCCCTTACCCATTCCCCAGGCAGTCCTTTCAGAAAAATTAGGTTATTGAAATTTGGGTTTCTGCTTGCTCTGCTCGTATACCGTGCAGCGTCGCAGTATCAACGACAGGGTCGGTGCACGCGACAAACCCTCGCGAAAACTCAATTGGTACTTTAATTTTAAAATATCTAGTCGATACCAACGGTTGCAAAATTTATGCGGGTGAAATTCGCCAGATGATATTGCAAAATCAATACCCAGCAGCGAAATTAGTCCGCTGTAACGACCTATTCCCGACTTAAAACACAGTTGGCTTCTACTCACAGCCCATCGGAAAAGTTCACCTGTAACGCGAAAAACTCGAAAATATTCAAGAGGAATAAAAAACCTTATGCATAATACGGCGGAATTATTCCGTTGTTCTGGAAAGTCGAAGCACTGTATGTTTGAAGCCAATTATTTTTTAAGAAATGACAAATCAATGCCGTTTATTCAAGAGAACAGATTTTTGTATTTTGAAAATATGTAATTGTTAGGAAAATCAGTGTTTTACTGGGTGGTCTGACCTGGTCCGGTCAATAAAAGATTTAAATAAGAGAAAAAGCAGGCAAGCTGAAGTTTGGAATACCTCTCCTGGGCACCCTCTTGGTTACTGTCTTGAAACTCTGTGAATTACCTGGAACCTTATGGACGGTGGGAATCTATGAACTCAAATATCTCTTTGGCTATGCATAGCGATATGCCAGTTCGGCAGAATTTTCAGGACCTATCTGTTCCAGTGACATTGATAATTCAAGTTTTGGACGTAACTGCTTTTGGAAAATTACTCGTCAAATATATCTGATGGAATTATGCGAGCATATTCTGTAACGAGCTAGATGTGCAGTATTTAGAAAAATTTCCAAATGTTGTGAAAAAATCATAAGGCGGGGTGACTTCGCTCACTTTTTCTGTACTTTCAAGTTTCACGCTCTGTACAGACGATAATAACTGGATGAGAGAACCAGGATAGTTTTTGTAATTTTGATGGGATATTATAGACAAAAGATTATGACACCCCCGCCCTACAGATTTTTCCGCAAAATTATGAAATAAGTGTGCCAAGTGGTACCATGATGGGGTGACCTTGCACATATGAATGAATGGGGAAACAAGTTGTAAATGTAGTGTTGTCTATTACAAGTGCCAAATAACCCTAAATTGATGTAATATGTGTACAAAAAAACCAAGGAATATTAATCATGAGAACCGTACTCTTCCATTATTTCAAAAATCACAAGAGGAAACAAATGAGACCTTTCCTTCGGAAGACCAAGACCCTAATACATGAACGGACATATGTCCGCGGTATCTCTGAAATACGTAAACATCCGATTTGTACTTCTTCACTCACTAGCAAAAGATAGACTATCGAAATTGATCACTTACTGACTTGAAGAACAAAAAATTCTGTGCCGATTCACCCCTCTACTTTTTTGTTTGTTTATTACGCATTGCTACATCACTATGCTGATTAATACACATAATAGTTTACTTTTATCATGTCCGCCATTAAATTCTGCGTGTAATGATACCAAACACGTACAGTTTCCTTTCATTTTCACTTATTATCTGAAACAATTTTCTGTAATGTAATTTTGATGCACTTTTTGAAGCTCTGCACAAACAACGTGACAACACTGCCGGGAAATAGCGGAATTACACCGAAATGGTTTTATACAATAGCTACAACATCCCTATTATGAGTCACGTTTCAGTGTTGCCGCAGGTTCTATCTTTTTCCTTGCGCTCCTAGAGGTAATGAAAACATACATGTGCCAACTTACCCCGTGATTGCAAAGTCACCCCGTGGTACGGTACATTTGAAGAGATACAAGTCTAAATCGATTGAGCCATTTTTATCACAATCAGTTCAGTAGAAATAAGCCTCAGGATTGAAGCAAAAAATGATTGAGAAGCTGAGAACCGTCGCCTGAAAGCGGCCAAAGTAGTTGCACTCATTAACATACTGAAGGTTCCAATCCAAGTTGGCTTTCGTCCATCAGAAGCCAATTACTCTTAGGGATTCAGAATTTGCTGCTTATTTCTGTGAGTATACCTCGGCGAGAAAGAGAGGTCTAGTATTATTGTTCACTCAGTACTAATAACACTACGCAACACAAATTCTGTTCCCTGTATTCCAATACACATGATTTTATATGGTGCTCTCAATGGTGATTACGATGCCATGTGCCATTTTTTCCTGGCACGTCTCAATTTGTTGTAAATTTGAATTGAAATTTCAAAAATTGCTGAAATTGAGCTATTCTGGAACAAGATATAATAAATTGGGAGATGAATTGAGTTCTTTTTTAGGTTCCTATTGTGTTATTTACACGTAGGAGCGTACACTCCGAAATTTTCAGGTAAATCTGATGACAATTAGCAAGTTATACAAGTTTTTAAGAAATTCTTAAGAACACAATTTGTTTGCTTCAAGAAAATGTATGATTTCGATGACAACCCTACAGTGGGAGATGAAGCCTGCAGTAATTCACCGTCGACCAAAGATGACAAAAAGTTAGGGCACAAAATTAATTTAAAAGGAAAGGAAGGGAGGAGGGGAAAGCCCTCCATAAAAATTTTACATTTCAGCTGTCAAGGACTTGTGGGCGGACCCAGATTATTGGAATTGGAAAAAGCACTGGAAGGTGATTGGCTTACCTGAAATAAGAAGTAAGAGCGATGAAACTTTCCATGGGGGTGGAAAAATACTCTCAATTATCCATATCAACGCCCCTACTAATGTGGCCCCGGCAGAAGAGGCAGAAGAATTCTTCCATCGAGTCAAAGAGGTGATAGTGGGTTAAGGGGGATACCATACAACTGTCATGGAGGACTGAAACGGAAAAATAGGAGCTGACTCGCCACAGTCACAAAGTATGGGCGAATTCAGGGTAGGGGAAACAAATGAAAACGGGGATTAATAGATTTAGCTTTGGGGAAAAATTTAAAAATGGTAAATTATTTGAGAATAATTAGTAAATATAAGCAATTTTAAACAAACTTGGTTTTTCATCAGACCACAGGATGGCTGGAGTTGAAGTATACCTCGCCCTCGGCTCTGATGGACCTAGGAGTACCAAGAAATCGGATACAGGGGGTAAATGGGTTATACCGGTATGTAAGTGGAACGAGGTGAATGATGCACTAAGGAAGAAGTTGGAGGTGGTGGAAGACAACTCCTGCTTCGAGCTGCAAAAGGAATATGATAGGATGGGGAGGTAAGGATAAGCTCTCTAAGAAAGATCAGATCGAACTGTGTGATCTCAAAAAATTAATCAAAAAACGAATCAGAAATGATATCAGGAAATACGATCAAGCATTAATTGCAGAAATGCTTGAAGAAAGTGGCTCAAGCAGGAGGGCGTGTAGAGCTCTGCAAAATGGGCAAAATGTACTCTCGGCAATCAAAACTAGGGATACAAAAATGAAGTTTTTTGGCAGAAAAGAAATAGTCCGAGAGGCTACTTAATTCTATAAGGAGCTGCACTCAAGCAAAAGGACCGGGAATGGTACTAGCCCTAAGGAGGGGGTAAAGAGGGGAGATAGGGCCTGGGGAGGAAGGGATGCAAGATATCCTAGAGGACGAGGTAGGGAAAGCTCATGTCATAACAAAAAGGGGAGAGGTAGGGAGACCTGATAAAAGAGAAAATGAGATATTGAAGATCTTGGCTAGAGCCCTTATACCCTTTGTGGGCAAAATGTTCACCAGATTCGTTAAGACGGCATTTATTCCAAGGCAGTGACACGTATCGGAAATAATACTGTTAATATGCCTTTAGGACTCATATTCATTGACCATGACAGAGGATTGAACTCGGTACACCACAGGGTAGTGTAGGAAGCTTTGGTCAAACAGGGAGTAGGAAGGGACATATTAGGAGTTCTGAAGGGTATATACGAAAAAACAACAGCGTATGTGCGTTTGGATAGAGCAGGAGAAACTTTTGGCATTAAAAAGGGGTAAAACTCTCCCCGAATCTGTTTAATGCAGTAATGGAGGAGATTTTTAGGAAACTCAGTTGGGAAAACAGGAGGGGGTGGGAATTCATGGTCAGCGGCTGAATAATTTGCGTTTTGCCGATGATATAGTGCTGTTGAGTAACGATCTGGAAGAGCTAAAGGTCATGGCGGAGGAGCTTAGTACAGCAAACGAGGAAGTGGGACTGACAATGAACACGTGAACACCTCCAAATAATAACTAATATAAAGGGGGATGGAATCAAGATCAGGGGAGGGGGAATAGAAATGGTCAAAGAGTACAACTACCTTGGCCAAATGGTTGCTATGGAGGGTAGGGGAAAATCGGAGCCGAGGGCGAGGACAGTGAAGGCATGGAAAAACTTCTGGGCTCACAGGGCATTTCTTAAAGGAAACCTAACCATTAAAACAAAAGTTAAAATCCTGGAGCAATACGTGGTACCCACCCTCTCCTATGGAGCCCGAACGTGGTCGCTAACAAAAACTCAAAATGAGAGCATGAGAGTAACGTTTTATAAGATGTTACGAGGTATCACGAAAATTAGGGTTAAAGACAAAATACAGCTCGAAAAAATTGCGAACACCACGGAGGCGATGAATATCGATGGAGAATCAGAAAATTAAAGCCGAAGTACGCCGGGAACATGGTTAGGGGCTGTAAGAAATGGGAAAAATTAACTGAGGAGTGGTCACCCAGCGACTGGAAGCGGAAGACGGGGAGACCGTCGACAAGGGGCGAGGTGAATTGGTAAAATCATTTGGGATACTTCGGTGTAGAATTGGAATGTATAGGGGATGGTGGAGAAGGTCGGTGGATGCCTGTGCTCGAATGTGGATGCGTTCGGTGACATGACCCTGAAAGGGTCACTGTATCGGACGAACAAAAGCATGAAAGTAAATAAATAAATAAATAAAAAACATCTTTGATGTTAAGTGAAGAACATAGATTGAGCACTTCCCTTTTTAACAAAACGGAAACGAGCGCTGTAGCTTCATTAGTTCGGCCGCTAGAATGCGCGATAGTCGAAACAACGTAATTAAAAACATAATTATTGACGTTACCTCTAAATTATAATCTTACCCCTGATTACTGGTACTGATATTCGACACTTGCATTTTTCTTTGACCCGGTCCATCGGGATTGGCACTTCATGCACTTATTTTGAATCTTTCCGACATTATTACACGTTTTCTGAGTTCCATGAAATTCCAATACATAATCCACAAACGCGTTTACTTTATTCGTATAACTAGGTATAGCATACACGCTAAATATTTGAAACGAAACTGAATTAAGCATGAAAACGATTTTCCTCGGGATATAATTATTATTATCTAACTAGGTGACGCCGCGTTATCTTTCTTGACATTAAATGCAGCCGCATCACTTCTGCTCGCAGTACCTATGAGAAATATTTCAGTACACGTGAGAAATATTTTCTCGCGAATGGATATCTTATTAAATTCAGATTTTGAAGATATCAGCAAAACCATAACGCCTGTTTGGTATACTCGTGTCAGTCTTCTCTGGGTCAAGTCTAATAGCTAATACCAGAAAATAAACAGACGAGAACACAACAGCGGGTATAATATCGATGACAAACTAGGATTTAGTAGGTCAGTATATTTTGTACTAGAATTTAATCTGGCTCTTACGCCTTGTTTTTGTGGGTGCTGTCAACACGATATGTCCGTCACACTCACAAGACCAAATAAGCAAAAATCAACTGACCGTGAAAATATCATCGCTTGTAAGATATTTGAACGTAAGAACAAGGTAAGTAACTTCGCAGAAGAATTGAAATAACGCGAATATTTTCAAATTGTAAGAGCAAGTTTCCAAGTCGATGGTGGGTGTTTAATACGTTAGTGTTGCACGAAAATTCTTTATTTTTGAAGCAACTTCAGGTTTGTGTAAGATCTCAGAATCCGTTGACTCAATATTCACTCGTAGCTGTTAATTTTACAATAAATATTACCAACTTTTAAGAATTGACTTATAGATCTGTTCACTTGACACTAGAGTTCCCCACGATAAGCCTAAAGATAAATTCAAGTTTCAACGTACTTGTTATTCTTTGTAAACTTAGTCGGTCCTCGGCAAATTTTTGTAACCATTTGACAAAATTAGAAAAATTAGGATTATTGTTTAGATGCCTCCTGAAATTTTTTATATTTTAGTCCTCATTTTTGCTGTCTACACCCCGTATTCCTCCAAAAAAAACTTCCTAGCCACAGCTTTTTTTTTTTTTTTACGAGGTATTTACTACCCGAGGGCTATGAGCCCGATTATAGCTATAGATGTGCTTAGAGGATAATGTATAGTTTAGATTTGTCAATAAAATTTAATAAGTCTATGACGTTCGTGATTGTGAAGTTGGTGGTCAGCGATGGACATCGGTCCTGCGTGTAGTTGATATATTCGGTTGCTATGTGGTGTACCATTACGAGGGTGATAATCTAATTTTGAATCCCAGATTGAGGCTGGATACAAAATCTGTTGCAGTATTCGAAATTCACGACCTAGAATTTTTTATTTCGATAATTTGTCCAATTTTCTTGTTCGTTTCAAAAATGATATTTCGATTCTGAGGCTCAAATTCAAACAGACCAAAAATTTGGTGGAATTTTCGAAATCAGTGACCGATTAAACCCAATTCTGATCTTTTCTTTCAACTTGAAGTCAATTGAGCCTAAATTGCGGCTGTATCTCAAAATTTGGTATAATATTTGAAATCAATGCCTCCAAAAACTCGTATCCAATCGTTTTCTTAGTTTCCTGGTCGATTCAATGGCCCGGCTCAAATCGGGACTCTAGGACTCCAATTGGAGACGGATCTCAAAAATTTGGTAAAATTAAATTCTCTAATGATAATTTGCTCGATGTCTTTTCCCATAAACATTGCAAAATCGCACAATTGTTGAAAAAAAGTCCGCATCCCCAATTTTTTCCACCACATTTTCAGATTCTGAGACACCTAATTTAGTGTGTACATTAGAGTGGACGAGTTCTAATTTTCCTAACTAAAAATGTGAATTTAGCCAGCTGAAAATGTTTTGAGAGTATAAACCCAGGAAACAAAAATAAATAAAAATAATAAATAATAGAAAGAAATGGTTGCCTGTTCTCAGGGACGTACACCGATGGGGGGGGGGCACCGCCTCCGTAGGAATTTTTCACTCAGCAGTTGGGAAAATTTACCATTTCAGTCAGGCGGAGTTAGGAAAATCCAACAAGTCAAAAACTTTTTTTTTTTTTTTCATTGATACTTGGGAATTGAGTTGAGAAGTTGGAAAAATCCTACAAATCGAAAGGTTTTTCTTCTTTTTCTTTGATATTTGGGAATTTTGAGTCGAATCAGTTGGAAAAATCCAACAAGTCAAAAGGTTTTTGTCAGTTGGAACTTTTACAATTTTTACCTCCCCCCGCCCCTTTCCCTAGAAAAAACTCTTCGCTACGTCCCTGCCTGTTCTTTAAAATTTTGCAAACTGATCAAAGTATGGGTAATATGCTCCTCATGGGCTTCTCCTTGCGTCCCTGTGAGACAGTGTTGACATAATGTGAGCTTTAAATATCATTAAAATCAAGATCACAATATTGCCGGTGACCTGAGATAAATTTTCAGAGTTACTGATCTTCAAAGTCATAGCTAATAATTTTTTCCTTCAAGTACCGCTTGTAATTTTCTTTTTTCTCTAAATTTTCCGAGTTCCTGAACCAGAAAGTACCGAGAGATAGTAACTACACCCTGAATCAGTGTGCACCGTAACGGGCAGTACCGCCACATTGAGCATTACCAAAAACTTATTGGGCACATTCAAATGATTTGGGCAGCTCCAAAAAGAAAGAAAGAACATGCTTTTAGAAATTTTGTTTATGTACCGAGATTCTCTTGGACTTGACGCAACGTGACGTGTCTCATTTGTCAGTAGTTGGGCGATAATACTCAACCTCAGTGCCCCCCCCCCATTTTGTCCAAGGACTGTTCGTCCAAAGTTTTTTCGTCCACGGAACATTCTGCCCACTGGTAAATTTCGTCCAGGGCTCCTTCTGTCCAGAATTTCGTCTGCAGTTATTTTCTTCCAAATTCACTTTCTGATTGAGCCCATTCAATGCTGTCTTCATTGTATTTCCTTCATCACAAAGAGAACACTAAAAGAACATAAAGGTTCGGACGAAAAGCGTCGTGGGTGAAATGTCTGCGGACGAAATTTCTTGGACGCTCATACGTTGGACGAAATGTCGTTGGACAACGTGTCGAGGTAATGAAAAAAATTGTAAAACCATCAATTTTCCAGTTTGGGCAGCTGCAATGAAAAGCTTTAGGGTACACACTGCCCTGAATCTTGGTTCTAAACTTCGTTCTTCCCTGGCACCAGGGGAGGACGTGAGAAATAAACAAGAAGCTTTTCATATAAAATAAAAGAGTGGCGTGTCCAAGTGAAACAAACATTATTCTCGTAATTTGAGCTTCCCTTTCTTTGAAAAGTATTACTCGTATTCGTTGAGAATATATTGTAAGTACAGTTTTCTAAATTTTGTTGACATTTACAGCCTGTCATGAGTGCAAGTGGTTAAATTTTGGCTAACAAACTGAATTTAAATGTTTGACTACTTTCTAATTTGGCCATATTACCAATCAGTTTATCCCTAGCACCTCTCCCCCTTCCCCAAATCATGGTGAATATATTCGATTTAGGTCCATCAACTCAATTTATGTTCTTGTAATCATCATTTGCAATAAATGGAGTATGTAGGGTTTGTTATGACTACCTACCCCCTATTGTTTCTTATTGCATGGTCAGATTGATAAGTGGTCAACAAAGTTTTAAGGTTTTAGTCATTAGCTGTTTGAATTTAAGCCCTTAAGTATTAGTCGTTAGTTAGCCATTCACAGGCTTCAACTGTTAGCTTTACCCCTAGCCTTATCAGTCAAGGTCATTAGTTTTTGGCTTAAGCTTTAGCATTTGCGAATAGCTTTTCACCTCTCGTCGAATTTTACGGTAGCGTTCCACAATAGAAATCCTTGTCACAAGTTTACAATTGTTTTTATTCGCTTATTTAGCCAACTTTTGTAAACGAAATTAGGAAAGATGATCAAAAATCCTTACAATTCTGTACAGTTGCTAATAATCTGTGCAGATTCTGTACGGTTCACTTGAAATTGTCAAATTTCCGTACGCGTACCGAAAAATCTGTTCATCTGGCAATCCTTCTGATCATTATGAATGGCTAAAAGAACGGGCTACACGGTGGTACGCAGTATTACCAACCATCACATCACATATGCCCTTAGAGTAGGTATCATCATAATCGTAAAACGGGGTAACTTTGTGACAACTTTTCTATTAAAATGCAATTATTTCAAATCTGTATTAAGGAAAGTAGCTTTCAAATACATGAAACGAAAGCTTACACGCTCGTGAATTGATTCGTTAGCCAATAAAAATACGAATATTGAAAGAAAAGGCTGTAAGCAGGTTCTTGTCTATCACAATCTTACGTGATACCCTATTTCTTGGCCCTTCATGCTGGATTTACACCAAAGTTCTAAGCACGCTATTAACAAACGTGCTACATACATTTTAAATGGAGCGTACTTTTTTATCGTATGCTTCTCATTTTGGTGTAAATTCAGCGTCAAAGTAGTGAAAAACACGTTCCCATCACAAATTTAGACCTGACATGAAAAGTACGTGTCTTATAAATTTTACGAACAAAATATATCTCGAGATGTAGGCTCAGATTACTCTCAACCCGAGCCCTGGAATCCGCCCTTTCGAGCATTGTGTATAACAGTATTTCTTTCTTCCATACGTCTGTGTACTGCCGTTTCTGATATGTTTACATTCTGTATGCCCAGTATCCCCTAATTTTGGTGAATTTGTATTTTGTATGTTGTACCAAGAGATTTTTGGATCTTTCAGAAAATTCTAAGCCAAATGATTACACTATCAACTTTTTGGCAGTGTTACACTATTCCCAGGTACTAGGGTACAATGTAATAAAAAAGTACATGACTGAAATAATTTCTAGATTCTTCAGGTTTTGACATTTTCAGGCAGTAATAACACCAAAATGTAGCCAAAGGTTGTATTTTTCAGGTGAGGTGTGGAAATCGGAATTCAAAATTAATTTGCAGTCCACAGATCAAAATGGACGAAAAGCCCCTAGAGGTGTATTTACTGTTTTGCTGAGTGCTGACATACAGGGGCGGATAGGTGAATTGAAACTAAGGGTGAAATAATGTAAGAGCGGCCCTCTATAAATTTTTAAGCGGCCCAACAAATTTTTTTGCTCCACCCCATTTTACTTACACATAGTCTTTCAGGGTTCAAAAAAGCAGATTGTCACATGGATACTCATTTTACAGTTTTCCCCCTTCTTTTATCTTTTCAATTAAGAAAATTATTTTATCTCTCTACGAAATAAATATGTTTATTAATAACAGAAATACCTAATACATACTATTATTTTAATAATTAGGAGGTCTATTAAAAATAAAATATCATTTATCTAATATTATAGGTTGGCCTAAAAAACTTGTTTATCAAATTAATTAACAATTTCCGAATACTTGAGGACTTATTCGTGAGCGCGTAAAGAACGTCCTCATTCTTTATTTCTGAGAGGATTTCTTTCTCGATATTCATAATCATAAGTGCATCCAAGTGATCATCATCTGTAAGTACCCCGGGGCGAAACTATAGGGGATAGGGGTTGACACCCCCCCAATAATTTGGCAGTCGGCAAATTTTTAAACTGTTCATTTGAAATTTTCATTTTTCATGAATGTTCATTTGTTTATTTCTTTTTCAATTAAAAAATATATCGATGAGAAATCGGCAAATTTTTAATTGTTTAAAAATTTTGTTGTCAAACTTTTAGTTTTCAAAAAATATTTGTCAGCAAATTTTTCTTCTCCACCGCCTCAAACTGAAAGTCAAATTTCTTTTCTGAAAATGGAGTACCCTGGACTCCTGTCAGGGACTAATCAGTCAAAAGCCGAAGGTTTCAAGCTGAGTATCGAAAGTTATCTGAAAGGTTGAAACAAATTAGAAATGTGGAAGACACTTCGAAAATCTGAAAGTCGGTAGCGACCGTTGAATTTCGAATTTCAATGACTATTCTGTTTTTACTAGATTCTCTAATTGATCCAGAAAACCTGAAACTTGAACATTTTATTAAAATCTGAAAGTTGAAAGCAAAAGACTTCTTTTCCGATGTCTCAAGCTGAATCCCATAGCAAATGTTCTATTGTTTAATTTACGGGTATGGTCCTGGTGAACATAGAAGGGAAATCTGAAACAATAGTCAAAACTTCATGTGTGTTTTCCATAATAATGGAAGGAAGCTTGAGGCACGGATTCCCCTAAATCGATTGATCTGAAACTTTGTAGGTTTTTTTTATGTTTATTTTTTGATTTTATTGGAACCAGTTTAGGAAGAAAAAAAGATCACCAAGAGTAAAACGACTACCTTGATGTGTAAAGGAAGTTGTGTGTTCCTCTCAAGTATTCCTAACATCCTGCCAGCTTACCCTCTCAGACTAGGGTATGCTCATGTGAGTGCTTGGGGGATAAGGTTTCAATGTGCATTTGCAGGGACGAAACTATGGGGAGGGGGAGTGAAACACCCTTAATAATTTGGCAGTCGGCAAATTTTGAAACTGTTCATTTGAATTTTTCATTTACCAAGAACGTTCGTTCGTTCGTTTGTTTATTTTTTTTTTTTTCAATAAAAAATATTTTGATTGAAAAATCGGTAAATTTTCAACAAAAAAATTTCGTCGGCAAATTTTTAGTTTAAAAAAATGTTTGACGGCAAATTTTCCTTCTCCCCCTTCCCCAAACTGAATGTCAAGTTTCGCCTCTGTAAATACCGACCGTATAATCTATTCTTTGTATGTTTCAAAATAGAAAAGGATCGTTCACAAGATACTTGTACAAAGGAAATAGTCAATAAAAACTTATAAGCTATGTATAAGGTTGGATACGCAAGTTTATAAAAATTGTACTTTTTTATGACTAGAAAACAACAAGCAGGACACTTTTTACAAAGTTCTTTGCAACTGCTGAGTTGGGATTCAGCATCATCACTATTACTACCGTTACTTTCTTCTTCATCGTCCAATGCCTAGTTGATCAAAATCTTCTGCAAGACAGTTTTTTAAGCTGCCTTATTTGCAAATAAAATCTCTAAATTCTCCTTTGAAGTCTTGCAGGGTCAATTTCTTTCGAAATTTTTTAATATGGGAAAATAGATTTGTAAGCACTGGTAATTGATCGCTATCCAACCTATCCTTTGGCCCTGGAAATCGATTAGGGTCCAAACAACTGCTATCGGCAAATACAGCTTTACGACTCAGAAATTTGTCCTTTATAGTCGATAAAATAGTGTCTTTTATTTACCCGCGGACTGGCAAGGGAATTGTAAAGGGGAAATACTGGTTGGGGCCCTTCATTTTCATTTTCCTCCCCATTCCTGGAACAAGTCATATTTTGGGTGGGCCCGCAGTCCGAGGGGCCCGGCCGGGATCCCCCCCCCGCCAGTCTGCGATTGCTTTTATTTATGTAAAGACCTCCTATTCAAAATTTGTCGTTTTCATTTGTTATTGGATTATCATTACCCTCGTAATTAAACATTTTCTTCTTCATTCGTCGACGTATTCTTGGAAGTTCGTCTTCTATTTCAAAATCAACCTCAGGCTCAGCTTTTTCGAGTTCTTCATTTATCTTCTCTTTTTCTAATTTGCTCTCCACCCGAGTCCTGGAATCCGCCCTTTCGAGCATTACTTCAGAGTCGTCGGGAAGGCTGTTAGGGCTGTCTCAGCCCTCTTCCCTTTTGGCCGAAAATTCTGGCGAGTTGCTACGTGGGCTCGAACCCGGGACCTCCGGATTCTGAGACGGAAACATACAACTTTGTTGAATGTAAAATAACTTCAAAGTCGCTTAATCCCTTTGCTAAATCTCTAATTGTATCTTCAACCATGTTATAAGCTTTCAACAAAGAGGAGTTGTCTTTTCAAAACTGCGAAGAAAAATGTAAGCCGTGAGGATTATCTTGAAATTTAGAAAATCGTCCAAAAACGATTTTGCTTTTCCTCAGGCTTCCGCACAATACTTTGCAGGTGTTCTAGCTATCTCATTTAAGGATAACAAAAGTTCAAGCAACAATCTAAGGTCGGTTATTTTAGTCTATAGTCTAATACTTTTTACTTAAGAAATATTTTTTTTCTAGCAAGGGCCAAGGGCTGCGGCCGTCAGCTATACATTTTTACGTCGAAGCTATCCAATTGTGCAACTGAATCGACCCAGCGGCCCAGGGAGAAATCTCCCCTTTTCCCCCTGGGCCTACCCGCCCCTGCTGACATACCTCGGTTACCGATTCCCCCTACAGAGAGCATGTTAGTCAATTCTGTTCACTGGCTAACGCGTTATAAGGGCTGCGCGACAGCTTTGTCACAAAGTTACCCGCCAGTCACAAAGTGACCCCTTTTTACAGTCCTTTTTGATAAATAGGTACCTAACCCTTATTCTAATTGGTCCATCAGCCTTCCTCCTGTACTTTTTGTACTCCGAGATGTCTGAGATCTCAGGCTCCGATGGATCTAGAGTTCGCTAAATTGCAGTATATCGAGAAATACTGAAATGATTTATGCGGAACCGTCGAGTTGTATTTTTCGGTCAAGGTCATCGACGTGACCTACCGACTGATGCAGTCGTACATCGTGATTTCAGTATCGAAAAACATTAAACGAAGTGTTCATTAAACGATGAGTATAGGAAAGCGGAAACAGAATAAAGTATTTTAAAGGTAATTAATAGTGCCGAAATTACAGGTTGAATTAATTTCGGTCGTGAGTGCCGACACGAAAAACCAAAAAATGTAATGAACGAAAACTGAATACTTGAACTTACATCATGGGCATCTCTACGTACCAATGAGTACGCTAGAGAGCAAAGGAAACAATTAAGCAGACGGAGGAGGGTACCTGGTGGAGCATAAAAATTATACGCTCGCTTCACTGCTGCATTCTTATTAACAGCAATTCCCTTTCACTATAGGCTCGTCATGACTTTATTAAAATTTTGGTTAATATTCGCACACGTCTTGATGTACTTCCGCCCGGTCAAGTTCGGAATCTGTGAGCTGGTCCTCTTCCAAACCACGTTCGCTGATTCGGAATTGACTCACGCGCCGTCAAATTCGGAGGTACATTGTACTTTCGTTTGACCCACAACTGGACAGTTGGACCGGTTTCGATTTAGGCGCGGAAGTGAACTATAATGCGATGTCGAAGCCGGGTAATCCGACGGCATATTACGGAATGGAAAAACGTTCCTCCTGACACTAGGTCAAGATCAATGACATGTACGAGTACGATATCGTATACATCTATATTCCTGTACGTTGTCGTTTATGTACCCGATAAACTTGAACCGGTACGAACGTGATTAGAACTTATAAATTAACAGGTGATAGCGTAGGAGGCACTTATGGTTAGTATTTATCTTGCAAGTGTAACATACATATCAGTATTGTAAAATGTATGGCATCTACAAGTGCTCGGATTATTGCCTTAAATTACAGTCGTAACGAGTTCAATGGTTTACTAGATAAAAATTTCGTCTCTGATGATTAGGGTGTATCTCAAGCATAATGGAGAATTCTTTTTCCTTGTACCACCTGCTCAGATTCGAGCATTATTAAGCTTAGTGGAGCGTATCGCTATGTTCGAGTGCCAAAGTGCCCAGACACCGCAACCCTGGCCTCGGAATTCACCCTTTGGAGTATCGCGTCGGTGATCAAAGGGAATCAGATATTTGGTGAAACGTATGGCGACGCACGCTATTCACATATAGTTAGCATAAAGAATTACATTTTGCATAGCGTAAGTAGTTGCCCCCTGCATTACCTCAACTGTTGAGAGAATAATTTTAACTAGTAGTATGTAAGGCAGTGCTCTGGGAGCGCGGACCTCGGTCAGTAGGGAACCCCGTGGTGGCCCTGGCAGGACGCGCGCACCGTTCCGGCCAGGAGAAATGGGGGCTCGGGCCCGGCCCCAAAGCGTTCCCCTCGGTACTGATGCGATGCCCGAAAGGGTAGTTTCCGGTGCCGAGGGTGCGGTGTCTCAGGGGCCACTTTGGCATGCGTGCATCGCCATACGTCCCACAACACCAGTATGTAAGGCAAAACAATAATAGAAACAAATAAACAAATAGAATGAACAATTGACTAAGAAAGTCTTGAGACTATAGGTAACACGGGTGGTAACGTTGGAGCCGACGAGAAGTTTGGATGGTATCGAATAAGTCCAAGGCTGAGCTGTTAGGATGCTTGTGCAGGTGTATGAGCATAAGGTGGCAATAACTTCTTAGTCACTAGGTATTTCCAAGTCACACCAGATATCTACATTTTTCTCATATCTGTAAAATTGGACTGTCGTACATAGCGCAGTGTTTTGCCCTCGTTCAATGAGTTCTGTGTTGGAACTGCTGACACATCCCCATAGCTGGCACCCATATTCCATTTGTAGGGTGGGCCAATTCACTTTTTCTTCTTCTGTAGTCCAGAGCGCTTTCGGCTGTTAAGCATATGGCACAACAGCCAAAAGCGGTCTGAACTACAGAAGAAGAACAAGTGAATTGGCACACCCTACACATGGAATATTGCTTAGTTCACTCACACTCCGAAATGGACACTGGCACCCATATGCCCCATGGGTCGAACGATCGTTAAAAGCCGTCGTTTGAAGGATACAAAAGCAGATAAATAAGTAAGGATCCTTCACTTCATCATCCGTTGTAAAACGTTTTCCCTACAGGAATTTTTTTAGGCCATCGAAAATTTGATAATTGCAGGGACTCCGGTCTGGGGAGTATGCCGGGTACGGATTCTTTTCCTAGCGAATAATCTTCCTCATTGATGTGGTTTGTGCGGCAGTGTGCACACGCGCATTATCGTGAATAAGGAGTACGGGCGTCACTGACACTTTTCCTTTTCTGCGATTTCTCACATTTGTGTGGAGTTGCATATACTCCCCAGACTTGAGTCCCTGCTATTATCAAATTTTCGGTAGCCTAAAGAGGTTCCTGCAAGTAAAACGTTTCACAACGGATGATGAGGTGAAAGCAGCAGTCAAGGAATGGATGAAACAAGTTGGGCGGAATTTCCGAAAAGAATGTTTGGAAAAACTACCTGAACGTTGGCAAAAATGTATTGATAGGGATGGTGATTATGTGGAGCATTAGTAGAAGTAAATCTTCTTTCTTTTGACGCCAAAACTGAGTTTCTAGCTTAATTTTTCGCCAAGAGAGAGCGTAAGGATCCTTACTTATTAATCTGCCTTTGTAGGTTGAAAGCAGAAAGCTTACCCAGCAACCACGATGCACATATTTTCCTTCATTTGTAGACGTTTCATTTTCACATGCACTTTCTAGTTTAGGTGACTATCCAGATCTTTGCTGAGTCACTCTGTGGAACTGTTCGTCCTTCTAGTGGAACAGGCGCAAGGCAAAGTCGGTACATACTGACTTATCAGGGTTGAATCGAATTTTCCAATCATAAGTCCAATCAAGTGATTGTTGCAATTTTGATGTAGCTACACTTTGACTTTTATCAGTAGCCAGAACAGCTCTATCGCGAATACAGCTATAGTGGTACTAAGAATCTGTGGAATATCATAATGTATGTCCGAGGTATTGTAGAAGTCCAAGCACACTGCCTTGAGGGAACCCAGCTTGGATTTATACCATTCTGTAGTTGCAGTTGTTGAATGTCTGGCTTGAAATTATCTGTTATCGAGGTAGAAATGTAAATGAATATAGAAAACATCTTGAAGGTGTAATTTGAACAAAAAACCTGATACCAGACTCTCGGTCGACGGCCTGGACTAAGTCAAAAATGCAGCACATCAGTACTTTTTACTTTCTAACAATTTAGTAACGAGAGCTATACAAGTAAGGCAGTGGACTTGATCGATTATTGAATACAGCTGTCGTCTCCCCACCTTAGCCCCGGTTTATTTTATTTGCGGTTTCCACGCAGTAGCATCTGTGGATTGTTTTGTCCACCTGTCATTATTCATTCTTGCAACATGCCCTCCCTCTCCGCCCCATTCCAACTTTTTGTTTGTACAAAATTTTGACTGTGTTTAATCCATCAGATGTTTATCTTGTCTCTCCTTTTCACATTTAAAATTGCTCTTTCTGAGTCATTCTAATGAGTTTTTATTTTCCTTTTATTTTTTTTTTTGTAAGAGCTCATGCCGAAAGCCTTTGTATAGTCTATGACGAATAGGTGTAGTTCTTTTTTTACTCCCTGCATTTTTGAATAACTGGCTATAACGTATAAAAGATGGTCAATCGTTAAAAAAACTTTTTAAATCCTGCTTGCTCTCCTTTAACTCATTATGGCCTAAAATATTGTGAGTTCTAAAAATGTGGAGAAAATTTGCGATTAAACTCGCTGACCTATAGTTACCAATTATATGTTTACTGCTTCTTTTAGAAAGTAAGATATGTCGGACTTCTTCCAGTGGTTTGGAATTTGTCCCCTTTTCAGTATCGGACTGAACAAAATTGTTAATTTTTTCACTATTGTATCCCCTCCAAATTTTATGTGTTCATCCCTGATCATTGAAATCGGTTTAAATACCTAACAGCCACTTTTTTTGGAATCGAACAGTTTTAAAGGGTTGCACGAGGGAGGAGTTGTCCCGTTTAGCGCAGGATTCCCCGTAAGAAAATCTACAATCTTGCTTTGGAATTCACAAAACATCGAGTAAGTTGAAAATAAATTTGACCATAAGAAATTTATCTTATTAGTGTAGGGTTGCAGCACCTACCCTGAAGTGTGAGAAAAAGTTAATTCAAAATCCAGTGGCCACTATTGTACTCGTACTCTGGGTAAAAATCTTACTTTTTAGCAATATGTTAAATAACTTCGAAATCCCCCCCACCTCACTAGTGGGCGATTTTTGGTGGGGATTACAGTGAAATCAATTTGAAAAACAATTTCTACGACTCCAAAAACCCCAGTGTCGATATACAGCAATGTTGAATAATTTTGAAATTTTCTCATTCCTGCTCCCTTGGACTCTCATTGGTGGGAGTTGCTGTCAAAATAACCTAAAGAACTAATTCACCGATTCCAAAAATCCCACGTTCTATATACTTGACGGTATCATCTGTTATTTTTAGGCGTCGTTCCCTCAGTGGAGCCTTCAAAATTCTCGATAGGTTCTCCATCCCTACACTGATGAAAATGCCCCTTTTGGCGGATCCAGGGGCAATAGAAATATGGTATCCACCCATTTCGGCTCAACTGCTCTAAATTTAAAATTATAACGTACCTCAGCGCGGGGTCCCCTTTTCTTCCCGCTCTGTGGCATTTGGCATGCTGAGGGGAGAGGATTCCTGTCTTGGCACTCATTGGTCCTCCTAGGGGTAGATTCAAGTTCTCTGGCGTCTTCTGCCAGTGTTAGTTCTGAGGGGGTCGCTACTAGGCAGGCATGAGTGTGTCAGTGAGAATTGTGAGCCGACGTTCTTGGGGATGCTGCTGTACGGCGTGGCCGCATTGAGTGAGGTGCTGTCGGCTGTGTATTGAGTACGAGCGCTGCAGTCCAGATCAGCGCTGTGGCTTGGCACAGCCCTGCTGGTTGTGATTTAGTCAAGGTGGCTGATGGCTTCTTCACTGTCGTGCTGGTATGGGTGCATATCAGGAGATTGCTGGGGTAGGAGGTAACAGAGTTAATTGCTATCACTCTCCTTCTGCCGGTAGACCACCGTAAGGCGTGCCTATGCCTGTCCGAATGAGTTGGCATTAGATCTCTCCGTGTTTGGACGGGTGTCGTGTTCCTGGTCGGGCCTGGGTGGCAGTAAGCGGTCACTTGGTCCCTTAGATGTGGGCGTAAGCGAGGGGATCTGGGACAAGTTCAGACTTGTAAAAACTGGGAAATTGGAGACGTGGGCTAGTATTATGGGTTGCCGACCTGCAAAGCCCCCTTACATATTTCCTGCTTTAGACTGCCATTCTGTGGATCCGTTGTTACATCATGCAGATCACAGTGCATGCGATCGATGATAAATTTGACATTCTACAACTTTTATTTGAAACATTTTCTTCTATCGCTGACGGTTAAAAAGAGAAAGGTATAAAAGAGTCGAATTTCCTATTTAAAGGCTGATTGCCTCCGACAGTACGTCTCAAATGGCCCATTATGGGCATGAAATAAAAATACTTGCCCCCCCCCCCTTCAAAGAAAAAGAAAAAATCAGCCCTGTGGATTTAATAGATCGCGTCGAAAGGTGGCTTTATATTTTCTTGTAATTATTTTAGAATAACCTTGGGAAGTAAGGTTATCTTTAAATCTTTCCTTTTACGAAAATCTGTATAGAGCTAATGACTACAGCTTTCGGCTGAAAAATTCAATTTTCAGCTTTCAGTTCAGGCTTAAAGTAACGCAAAATTGAAAATCTTCCCTTCCCTCTCCTCTCCCTTCTCATTCCCAGGAACAAACCCAAATTTTTGGTATGCTGGAGGCATCAAGAATTTTTGGCCGATGCCAGAGTCTAATAAAAATTATTTGTCGGAGCCATCGCCCGGAATAACTATTTCATGGAGCTGGAGCCCGTTTCAAGAATTTGAGCCAGAGTCAAGTCAGAGCGGCTCCAGTTTAATTGCTACCTCCTGATCCGTAGTTTTTTTCAGTAGAAAATGAGTTTGTAAGTGTATCAAACTTATTTATGTTGTTCTGAGTCATTTCTAATTGTGATAGGTCCGGAAGCACCAAACTCACAATTAATGTCATCCGATTGGTCGATAAACCAATTGTATCGTTATAGATCAAGCTAATGCTTGAGGTAAAGATTTTGGCTGATAATATTAAAGCTTGAGCTTTCGGCTCCTTGACGCTTAAAATTAATTTAATTTTAATTTTCAATAACTTACACTCGCTGGCTGTCTCTCAGGTTGACTGAGTGTCTGTTTATCAGGCTGATTGAACTATAACAGTCTCGCACCTGCAATTTTTCAAATTTTTTTTTTTGGGTGATGAAAGTGAATGTTATGTTCGTAGTGAATAAAGGAAAAATTAATTACTTAATGCTATGAGTTGTTATAATTCATTGTATGAAGAAGCTCCTGCTCCCATTTCACTTTCGTGTATCCAAGCCTAGCTGTGATTAGGGTATTTTGTGTCCCCATCCTACATCTTTGATTCGTCAGACGAAACAACGGATGGTGTTGTTTCTCAGTTGCTTTTATACCATCTTACTAAGGGGGACTAGTTGGCTGAGTAAGGGGTCTTGTTGTCCGAGTGGACAGCGCGCTGGTCTTGGAATCCGGAGGTTCCAGGTTCGAGCCCACGTAGCAACTCGATACATTTCGACCTAGGCCAGTTTTTCGGTAAGAAGAGAAGAGGGCTAAAACAGCCCTAATATCCTCCCCAACGTCTCTGAGGTAATGCTCGAAAAGGCGGATTCCAGGGCTGGGGTTGAGAGCAAAATTAGAAAAGAGGATACCGTCTTACTAGCAGGGATCCGAAATCTAAGTCATTTTTGACTCCGGAGTCGGAATCGGAGTCATCGTTTCTGGGCGGCGTTCGAGTCGCAATTAGTAAAATTTACCTATTTTAACTCCGCGGAATCGAAGTCGGAGCAATCCTTTGATCCAGTGATCATGTGATTTGATCCTTGACCGTACATTCTCACACCTCACCTCAACTGCTCGATGACCAGTCATCAAATTGTCATCTGTGCCTGTGTAGATCTGCGTTCATAAATTTTGCATGCTTCTTGTTACTTTTATCACTTGATATTTTCTCTTTACTGGAAATGATAAGCACTCGGCACCTAACAGTTTCAGCATGTTAACATTTAGCGCTACATGTACCAAAAGTATGCATTATTGCCTAAGAAAGTATGGGTCAGCGTAGGCGATTTGCTGGAGTCGGAGTCAGAGTCAAACCAGAGCTCCGACCCCGGAGCTGGAGCTTGGGTTATTAGCAGAGTCAGAAGCAATTGTCTCAGGCTTCGGATCCCTGCCTACTTGTGAGGTTTTATATCATAACCCCAAAATCGAAAACTTTATAGATGAAGTCAAAAATGATGAAGGTACTGTGGATGGGGTATTTAGAATTCCACTGATGAGATGTTTTTATTTATATGAAGAGTTTTTTTTTTTTTTCAAAGTGATCTAAGTTAATTTTTGCCGTCCTGAGAAAATCGATAAAAACAGTTTGTATGGTACGCAGTCGCCACAAAAAGGCAAATATAAATCGAGAGTCAAGGACAGTACGTACCAATCGAGTGTAAACAAAGTGATCATCCTACCATCTTTCAAAATATTATGAGAGACCGCCAAAGTTGGTGACCTGCCTGACTTACACTATTTTGGCATAAAATACTGCGTTAACACAACAAAAAGGAAATAGATAGTTGTATTATTGTTATCATCATGAGCAATAGCACTTAGGCAAGATTCTTTCAACAGGAGGTTAGCTCACTTCCTAGGTGCAACGTTTGTATAACGTCACTCTAGTGCTGTACTGTGGCTGTACTAGTATAATTGGGCGTTAAAGAGTGCGTCTGTGCGCGTAGGTACCATATACGCAGCTACGCAGCAAACGATAAGAACTAGGGTGATGTCAGAGCATTCCGGGTTTCATTCTGAATGAGCTATACCTAACGTCCTGTTAAAAGAATCTTGCACTTAGGCTACTTTGGAAACAAACGTTAACTCAAAACGCATAGAGCATCAAACCTAACGTAGATAGAGGGTTCAGATCACGACTGGACTGTACTTCATCATATTCTCTACCAGATTGCGTTGAACGCGTTGCTATCTCAAACTGCCAAAAACTGACCTAGACCATTTTGGAAAAAAAGCCCTTTGTAATGTTGGTACTTTTACGGAACAACTCTTTAAGTACGTCACTTATGTTGTTATGTTAGTTTTGCTTTTAATTGTATTTGCGGGTAGCACCTGAGCATGACATATCTTTTCAAATACAAAAGTACGCTGCATGTTGTGTGTAGTGTGCATCTAACTCAAATTAAGTACCTATATGGAGATTCTCTGTGTAACACATTGTTACTAGATTGGCTGACCCTAGTACGTCTCCAGCTATTTTGAGCTGAAGCTCCTATTACATATCATAGTAATGCGGATACATTATTTTATTTACATTCACACGTGCGTGATTAACCTTGTTGCGCATATTAATGTGGTTGCTGAGCGTTGACCGGCTTCAGAATACTGGTACTCTTTAAATTTGAAGCAGGAAATCATTTTTCAACTATTTTACGAATTAGTGAGACATAGGTTCAATCTTACAATGATACGAAGTTAATTGTTTGAAAATGCGAGTGCAAAGGTTACGTGTGTTGTGATTCATTGAAAGACAAAGAATTCATACTGATACTTTCTCTCACCTTAGAAAATAAAAGTACGCATATTTTTGAGAATATTTCAGTAAAACGAGTTACGTATGTTCTCAATGATGTTTTCGATTCTATGCGACACAAATTGTGTTGTTCGAAGTTCACAGAGAGGGCAACCTCGTTGCACTTCGGTGAGTAATGATCTAACCAGGAAGATTTATTCGCTGTTGCGATTCATCGCTCGTATCTAAGTACATTTACTTAGTCAGTTTCGAATTGAAAGCAACAGTGAATAATTTAAGGTCTCGTTATTACATGTACCTGAAGAAGGTAGAAATGGAGAGAAAAACCAATGACATGCTGAACCGACTTTTTATGGGTGTTTATGTGTCATTACTTCCTATCCGAAAATCAGTTTAAGGTATTATAATTTTAATAGGATGGTCACTTCGAAGGAAATGGAGACATTGGTTTAGATAATCACTCAACAATGGATCACATACTCCAATTTAGGATCAGTTGTGCACTGATCCTCAGACGTATGAATCATATGAGGAGGAAGGTATTCTTTTACAAGGACCGGGTGCTCTTCTTGGAACACTATTTACTACCCCTTTATCACGAAATTTATTTCGTGTAACAATTTACCGAAAATTGTGAAATTTCACAGAACCTTCGAGAAGACACGGTTGTAAAGATGAATGCCTCGTTTAAACACATAAAAAAAATCTCAGTCAACTAAAAACTCATTTATGATGCAGTATGCGTATTTTAGTAGTTCTAACGAATGAATCGTATTGAGAGGTACATGGAGGATATTCCTTAAGTATTTTTTCATGCACAATAGCAAATGATGAACGACACCTCGATTCAAAATTTGGCGAAATTTCATTGTTCATTAGATATGCGCAAATTTTCAGTATGATGTATTGAAACCTTCAGTGTTCACACACGTATTATCAGGCCCGTAGCCAGCCATCTACCGCAGGGGTGCTTACTGTTTACCAGGGGGGACACATAGTATATAATGTGAAGATTTCTACTAGGCAGTGGTGTAGCCAAGGGGAGCGAGGGGGCGAATGTCCCTCAAGGCACCTGAAATTGAATGTAAAATATGCAAACATGAGCAATTTATCGCCTTTAAAACTCGTTTTTTAGAAAAATTTTCGCTCGAGCAATAATTTTACCTTCATTTTTATAAAATGGTCTAATATCGGCGATTTTTTTAAAATACCTCAATTTTCGACTTTTCCTCCCTTAAAAATCTTACTTGGCCTCCTCCACCCCTTCGGAAAAACGTATAAACCAAACATTCGGGAGGGGAATAGCATATTTACTGTGTTACAATACAAATATTGAATTTGGCTTCAAAATTCATAATCAGAACTAGTGATTCAACTTCCCGACAATCTACTGAAAAAAATTGAATGTATCGCGTGAAAAAAGATGACCACTTTTACAACGATCAAATTTTCGAACTTTTGGAAGTAAAACACTTCTATTTCTGTGGACTTATCAAGTTATTAGTTCTCAAACAAAAATTCAGGCATATAGTAGCCATCGATATTCAATGTGAACAGGATCGCAAGCCTACCCCTGTATTTGTGAATTGAACGACAAACACACGATTAGTCTACCTATCTTTCAAAGAAAAATCAGTGTTGCCAAGTTGTAGTGAAAAGAAAAGTTTTGAACAAAACTAGCGAGAAAAATATAGAAATTCGTTATTTTTATTCACGAAATTTTGCCAAGGGAGCTCCGGCAAGCGCTAGGGGATGCTCAACACCCACTAGCACTCCTCTGGCTACAGGCCTGCGTATTGTAAATCTACGTAGCTCAATGCTTCAATGCGAGACGTTTCTGAAAAAGTGATCTATAATTGGATCGTTATCTTAACTCTCTTCCCACGTAAAATGGGGAGACAATCGCTCCATCGTATCTGGAATAATATCGAATTGGAAATACGATCAGACCTAGAGGGGGGGGGGGTTTCCCCGGGCCCGAGTTTTTTTTAGGGTCCGCTAAGGGCCCGCCAGTGCTTAAAAAAACTGATTTTACAAAAAGGGCCCTAAAAACACTGTGTTTCTTTTTCTTCCCTCTTACCTACTTTTTACATTTCCCCCCAGGGCCCGGATGTCCTCTACATGGCCCTGAATACTATGGGAATTCTGCCGTTTCTATTTATGTAGGAGTAAATACTTTCCATTTTCCTAATTTCTTCTCATTTTGTGTGTATGTTCCATATATCGTTTATCCTATGGAGTCATAGTTAAGCCACTGGTGAGGAAGGAGTTTTGCAATTGAGCAAAGGTTAAAAATAATACTCGCAAGCGAAAAACTCCTGAATTTGAAACAAGTTTCGGCAAGAAATCTGTGTATTTTTACCAGACTCTGACTCTACCCATAAACTATGTTTGGGACCCTCTTTTTAATGTTGAAAAAAAAAAAAAGGATGTTGGGAAAAATTGCAAATTATTTCTGATTTTAAATTTTACTTTCATACATAGACATGTAAAGGAAAGTTAATTCCAACGCCTATTCCAACGAGTAATACCACACATATTGGGCAGTACCAAAAATTTATTGGGCACCTCCAAAAATATTCGGGCAGTTCCAGAAAACAACAAGTTTAAAAATCACATACATTAAATTAGATTGTATTAAAATTTTTTTTTTTGGTTGGGGAGGAGTAAAAGCAAAAAAAATGATGAAGTCGGTGATTTTTTGATTTGGGCGCTCCAAAAAAAAAAAGCTTAGAATAGGCGCTGGTTCATTCTATAATTCTATGCAAACCGCAACTCTGTACACTAATCACAATGTCCGTTGTTCAAAATTTGCTCACGTAGATGATATTTGGGCCGATGACCTCACTACTACTCAAACTTTGTTGTAGAACCTCCTGTTACCACTTTAGAATCTCCAAATTCATTACAATTACTTGTTGGAATATCCACTGACGCTCCATGAGGTCTCGTCCCACAAATACACGCAGGGGCGGAGTAGGACCAGACAGGCCACCGGGAAAACCAGTTTTGCAAGTTACCAATGTAACAGTAGCAGGCCAATACCCCCTCTCCCTGTCCACGGGAGAAAATTGAAAAAATAACAGTCTTCATCATGATTGTCATTTTCTCATTTTCTCCTTTCTCTACCCCTCCCTCTTCTTGTCTCTACTTCCTCTACCTCAAAGAAAAGTTTGAAAAATAACATTTATAATTTTTTTAAAAACATTTTCAACAATTTTTTTCAAGTTTTTTGTGAAAGGTGATAACAGTTGACGGAATTTTATAAGCTCAGCATAAAAGCTGGACATTTTTGAGAAAACAGTGTTTGCTTTTTCCGTATGAGAGTTTGGATGCGAAGGAATGAATTTTCTTGTAATTCAGTTATCGTGTCCTTTCTGGATAATTGAGAGTCGATAGTCAAATTATGTTCTCATAAAATGGGGGATCCGAAAACTTAATGAAATCGAGCTCAAATTTTCAAGATATTTTATCTATTCGTGTAATCAATTTAGCACTGCAGATAGGTACTTGGACTTCAAAAACTCAAAAACTAAGTGGCTATGGGAAGTAACGCAAACAGAAAGATCTTAGGGGACAGAGATGACTTATAATTTTATTAGTTACAAAAAAAAATTCTTATATGTAAGACTACAATTGCGAGTGGAGCGAGTGAATTTTTTTTTCAAAGATTTGAGTCGTAAAAATTAATAATTTCCAATTTTTCCCCAGTTCAGAGGAAACGGACGGGATTTATCCTTAAACTTCTTTAAAATTCTTTCATACGTATTTTACCCGCCAAAAATCTTTTAGAAGAAACTTTTTTGGAATTGTGTAAGATTATTATTTCTGACTCTACAAAAATTTTTAAAACTTTTCCAGACTTTTGTTAGGCCCTTCATGACTGATAAGCAATAAAATGGGTACTTTGTAATTTACTTTTCTTGGTTTGGTGGAAGAAGGGGGGAGATACACCTTCCTAGGTTTTAAAAATTCTTTCAAACGTATAGATTCTTTCAGACATATTTTATTCTTCAACTCTCGTCCACAATTCTTCAAGGCATCTCTGAAACTTTTTCATTCTTTTTCAAGATTATTATTTCAGATTCTACATACGAAGGCTTTTTTAAACTCTTCCAAACTCTTACAAGACCCTCTAATACTTGTTAAAATAAACAGTAAAATGGGCGTTTTCAGTTTTTTTCCGGAGAGAAGGAAGTAGAAGAGAATATATTCTGCACACTTCCTCGAAATTCTTTCAGACTATTTTACTTCTTAAGACCCTTTCAGAATTGTTCATCTCTATAACTTTTTTAGATTTAATATTGAAGAGTGGTTTTCCAAAAGGGGTCAAGTCAAAAAACAGGATTTCACAGGAAATGCAAAAAACTACTAACCTTTAGCAGCACTGAACGAGCGTATTTTCTTTTTGAGTTATTGCATGTCCTGGACACACTGAATTGAATACGACGGGAACGAGAACGATCGCACGCTTCTACTTTTTACCAATGGGTCGTAAAGTAGGGAAAGTCGACGACTCAGCTAGTTTTGCCAAACCAAAGTGCTATTACGTGGAACGTATCGCAAGAAAAGGGCCTCAATGATAACGGGACACTGAGGCCCTTTTCTTGTGCCAAATCACATTACGGTTCCCTACATAGCACTGCGAGATAAAAAATCATGTAACTTTACAATGCCCTGTAACTTTGGAAACAATTATTATTTTTGAAAACGGAAAACGGCATTCGATCGGGCGTGAAATTCTCTATCAGATGGGGCTCTTAACACAAAATCGCTAAAAAGTGACTTAACTTGTTTTAGAAAACCACTCTTCGATTATTATTCTGCGCTCTACACAAACTTTTCGAGACTCTTTAGACCTTTACAAAACCCTGTAAGACTCTTGCTAAAAAGAGCTGCAGCATGTTCAACTTTCTTCCCGGTTTGGGAGGAGAAGGGGTATATTTACATACATTTTTTATATTTTTTCAGACGTATTTTATTTTTTAAGACTCGTCCAGAAGGGTCCCAGATTAGTTCTATAGCTTCTTCGGACTCGTTTAAGATTATTATTTTACGCTCTGCAGAGACTTTTTCAAAATTATTCAGACTTTTCCGAGACTCTTATAGACCTGTTTGAAACGTCAAAAGACTGGACTAGATACCAAAAGAAAACGAGCTTAGAAAAACCTCAGAGTCTCAAAAAATGTGGAAGCATTTAATTAAGCTGGAAGGGTTTCAAGAGTCTCAATAAAAAGCATAGAATGGTCACGAAAAGGTTTATGAAAATGTACCACAAGTCGGAAAAGTGAATTTTGTCCCACACGTCAGAAGACTGGACTAGACACCAAAACAAACAAGCTTAAAAAAACCTCAGTCTCAAAAAATGTAGAACCTGCCTCTGTAAGCATTTAACTAGGCTGGAAGAGTTTCAAGAGTCTCAATGAAGCATAGAATAGTCACAAAAGGTTCAGTCATGCTTGTAAAAATCCTAAAGAGTTATTGAAAAATCTTAATCTCAAAAGAATCTTAAACTAACTGAGATGATTTTCAAAGAATCTTTAATACGTATGAAAAAGCCTCAGTTAGTCCTGATAATGTTGAGAACAATCTTTCAAAATCAGCAGTCTTGAAACCGTGAATGAAAAGTTTTAAACGAGATTTAAGAAGCCTATAGAGTCTGAGAGAGTTATGAACCCATCCAGACGGATGTCAAAAAGACTGAAACGAATCTAAGAGAGTTAAAACAAGTGACATAGTTGTGGAAAAATGTCTCAGCGATGCTGAAAGTAGTATAGAAAATTTCAAAGAATCTGAAAAATCTTTAAGAAGTCTTAAGTCTTGGGATAGTGTTAAACGAGTACGTAAGGTCTGTAAAAAGTCTGGTCTTGAAGAATTTTAAATAATTTAGAACACTGCCACAACCTGAAAGAAGTATTGAAGAGTCATAAGCAAGCATTTAAAATGCTTGAAGATCTTAATTCTCGGATCATCAGGCTATATTTGTCTCAGGCCACCGCGAATTTGCCGGGTTGCGCGGCTGGCCACTCAGCCCCTCAGTACGCGTGAAAATTACATCTGGGTACATTCCTGACAGAACCTTGAGTTCTCTACAACTGCGAATCTCAGTCGACCAGAAGTAAAGGTAGACACGGTGCGTATAAAGCCTTGTCATCAGATCTTCCAGGTTCCAGTACCCTTTTTCTCCTACACGTTTCTCGATCCAGAAGTAACCTATAGCGAATGCAAATGAACTCGGCCGCTCGATTCAATCAATACGATATTGCAAATAATGTTGAAACGTGTACGTGTATCTATTTTTTATCTACCAGCGTACAATAAAAAGAGGGAATTTCAAATTTACGAGTATTCACGGTAGCGAATTTCCTTCCCGGAAAAAAGTACAGAGAATTTATCGTTTGAAATTTTATCTTTCGAGCTGTTTATTCTCGTGCACGGACCTCGACCGGTCCAGCCATGCTGCATCGGCAATCCTCTGCGACATAACAGCCACGAATCTCATTCATTACCTAGATCCGGCGAGGAGTATTAGCCGAGCAAAGAACACGTGTGCGAATTTACTGTTTGACTTGTGAGATATCAGCAAAAGTATACCATGTAAAGTATTCCTATCCTTGTAACTTAGTATGTCTCAATTGAAAAACGAAGCGGTCAGTAACAGCATTTTTCCATACCTGAAGGTAACTACAGGCTTATTTACCGGATCACGATCGTGGCATTTGTCTTTTTTTTTCATTGATCTGATGGGGGAGAATGTTCACCTCGTGCAATCGTTTTATTACATTTTGTTGGTACTCCCAAGAATTCACGTTTTTGTGGAAACATCCGTATGATTTGTGTGAATTTAATTTTCCTATCGATCAGTCACTGAACAAGAAGTAAGAACAGCAAGCACACAGATCACGATGTGTCACTTGGCAAAAATACCTGCATTTATTTTTGCTCTCTTCGAGTCGGCGAGATGATGGTGAACGTTTCTATGCCGAGGGAGATCTAGAAATTAATACAACATTCGTGTGCAGTACACAGGTGGAAATCGAGTGGAATTTCTCAGTACCGGTGCGAACAATGGGGGAGGGGGGGAGTGTGAACCACAAATATGCCGACTAAGATTGTAAAAAACGTACAAAAATGCCGACTGCTGTACACCGGACCGGGCCTTGTGGGGCAATCTATGTTATAAACTGCTCTTCTCTGACGAGCTTTTTAGCCTATTTGTGTGAATACGTGGAAATGTCTCTTTATCGAACTTATGTTCGGAAAACTTACCTTATGTTCGAAATTATCGATTAAATCGAACTGAACTTGCCATTCTACGTATGTTCTGACCGAAACCTGCGAAAGTAGGCTCGATCAAAGTTTCTACAAAAAGGAATTCACTCGTGTTGTCACCGACGCAGGAACGAGGAGGGAGGTCGAACACTGTCAACAAGAGTATTTTAGAATGTATTTTAGTGCATTAATTAAAGCAATAAGATGACATCTTACTGAGATCACTCCGACCCCAATCCATTGACCCCCCACCCCCAGACTGAGACCTTCCTACGTCAGTGCGATGTTGGTGTTGTTCATGCTGAGAACTGAGTTAAATTGTGAGCATCCTATCTTCTCGGAATTCATCTGAATCTGAGTCTGTGTCAGGGGTGATACGATAAGCTTTAAGTATGAACAGGATTGTACTGAAGGGAAATGGTCAGGAAGGATGAATCCAAAATTTTTCAACTGAGAAGCCGGTAATTTTGTGATCAAAGGGAGCGGAAAAATTTGGTGTGTTTCAACAGATTTGAGTCAAAAAACCAGCAACAGTAGCATACCGAAAGGAGATAGTATGGACCAAGGACGTACCGAAGAGTTTTTCCGGGGGGGGGGGTGAAAGTCCCCAATTGATTCAACTCAAAATTCCCAAGTATCAAAGCAAAAAAAGAAACCGTTTGACTTGTTGGATTTTCCCATCTCTACCGGAATTTCTCAACTCCGACTGACTGAAATGGTAAATTTTCCCAACTGCTGAGTAAAAAATTTCCTACAGAGCGGAGGTCACCCCTCCCCCCTCTCCATCAGTACGTCCCTGGTACGGACGGAAAAACCTAATCTTTTTCAACCGGGAAACCGCCAATTTTGTGAGCAAAGGGTACGGGAAAATGTTGCTATTGTTTAAATCGGGAAACTGTCAAAAAGTCTCACAACTCCTCAAATTTTCCAGCTGAGGACCGTTTATTTTCCAACTGAAGCAAACTATCAAACTTTTATAGGAAGGCTCCCCCTTTGGTACGTTATTTGGCCTCAAAATGATGTACTCGATTCATCGGAAAGTATGAAATTCTTGGGGGCATCTACTCACCTGTCAGAGGATTACAGGTTACAAAATCTAATTAGTAATGTCTCATTCGCGTATCGTGGAGTAAGACAGCAAATTTATGACTGAACTGATTATTGTCTTCAGAATTATTACCAAGTAGGTAGTTTTTTAAACTGATTTTAATATTTCCGGAATTTGCACCCTCAGGTACTGATTGAAAATTACCCCTTTGATATTATCCAATTTGAACGAGTAAAACTCTAGACCTAGAGTGTATTAGCATTCTATATGCTTTACTACTGAGTATACTTGAGCGAAAACAGACACGATTCCCTGACACGAATTCAGAGGTTGACATTTCCATGGAAATTTATTTTAGCATTTTATGTGCTTGTACTACTGGGTGTACTTGAGCGAAAACCATAACTCCAGCCATGTGCTCATTGATCTTCATCTTAGCTGCGCCCTGCGCGACTACAGTTCTTCTTTTATCTTCTAATTTCCAGCTCAGTTCAGCTCACAGTTCTTTAGCTCTTCATGGTGACAATACGCTCCCTCGACACGAGTTCAGTGGTTGACATTTTCTGCGCCCTGCGCGACAACAATCTGTAGCCGTGTTGTTTTTTGTGGTACGATCTTAATACAAGTACATGAAGCAAAGCTCCGGTATCATTTATAAATCTTCTTCTATTACTTGAAAGGCTTTTTCAAAACCCTGTAAGTCCATTCGCTAAACATTGCTATTTCAAAACGAAATAGTCCAGTTTTGATAATTTCCTTTAGTTTCTATTTTTGTCAATATTTTAGTTTTGAAAATTAAATTTCTAGGTAGTATTCGTTAAAGTTGAGACTAGCTTCTATCAAAAATTGGAGAAAAGAAAATTAAGTTTGAACTCAAAATTTAAAAATATTGACTAACTATGTTTTGGAAAATCAGTCCTCATTTATGAACTTTTAAGTCGGGCACGGAGGTTTATTGAATATATTCTGCACCCCTGTAGGTGTATTAGAAAAATCAACATTTTTGTTAGATGATGATATTTTATTTTTTTAAATTTTAGACAGTATTTTACTCCTCCCCCACCCACAGGCGAGCCCAATTAGGGGTAGGGTGTTTTTAATTATTAACTCTTCAATGCTTACACACATACCTCGGAAAGCTGAATTGTTACTAGCTTAATGGAAGTCACCCAAGCTATTCGGACGCAGGGACAGGACGTACCGAAGCGTTTTTCCAAAGGGGGGAAATGAAAGTCCCAATTGATTCAACTCAAAATTCCCAAGTATCAAAGCAAAAAAAAAAAACGTTTTGACTTGTGGAATTTTCCCAACTTCTCAACTCAAAATTCCCAAGTATCAAAGCAAAAGAAAAAAGAAAAGAAAAACATTTTAGCTTTTTGAATTTTCCCAACTCCGACTGACTGAAATGGTAAATTTTCCAACTGCTGAGTAAAAGATATTTTACAAGGGAGGGGGGGGGGGAAGGGAAGCTTATCGGTACGTTTCGATTCGGACGTACGGATCATTCGGGCCATACCAAATTTGGGGCGAAAATCAAAAACGCTTTGTGGAATGGCTATGCCTTGCCGAGTCTCAAGCGAGCCCATTAGTATTATGTAAAAGATTTGAAAGAATCCTTAATAAATGTGAAAAAGTCAAAACGAGCCTTCGAGAGTGATAGCGATTTTCAAACAATTTTGGAAGAATTCTAAAGAGTTATAAGTTTTCCAGAGTCTTAAACGAGTCTTTAGAAGTTTTAAAGAGTTTTGAAGAATCTTGAAAAGTCGTTGCGTTTTTCCGTGATTGGAATGAGTCTTCATGAGTTTCAACAGAGGGTATAAATGAGTCTTACTGAGACTTAATAACGCTTAACTATTCTCAGTTAGTCTAAATAAGGTCTGAACTAGTCTTAATAGATTCTTGGGAAGCCTCAAGCAGTAACGAATTCAACAAGGTAACAGGTGGATATCTGCTTACTGCCCTCTGCCTGCAAAAGGTCCTCTGGGCCCTCCTCGATGCAGTAATAAATTTGTCAGTTTATTATATTTCGTTAGGGAGGAGAGCCCAAGAAGCTTAGAGGAACCTTTTTGGAGGGAGGGGACAGTCAGTAGATGTCCACCAACTGCACTGTTCAATCTGCCATTGCAAAGGGCCTCCCAGTTGAATCGCCTAATCTTTTTTTTTTTAATTGTCTAACATTTCCTTTGGAAACCCTTACCAGAACTGTGCAATTTTTTTTTACTCATAAGGGATTTTAGCAAAATCGTCTTATTTTTTTCTATGAAAGGGTGTTATTAAAATTAATGCGTCCTGTGACATTTTTTCGTTTAACCTTAGAAACTGTGCCTTACTCAGAACGGTTGCTGATTGGGCCTTGTGCTGCTAATTCGCCGCTGGCCTTCAGAAGTTTTAATGAGTTTTAACGCAGCTTCCTAAAGGAAAATGAAGAAGTTTTCACTGGTTTGTCTGGAGCAGTCTTTAAAACTAACTAAGACTCTTTAAGGTGTTTTCAAATTTCTTTTATACTCGTTAAGCCTATTCAAAACACGCTTACGACTTCTTATGCATCTTCTAGACCTGATAAAGGGTCTTCAAGATATAATCAAGATTCTTTAAGACTCCGTGAGACTCACAAAGAAGAATATTCTTTAAAGTCGTCGAAGACTCTTCCAGACTATATGACTGTTCGAGACTGCTTCACGGCTCTATATGTCGACACCTTAGAGCAAACTAGTGCTATCTACATTTTACTAAAATTGGCAGAAGAGGGAAGAGAAGTTTTTAATAGTCTATCACTCCTGTGTTACGAAATCGGGACGTCATGCTCACATAAAGTTGATATTTTGCCAGCATCAACATGCAGTGTTCCACATGATAGAGCGTGAAATTTCCTGTCCAATGATATCAATAACTCATTTCCCCCCAAAAATGTGGACAGCTCTATTTTGCTCTAAGGCGTCGATGTATACTCTTTTAAACTTCATCACGGCTCTAGCAACGGGAGGAGCTTCCCCGTCCTTCCTAAGTCGGTTAGTTGGAAAAATCCCACCCTGAAAGTGCGAAGAACACCCAGTTTTGCCTGTTTTTACGAATAAAATCATCGAAAAAATCTCGAAAATTTAGGAAACTTCAGTCACGAAATTCGTCTGCCCTCCTCTCCCAATGTGATTTGCTTCACTGTGTCGCTTTTAATACTTAATCTATGTTGATCAGTACTTTCAAACTGGGTTAAGACTCCTTGAAACTCGTTCAAGGTAACTTACATGTTCTTCTAACAAGATTCACTGAGAAACTAATGCTGTTTATGACTCGTTTAAGTCACTTTACAGCTCTTCCAGATTAGCTTAGAACTCTGTAAGACTCTTTAGGACTATATTAAGACTTTTAAAAGCTTTTCACTTCTTATTGACACCTTCCAGACTTGCTTAAGATCTTGAACACTTGCTTAAGACTGTGAAACTCTTTCAGAAACCGCCTAAGCGACAAAATCTGTTTTTTCAGAAAACGTAACATTAAAAGCCAATGAATAATGCTGGTTTACGGACATAGTGTTTACTGATAAGATTTTTTTCAACATGGATACACATTTTTGTACCGGGGGCCCAATAAAAAAAATGCTACTTATTACGCTTTTTCCAATGATATTAATACATAACTCGTTTTGTCAACAAATGTCGCTTGGACGGTTTTTGCTTAATAGCGTCCACATGGTCGCATGGTCGCTCATGGGAAACAGAGACGGAATGTTCCGTTCATTTTTGTTAAGGGGTAACGCGTAACGTAAACCCAGTATTCCATTTTGAACCTGCCTGGATTCGGTGATTCATAGTTGATGCAACCACCTGCTTAGTTGTAATATCAGTGATTCATAAGTTCAAGCATCAACCTGCTTCTCATGTTAATGTGTTGAATGTTGTATGGCGTCGAATTTGGATTTTGTGGATTATTGCGATTTTTTGAAGTTGTTTCGGCTGTATTTGTTTTCGTTGACTATGTTGTATTACGATTTATGTACATACTTATGTGTTGTGTCGTGAATTTCGATATTCGATTTTGATTCTGTGCCCGAAATTACTGAAAGATTTAGTGTCGTAAATTTCGGTTTTTCGATTTCAATGTTTTGATTGCGCGTTTTGTTATGGCGTTGAAAGTTCCTGATTCGAAAGCGAATAGTGATTTAGCTGGGACATCGAGGTCGTGCGGAAATTTTGGAAAAAGTAAAAAGGAAGGTCTGTATTTCAGTTTTTTCTTAAATTATGAAGAATTCATGAGAAATATTGAAAAATACAATAATCCTTTGGCAATGACCTCAGTTGGGCATCATGAAATACGAAAATCATACATGCCCACCTTTAAAATTCAAGGGCGTATGTACTATCGTATTGGTAGTTTGTTGGCTCCACTGGGAGAAATTCCTAAATTTCTGCAGATTTGTTGTAATAAAAGTGCTTTCGAGCAGTTGTCGGTTTTGTATTGTGTACGCAATTTACTTGCACATGGGAAATGGTTGACCCAACATTTTAAATTCAAAGGGGGACGCCATTTTTTCTTTACAATTCTGAAGTTCGGAGGGTATATTTCTAATATAATTCAGAACAAATAATTGGAAGAGTCTAAAACTGGAGGGAATTAAAATCGATGGAGAATATTTGCGTAATTTAAGATTTGTCAACGACGTGGTAATAATTGCCGACTCGATTGGAGAGGCGGAGCTGGGCCAGGAATTAACAATAATAAGTAAAAAAGCAGGACTGAAGGTAAATTATAAGGGGGAAAAAACTATTAGATGGGAAGAAATAAAAAACATTTATAACAAGGATGGAAAAGTTACTGGAGTTTAAAATCAATTTATAAAAAGTAAAAACGTAAACTTTAAAGGCTGCACCCAACCTGTCCAGTATTGACGTATGGCGCCCAGACTTGGGCATTAACTAGAAGAGGGACGCAGAGATTACAAAACGCGCAAAAGGCGATGGAAAGGAGCATTTTGGGTACAGAAAGAAGGGATAAAATTAAAAACGAAATCATAAGGGAAAAAACGGGATTGTGGATTTAGGATATAGAACTAAAAAGTTGAAATGGAGTTATGCTGGTTACATCGCGCGACAAAATTTGTATAGGTGGGGGGGTGGGGTAACAAGGCGGAAGTCTGGAGGCTGTGCGAGATAAAAAGATGGAGGAGTAGGCCGTTGACAAGATAGAGAGACGAGATCGAGAAATTTATAGGCCTTCCATGGCGAAGAGCAAAGCTAATCGCAACAACTGGGCTATGTATGGAGAAGCCTTTGCTCGAAGAGGGACCTAAACATAGGAGAAGAGGGATTCCCCCCCCCCATTTACCAGTAGTAATATCTAAGTACATATATATATTTACTTGTTTATAAAACGAAAAGGCTGTAAAAAACCTTGAAGTTTTCAACAAAAAAATAAGACCCATTTATTGAGTTAACTTAAACGGATGTGTAGTAAGTGGTCGGCCCAAAATTTTAATGTTGAAAAATGGCACCTTTTTTTTTTTACCATGTCTCAAATTTTTAGAGTATATTCCTAATTGAGTGCAAAATGATAAAATATGTCTAAAGTTTGGAATTTCAAAAAGAATTTACCGGTTGTAATCAGTGTTCACATTTTTTACATGTTAAATCGTATCCAGAATGTTCAAAGCCGAAAGGTGACCCCATTTAAAATTTTCAAGTCAAAAAACGAAGCCGTGTTTTTTCGATTTTTTTTTTTTAAATAAATTTCTCAAGTATAAAATGACTAAAGGTTTCTGAAGTTTCCATCCATTGGTGGAGCGTGTGGCGCTTCAGACATCGCACCCCTGGCCTCAGAAACTACCCTTTTGAGTATTGCATCAGTGACCACAGGTACTCGTTGAGGTTGGCCCAAGCCCCCATTTTGCCTCTCCGCTTCAGCTTCGCGCGGTCCTGTCAGGGCCACTATGAGACACCCTACTGACCGAGGCAACGCTCACCCAGCATTAACCAGGAATTCGGGTGCACCACAGCCGGACGCGCTTCTCCCCTCTGCCCCTCACCTCCACGTCTTGGTGCGTGTGGAGATGCAGGAAGGTGGCGACGGCAGGGTGAGCCCTACTGGGGGGTTCACAGCATCTGCAGCAGCTTTAGGATGGTACAAAGTTGTTGTCATGGCCGGCATTAAGTGTGGTGCAATGCACAAACTGCATTATTCAGAGCCATTGGTGTAGTGCTGTGCACTACACGGAAAAAATCAAAAAAAAAAACTAAACAAAGATCAAGATCAATGAGCTTATGGCTAGAAAGAAAATGACTTCATAGTAACAAGAGGGTATCATACCCCAATTAAAAATTTCCATGGAAATTTCTATTAACAGCACGACTGCAGATTGCAGTCGCGCAGCAAAGATCAGAATCAATGAACCAATTGCTGAAAGAATGTCGGACGGGGGGGGCGCAACGTTTGGTACCAACACGGTTTTCACTCAAGTATACTCACGTAAGGTCAGTAATATGACGTCGTAGTAAGAGGAATGTATCATACCCTAATGGAAATTTCCATTTATAACACGGCTGCAGACTGCAGTCGCGCAGCTAAGATAAATATCAAGGAGCACATGACTGGAAGAATGTCGCGTGGAGCGTCGAACGTGCGAGTGTATCGGGGGGGGGCATTACAGTTTTCGCTCAAGTATACCCATGGCTGTAAGACGTCAAACTTTTAAACATTGCAAATTAATCGGCTGCAGATTGCAGCCGCGCAGCAAAGATCAAGATCAATCTACACATGGCTAGAAGAAAAAATAATTTCCACGGAAATGTGGACTACTGAACTGAATTGTGACTATGAAGAGCTAAATTATACTGATTGGCTTCACGTAACTACGCACAACTGAACTGGACTGTGAACTGAACTGGAATTAAGTTTAGTGTTGGTCGGAATTGGTGTCAGTCAGGGATTGGTTTCGGTCGGCCGGCCAACCCTGTCGAGAGGTGGGAGAAAGGGGGAAATACCCCGGCCCCAGACTTTAAAAGGCCTGAGTTTCAACGCTTACGGCTACATCACAATCCACATCAAATCAGCAATCACTCCTTACTTCATGAAAGAAACCTCTTATCCCGTAGTCTATTATAATTTTTTCCCATCTGACAAAAGAATAAAATGAATCGGAAGGAGAGAGGACCTGTGAAAAATTTCCCCAGTCCCTCTTTTTCTCTGTATGGTGCTGGGGAGGGCCAGCCAATAGACATATCCACGTAAAAAAATCAAAAAATCCATGTAGTCGTTAATCAACATCTCACCACTGCGCTGCATCCCATAGAGCGCGTTTTCATTTTCACCATAAATTTTTTTTGTTTTCATTTTCATCAGTCAAAAATGATTGAAATGGAAACGCTGCGTGAATGTGTGAACTAGAATATTAGCTTCTTCTTGTTTTCAATTGTAATTTTAATTTTCAAAAAAAAAAATCCAACAATTTTTATTTCACCTATGAAAATTTATTTCAAGTTCTTCACCCCTCTTTTTAAACCTTTAAAGTAGGATCAAAAATGTTTACCTATTTGATTTTCGAAAAGAAAAAAGAAAGGTCTGTTCCACATGGAGAAAAGGCAAGATGTCGGCCATGTGAGGGGTGCGAGGACATTCGAAACATTAAATAACAAAACTGATTTGTTTAATTTTCTTCATGGGTATTAATAAATTATTTCCCCATAATTTATTGCGAATAACCGTAACTTACTGTGAGTAACCAGGGATCCGGAATTAAAGTCTCCATCTCTAGATGAAGTCCGAGTCGAAGTCTGTAAAATTTCCGTAATTTTGACTTCATGGAGTCGTAGTTGAAGCTTTAACAAACTGTTATCATTGCCGCCGATTTCATGTCCATTAATAAACACAAGAATAGAGAGTGACTTTCCTACAGGGAAGGGTGGTATCTGCTGCCTCAAGATTCTGGCAAATTATTTTGAAATTTTTCAAAAGGTTCATAGTGTTTGCTTTTTCAAGAGAGAGATAGAGAGAGAGAGAGAGAGAGAGCGGGATTTTAGACGAAACAGAATTCTCCGAGGGCTGTAGGAATTTTTACGCGGGTGGAACCTCTCTTAAGGCCTTCGACGCCGCTTCTTCATTCGTTGATATTGTCAGTGTCTGAGGTGAACTTTGGATGCAAGTTCTGGAGTTCTAAGAGAATAGCCTCTTCAAAGAGTTTGTTTAATCCCTTCCCCTGCGTATATGTGTTTTTTTTTTCTGTGATTAGATGATTTGATCACTGATTCTGTGATATGATTCCTGATGTCACATTCCCACAGCTCATCTTAATTACTCAGTGATCTGTTGTTGTCAGACTCTCATTCTGTGCATTTGTGTTCGTAAATTTTGTATTTTTTTTTTTTTTTTTTTTTTTGAAGCTAGTCAGCACTTAGGTCTGAACATGTCAGCATTTAGTGCCAAATATGCTAGGTATGTAGTATTTCCTAGGAAGCCATGGGTTCGGAATCGGCCCGAAATCGAAGATCTATCGTCGGAGTCACTTCTCTTGGGCCCCAAATCCCTGATTGTAACCCCTTGTGTTGCTACTTACACCTTCATGAGTATTTTTCTGAACCATCAAAATTATAAATCACTTTTTTCGTTTCTGAATTTTTTCCATTCGAGGCCTATTTTCCGATTTCACGTAGCCAGTGCTCCTTCTCCGGTTACATAGGTACGTTTAATGTATTTATGTCCTTGAAATCGAACCGAATCTCGAGATCAAAACTCTTTCGATAGTCACGGTGAAGAGTTCTCCCTTCTCATTACACTAATTAAATAATATATGTACGAATTCATTAATGGCAAAAAATCGTACTCCGATTCTCCGCTCGTGTAATACGCGAGCCACGGCGACGGAAAAACGGCCGTCCTGATGAATGCGATTATAAACGATACCAGAAATCGTTCGATGTGCCACCGTTATTTATTTACATAACATACACGTTAATCATCTCATCGTCCAGTTCGTTATCCCCGGTTTGCTAACGTGTCTGCTCGATTCCAAGCGTCACTTATTGATAAATAAATAGTTTTCAAATCGACGCCTTAATGGCACGCGATCGGCGAGATAAGATCATCATCGCCGCCGGATGTAAGGCGATGGATCGCAGTGGATCCGTGGGTACACGTAAGGAAACAAACTTGAGTTTTAAGGTGAAGATGAGCATGCGATAACGTATTACGTTTGAGTACAAGGTGTACGTATCGAAGTACCGAGGTACCGCGGTACCTTGTACATGCACGAGGATATTTTTGCAGTCAGCTATTTTGTAAATCATGAAATTCTGAAACTCGTGTACATTTCTATATAGTTGAATAATAACTGTGCCAGAGACACCGGAAGGAAATCGCGAGGGGGGCAGCTCCCGAAATCCGTGATCTTTCTTCATGGAACCTCGAAATGAAAAAAGAAGTTGAAAACAACCTCAGATTTGAATTCAGCGACCCAAAAAACCCTTTATTCAACTATTTGCAACCTTGTGTTAGTCGACATCATCATTATTTTAAATTGACCCACCCGTGGAGCTTGAGCGTGAGGGGATAGGTTCAAAATGGCCTCAGAATTGGATTCAGCAACTGAAATAGTCTCCATATAAATCGATGATAGAGAGGCATATGACGATGCACGCATGCCAAATTGGCCCCGGGACGCCGCACCCCCTATCCCGGAAACGCCCCGAATGGACCTGCGTCAGAATAGGGGAGATCGCTTTGGGGTAGCTCCTGCTACTACCATTTCTCCTGTCGCCTCTTCACGGCGGTGAATCTACAGCGGCTTATTTTTCTGTCTCTTCACTGTCGAGTTGCGCCGGAGTCTCCATATGAATAATAAAATTAATAATTTTTTGGTCGGGAACAATCGTCCCTGCAAAGATTGAAACGAAAAAAGCCAAAACACCAATTTTATCATTTCAGTTCCCTTTCGGCACCAATTCGTCCCTCCGATTTTTTTGATTTTTTATTTATTATTAATTTTTATTATTATTATTTTTCAAACTTGGTTGAAATTTGTTTATTTCTATTGAACTAACCTTGGGGGTTTGGGAATGAGGGGTCCAGTTGGCCGAGTGGATAGCGCGCTGGTCTCGGAATCCGGAGGTCCCGAGTTCGAGCCCACGTAGCATCGCTACATTTCGACCTAGACCGGTTATTCGGCAATACAAGAAGAGGGATAAGACAGTCCTAACAGCCTCCCCGACGTCTCTGAAGTAATGCTCGAAAGGGCGGATTCCAGGGCTTAGGTTGAAAGTAAAATTGGAAAAGAGGGGGTTCAGGAAATCAACGGCAATCTACCTCGTTACGTGTCAGAAACCGCGATCGCCTACGTCCGGCATCGGATATGGCACCTGAAGAAGAAGAAGAACCTTAGGGGGGACCAAGGGCCCAATTCACAATATACAGATCGCCAGAAGTACCGGAAGGAATCGTAACTGGTGGGGGAGGGAGAGCAATGTTCAAACTTTACATGACTGACCTTTTTTTTGGCTTATTTTCCGTTGTAAATCCAATCATAACTATGGGAGAGGGGTGTTATAGTTTGAAACCGATGAGTACAATCGAAGATTACCTTATTCTGCAACTATACACAGTCCTTTTTTAATGTAAGCAGTGGAGAAGGGAACCAAACAGGATTCTGGAATGTCAAGTCTGTTTCTTAAAGGATTAAAATATCGAAATTATTAATTTTTTTTTTTTTGCTTCGCCGAATCCGAACATCCTATCAGATGCATCCGTCCTCGATTAAGGTTTCAGAAGAGAAATATTCTATGCTTCTTAATGGGTCTGGTTGCAGAGACGAAACTTGACTTTCAGTTTGGGGGGCAGGGGTGGAGAAGGAAAATTTGCCGACAAATATTTTAAAACTAATAATTCACCGACAACTTTTTTTTTTAATTTGAAAATTTGCTGATTTTTTGAGTGAAAAAAACAAACAAACAATCAAACGAAAGAACGAACAAACAAACAAACGTTCTTAGAAAATGAAAAATTCAAATGAACAGTTTTAAAATTTGCCAACTGCCAAATTATAGGGGGTGTTTCACCCCCTTCCCCATAGTTTCATTCCTGCAAATGCAGATTGAAACCTTATCCGCCAAGCACTCGCATTTGCGCGCATAAGCGTACCTAAGTTTGGGAAGGTAAGCTGGAAGGAAGTTACAGGAATGCATGAGAAACACACAACTTCCTTTACACATTAAGGTGGTCGTTATCTACTCTTGGTGAAATTTATTCCTGAATTTCCTCTGATTCGTTTCCTAAACTAGTTCCAATAAAATCAATTAAAAAAAAAAAAAAAACCTACAAAGTTTCAGGTCGATCGGATTAAGGGAATCCGTGCCACAAGTTCCCTTTCATTCTTATGGGAAAAACACATGGAGTTTTGACTTTTGTTCCACACTAAATTTCCCTCCTATATTCACAAGGACCAAAGCCCGTAAGTTAAAAAATTGAACATTAACTGTCGGATTCAGCTTGAGACATTGGAAAATAAATCGTTTGCTTTCAACTTTTAGATTTTAATAAAATGTTCAACTTTCGCAAATTTCAGGCTCTAGGTCAAACAGAGAATCTAGTAAAAACAGAATAGTCGTTGATATTCGAAACTGAACATTTGCCACTGACTTTCAGATTTTCGAAATGTCTTCCACATTTCCGCTTTGTTTCAACCTTTCAGATAACTTCGATATTCAGCTTGAAACCTTTCGATTTTGACTGACTAGTCTCTGACGACTTTCAGTTTGGTTGTGGAGGTGGGGAAGAAAACTTTGCCGACAAATATATTTTGAAAACTAAAAATTCGCTGACCAAATTTTTTTTTTTTAATTGAAAATTAGCCGATTTTCTAATCGAAGAATATTTTGACTGAAAAAAATAATAATAATAATAATAATAATAATAAACAAACAAACAAACAAACATTCATAAAAAATGAAAAGTTCAAGTGAACAGTTTCAAAATTAGCCGACTGCCAAATTATTGAGGGGGGAGATGTTCCAAACCCCTCTATCCCTCTATAGTTTCGTCCCTGTCTGGTTAGCCGAATGGATAGCGCACTGATCTCGGAATCTGGAGGTCCCGGGTTCGAGCCCACGTAGCAACTCGCTACATTTCGACCTTGGCCGATTTTTCGGCAAGAAAATAAGAGGATTAAGACAGCCCTAACAGCCTCGACGACGTCTCTGAGGTAATGCTCGAAAGGGCGGATTCCAGGGCTCGGGTGGAGAGCAAAAGGAAAAGGAGAAAGGTAGCTCGGCCTAGAAATTGAACATTATCGAAGTAAAGGATTGTTGGTCGTTGATTTTGAAGATTGCAATAGATTTTTGATCACATCCCAGTTTCGGCTTCAAAAATTGAAATTTTATGTTGTAGAGGAAAAGTAAAACGACGGAGAAAATTACGAGTCACACTAGGAATCTTGTGAAGTATTTAATTCGAATATCAAATCAGATTTTCAGATTTTGCATTCTGGTGCCCAAAATCTAATCTGCCGCAATGAAAAATTATAATTTTTTCTTTCAAATACATAAAGTTATTTTCATGCATATCCAGGATGATTCCTTCCGCTCTCCTACATTCCCCATTTTGGAAAACATTCAATATTGGAGCATTTTGGCCAAATACAAGTCGAAAATAATGAATTTCCACAAAATCTCATATTTTTAATCAATTTGGATCTTCAAGTTTTTTATTGTGACGATACTTATATCATTAACAATGGGCTGGCATTATATGTATTATAAATTATTATGAATTAATTTACGGATACAACTAGTCATGTAAGTTTACTTTGCTTCAGTAATATCTTTGTTTTAAATTAGATTGACACAAAACTTAGGTCCGGATGTGCAAAATCCCGCCAGTTAACCGCGGAAAAGTTACCCTTTTGTTACTCTTCGATTACCCGGGTAACTGAAGGGTTTTCGAGGGTAAATAATGGGTAATCGAAGGATTACAAAAACGCAACTTTTCCACGGGTGACTGGCGGGTTTTTGCGCATCGGGATGCTATTTATTTATTTTCTATGTTGTGGTTACTTTATACCAATTTCTGCTAACCTCAAGCAAATTCGAAAAAGCTTTAGAGATAGTCCCAAATAATTTTGGAGAGGAGTTTTAAAAAATAAAATACGTCTGAAAAATAATTTAAAAATTTTAAAGAAGTGTAGAATTTTCCTCGCAAGATACTGGAAAAGTCCGAAATCTAAACACAGTTCGAAAAAGCCCTAGAGACAGTTTTTAAGAATTTTGGTAATGAAATTTTTTTATTAAACTATTTGAGTAGTTGTAAGAATGTGTGATTTTTAATTTTCATCCTGGCTTGAAGGGTGGGGGGATGTATTTCTATATGTACTTCTTTGAAATTCTTTTAGACATATGGGGAGGGGGGAGATATACCCATATTTCTTTGAAATATTTTAGACGTATTGTATCAGTGGTATAGCCAGGATTTTCTTAGGTGGGGGGGGGGGGCAAAGTAAGATTTTCAAGGGAGAAAAGAAAAAGTCGAAAATTGAAGTATTTTTTAAAAAGCGCTGATATTAGAGGACTATTTTATGATAATGAAATTAAAATTACTGCTCGAGCAAACATTTTTCGAAGAAACGTGTTTTAAAGACGAAAATTGCGTATTTTTGCGTGTTGTACATTCAATTTCTGGTGCCTTGGGGGGCATTTGCCCCTTCGCCTCTCCCCCCCTTGGCTAAGCCCATATATTTTATGTCTAAAAGAATTTTAAAGAGATATGAAAATATATCCCTTCTCTCTCTAATCCAGGAAAAAGGTTGAAAGTTATACATTTCCACTGTTCAAATCCTTGAAAAAAAAAGTACTCGCCACACTCACGACTAAAGTTTTATCTACAAAAATCATTTCTTACTCGTAAACTTATGAAATTTCCTCCTCCACTTCAAGATTTTTGTACTCACGCTACTGCAACGAGTCATTTTATTTTTGAACTTTTGAAGGCTGAGTATTAGTTATCAATGCTAGACTGATTATCGTTTCATTTGATGGGTAGGAAAAATCCTGAAGATTTGAGCTTGATTGGATAAACTGAACGAATCCCCTTTATTATAGTGTACGTAGTTTTGCCTTCTTGGTAGTTCCATAGGCGGTTTCAAAAGTGAGTTCGGGTAGTTGAAAATTATCGAATAAGAAATTCGGACTCATTTCCCCCTGTTTACTGTATTATGTCAGATCCGAAAATAACTTTAAGAATTTAATTCAGCAACCTTGAACTCTTAAAAATCAGGAATGTTTCCAAAAGATTTTCGTTCTTTATTTCCCGATATTTTGACAATTTCCCTAATAAAATTCTACAACAAAAATTCCCAATTCTCGTTTTTTCGAAACCGATATACAATAACAGAAATTCTTGTTCTCAAATTTCCTACTGAAAACATACCGGAAAACCTAGAAATCAGGTAACGGAGTATGCTAAGCGAGTGAGTACCCTTGTCGCTTATCATACTTTGTCACTTGATATTCATTAACGAAAATTCCCTTTTCCCGGAAAAAAATGGTTTAAAAAAGTAATTTCCGATTTGCAAATGGTATCAGGCGTTTCCCGAAATTTTCTCGATTTTTTTTTAATTTGGGAGAGAGATTTCCATTTCCCAAATTCCCGATTGAAAATATTTTCGGAAATATTCTTACTAGAAATCGGATATCCTATCTCACGTACTCTTTGGTTTGAATCCCCTTTGGTAGCAGCCAGTGGGTCCGATACAACAACTACCCTCATAATCGAAATCACGAAATTTGAAAATTGATGCTGATGAGATACATAAATAGATTCTGCTTCAAGCAGTTCTAAAAATAAAATTTCACCTGTCGTTATTAGTTTTCGGTGGGGGGGGGGGGCGAACTAAAACAATTTTTGTAGGACGCTGTCTTGATCCTCCGCGTGCCCTACCGATTGTAAATTACACTTCAGTTGCAAAAGAAAAAAAAGGGAGAAGAAAGAAGAGTGGCAAAAACATGATGAAAATTTCTCAGAATAACCAGTCGAAAATATTTTGGGTTTGACTCTTAATCATACTCAAAACACTGAAAAACGGAATTACAAAAAAAAATCAATTCATCCGACTTTAAGCCTTCGCTTGGGAAACACCGAAATGGTTAATGTTGGTATACTGAGTCAAATGGCATTTTTTCAAACTCTTCCCATGGGGGGGGGGGATGTATTGGCCTGCTATTGTTACGGGCGTGATCTTCCCTGCGGCCTTTTTGGTCCTACCGAGAGCTGCCATCCAAAGAATCAAGAAATTGAGCTGCATCATAAAAATTAAAATAGGGAAAACAGAAAATTGTATCCATGTTCAAATTTAATAATTTTCATTTATCCAATGGCGGAATGCCCGGATGTTCATAATAGCTGAGTTACGAGAAATCAAAATTTTCTAGGTCGTTTCTTGAAGGGTCATGTTCAACCTGCAAAAATCTCATAATTTCATTTCCTTCATCGAGTAACTCAAAATATCGGCTCTATCACAACTTTTGCTACTTTGAATTAATAAAAAAGAATAAGTTCCAAGGGTAAGACATGGGTGTGGTTTCAAAAACTAAATTTGATGAAAAATCTTCTCTCAAAAATTCTTACTTTGAAGAACAATCCATCGTTTCTAGATTGATTTCTATAATTTCAAAATCAGATGCATAATCAGCATAAAAACTGATGTGGAAACACGCTTTTTGTTTTTGGATCAGAAATGTTTAAAATTTGGAATTTTGTTGTGGTAATTACCATTATCAAAGATAGCGTAGAAAATGTTATATTAAAAGACGCCAGGCTCGGGCCCAGTAGCCCTGCTTGTGCAAAAAATAAAAAATAGAAAATAATTGGCTTGAAAAGAACAAAGTATCGAAATAGGGTATTCTGGGTCGTTAATTTCGAGCATCGAATCAGATTTCTGATTCAGCCCCTTGGTCCCAAAAATCCAATTTTAAGACCATAGAAAAAATGTTTTTCGCTCATCCCTTATTGAAATCTAGCGAGTGACATATCCAGTCAAATCAATTTTTCTTGCAATATTTGATTTCCTAATTCAAAGAAAAAACTACTATTCGTTAAATAGTTTTTCCCGAGCCATTTACATAAATTCAGCGATATTCCGGGTTTCCGGGCCTTCTTTTTAAAATCCGGGACTTTCCGGGGTTTTGCGGTTTTCGGTACCAGTAGACACTCTGTTAGATTGTCTGACTAGGCCCCTAGTTGGTCCCAAGAATCCAGTTTTAAAACCCAAAAAGAGTCAAAATTAAATTTGCTTCAGGAATTGAACTAGATATCAAAGTAGTTTTGTTGGGTCACCTATTTCGAATATTGTATCAGATTTTTAATTTGAACTCGATTTGGGTCAAAAACCTTAATTTCGGATCCGAACTAGGCTAAATTTGAAGTGGCTTAAAAATAAATGATTACAAGTGTTTGTTGTTTTTTTTTTGTTTTTTTTTCCACAGATTTCGAATGTCGCATTGGATGTACGAGTATGATTCGGTCCCGATATGGTCCCTAGAATCCAATTTTAAGACCCAAAAAGGGTCAAAATTAAACTGGCTTGAGGCATTGAACTAGGCATGGTAGAACCTTTTCTTGGGTCGCCTATAGAATATCACATCAGATTTTTTATTGGGACCCGATTTGGGCCAAAAATTCAAATTTTGGGCTCAAATTAACTAAATTGGAATTGGCTTGAAAATGAAACGAATAATTAAAAGCGTTTTTTCACAAATTTTGAATTTTGCATGGAATGTATGATCCGGCCTCGATATGGTCCCTAAATCCAATTTTAAGACCCAAAAAAGGTCAAAATTAAACTGGCTTGAGAAATTGAACTAGGTATGGTAAAAGGTTTTCTTGGGTCGCCTATTGAATATCACATCAGATTTTTTAATTTGGACCCGATTTGGGCCAAAAATTCAAACTTTGGGCTCAAATTAGGTAAATTGGATTTGGCCGAAAAAAAAATCAAATGATTAAAAGTGTTTATTTCATAAATTTCAATTATCGCATGAAATGTCTGATTGGGCCCTAATTAGGTCCTAAGAATCTAATTTGAGACCCAAAAAGAGTCAAAATTAAATTTGCTTGAGGAATTGAACTAGGTATCGAAGTAGGTTTTCTTGGGTCGCCTATTTCAAATATCGCGCCAGATTTTTAATTTGAACCCGATTTGGGTCAAAAACCTTAATTTCGGATCTGAGCCAGGCCAAATTTAAATTGGCTTCAAAATTAAATAAAATAATGATCGTGTTTTTCTTGTGTTTTTTATTGCATCAGATCTTGGACCACAAATTCATAGTACCCAGAAAATCGGGAAAATTGACTTTGATTTAAAATTTTAACAACGGTATCGATTTTTTTTTTTGAGTGAGAGAGAGAAAGAGAGAGAGACGTAGTTGCTTCAAATATCACATCAGTTATTATTATTTTTTTTATCAGACTCCCATTTGCCTTCTAAAAATATTGATTACTCTTTTCAAACGGCTGAACTCAACTTACCTTGAAAATTTTCATTGTGAATTCCAATTTCGGACCCGAAATAAGGTTACTTCAATGTTCAAGTTTGTTCTAGCTTTTTTTGGGTGGAGGGGGGGCAAAAGTTTTTTAATTTGAAAATTTGCCGATTTTTGCAAAAAAAGAAAAGAAACCAACAAACAGACGTTCTTAGGCAATGAAAATTTCAAATGAACACTTTCAAAATTTGCCAATTTCGGGGGTGTTTCAGCCCCTACCCATAGTTTCGTCCCTGCAAATGGAACCTTATCCCCTAAGCACTCGCATTTGTGCACATGAGCATACCCTAGTCTGAGAAGGTAAGCTGGAAGGATGTTAGGATACCTGAGAGAAACACACAACTTCCTTTACACATGAATCGGTTAGAACTAAAAGGGGTCAAGTCCAAAAATCGCCCTTTTCAGGAAGCAAAAAAAAAACTGTTTTATTCGAAAATTTGAAAATCGTGGAATACGTCCTTCTGGGTGGTAGTAAAGGGTTACAAGAGACAACTTTTAAGTCCGGTCCCGTCGAATAAAATTTTGATAGGCCGGAGCTAGGGAGCTCGAAGTTTTTAGACTTCACCCCTTTTGTAGCCAGACATAAAGGGATCACTTTAGTCGTGGTCCCATTCCAATCGAGCAAAATCACTGCTTGTAAAAAACAAGTTCTGAAGCTGTATTGGAAAATTGCGATTTCGTTTTTGAAAATAGCACTTTTTAGGTATAAAAATGCAAAAAGAGGGGGCCCGGAATTTTTTATTCATTCTTATTTATTACACTAAAATACACCATTTTCAAACAATCCCTGGAAAAAATCCAGTTTTTGAAAAAATGTTATTACAAAAAATTCACAGAAAGCAATGTTGCCAAAAGCACTTTCCCAGCTGTTTCATGAAATTTCGACCACACCAGCAGATTCGCGATACTTCAATACCCCATAATCCGTGAAAAAAGCAAACACGACAAAAGTAGACTTGACCCCTCTTAGTTCTAACCGATTCGTTATTTACTCTTGGTGATCTTTTTTTCTGAATTTCCTCTGATTCGTTTCCTAAATTGGGTTCAATAAAATGAAGAAGAAAAAAACCTACAAAGTTTCAGGTTGATCGGATTAGGGGAATCTGTGCCACTAGCTCCCCTTCGTTCTTATGGGAAAAACACATGGAGTTTTGAATTTTGTGCCAGAGACTAAATTTCCCTCTTATATTCACCAGGACCAAAGCCCGTAAATTAAACAATAGAACATTTGCTGTCGGATTCAGCTTGTGACATTGGTAAGTAAGTCTCTTGCTTTCAACTTTTAGATTTTAATAAAATGTTCAACTTTCGTAAATTTCAAGCTCTAGGTCAAACAGAAACTGTAGTAAAAACAGAATAGTCACTGAAATTCGAAATTCAGCAGTTGCTACTGACTTTCAGATTTTCGGATGTCTTCCACATTTCAGCTTTGTTCCTTTCAGACAACGTTCGATACTCAGCTTGAAATCTTCCGCTTTTGACTGACTAGTCTCTGACAGGAGTCCAGGGTATTCCATTTTCAGAAACAAAATTTGACTTTCAGTTTGGGGAGGTGGAGAAGAAAACTTTTCCGACAAATATTTTTTGAAAACTAAAAATTCGCCGACAAAATTTCTTAAAAATTTGCCTATTTTTTAATCGAAATACTTATCAATTTAAAAAAACAAACAAACAAACATTTATAAAAAATGAAAAATTCAAATGAACAGTTTCAAAAAATTTGATTTGCCTACTGTCAAATTATTGGGAGTTATTTCAACCCCACACCCCCTATAGTTTCGCCCCTGATAAGTGCTAATATAAAATAATATTAACATTTTAATGGAGTTTGGCAAATAGATCAATAACAGTATCCTTTTTAATTTTAAAAAAAATATTACCCTTCTCTATAAACAGTATTGCAAAAGATTAGGCATTCGTGTAACATTGAATTGGATTCATGAAGTTTGTATATCCTTCGGTATCTGCTCTTCATAGCTCTCTTTTTGCCTTCCTTTCCGGTTCTTTCCCTCAATCATTCCCTCCAGCAGTAATAACAATATCCTGAGATGAAGTTCTTTGGCCTCCCCTTAGTCACACCACTGTTTTCAATATTTTTTAATTGCAGCCCTTGAATAAATGTAATGATGATCGGAACGAGCGAAAAAAATTTTCAATGTAACATCACCGGGAACACTCGAATGCCGAAATCGAGAAAGCCGATCTCACCGTTATTAAGTTCGAGGCGCGTATTTACAAAAAGCGTTTCGAATGAAAAGTTGCAGGAAAAAAAAGTTCAAAAACTTACAAAATCTGCGGCTTTTTTTCCACTCGGTTGTGCACGTTTCAGCAACGCACCGAATTACAACATGAATACGTTTTTCGATAAATCGTAATAAAAAAAAGCTCGAAATTGCGAATTATGTATTTGCGGTCGCGCAGACGAATAACGAGTAACGATGGCGAGAGCGAAGGAAGGCCTTTAACGGCGGCGGAAAAAAAATTGAGCAGGACTACGAGTACGGTGGACCCACTCGCCTGTCGATGAACGGTATACGCTACCTAACAGACTCTGTAACGTAATGCGAGCAAAACATATTATATCCCGGCGATTCCACGTGATGTAAGAGCCAGTTGGAAGCGTCTTCATTCTTTATACGTGTTTACAGGTGGCGCCGAGGCGTTTCTATAGAAACGGCCTCTGTGCCTCTAATGCACTGTATATGACACTACTATCTTCGGCGTCCTGATAACAGAAAAGGTCAGCATTGTTTTATCCGCCGCAACCCTGATCGCGCCAGCCCGTTCGCGAAATTTGCCTCCGTTGCAACTCTACTCGCGATTCACGTCCCGCGTTAAAATGCTGACTCGACGAAATCCCGTGTGAAAAGTAGGAGCAGGAAAAAAGATCCGTATGTATGTACTTCAAAAATAAAACAACAACGACGTATAGTGTGGTAGGGGGTTGAATCTCCGCTAGTCCTGAGTGCAACAAAGTTGCGTCGTGTACGAAATGTTCCTCGACTAAGGGTGCAGTGGTCCACAGGTGGCCTGGCACGATTGTGGCCTCGTCGTTCAAAAAAAATTGTTTCTATGATAAATTTCTGATAGGAATAGTCCCAGCGTATTTACGTGGAAGTGCGAGGAATAAGGTCTCGCTTTCTCGATTTATGTAGAGTTTATGGACCCTTCTAAGCAAAGCCCAACCATGCGACATTTGTGTTCATTCGAGATGTTCCCGGGTAATTCTCCGAAAAATGGACAATTCATGTAAATAGGCTGTAACTCTGCCACTTATTATCAGAATGCTATGCGCAATATATCAAAATTGAGGAAATGAACTCTTCTGATGGAGACAGTGGTAAAAGCTCTCCCTAGTTCAGCAGAACATCATTAGAAAATCGAAAATGCACCTGAAATGTCCATCAGCGTGGGTGTCAACCTGGCCTAGTTCCGTTTTTTTTTTGCTTGCTGGAAGGGTTTAATACATCATTTTTAGGAACTACTGTTTCCCATTGTTGAAGAGGTAAGTTGAGGCAACACGGTATAGGTCTTACAATCTTTTTCTAACCAAGTTAAGTAACCTTTAGAATACCTCAAAGTTGTGTCTAGGAAGAGATATGTCCTTCAACGTGGATAATTTTCAAACCTCTCTGTAGGGTTCCACTATAAGCATAAACTTCCCTCAAATGCTCATATAACTTCCTCATAACTTCCTCTAGAAGGCTGTGTAAGAACTTCTGTGAAATAATGATAATTTGTATGCTAAAATACTCATTTATTGCTGAGATCCTGGTTTCTAAAAAAAAAAGTGTCCTTCATCGTGGACATCAACAGCCATATAGAATTTATAGCTCCGAATTTGTAAAAACGTAATAATATAACTAATGTTGGCCACATTACATTCAGCAACATGTATCAAATATTTTCCGCATATTTACCCAATGGAAAAAGGGAAAAGGCGATTTTGTCCTTAAACGTGGACATAAAATATTATTCAACGTGGCTACTCACGTATTTCTTGTATCCACGCTGAAGGACGTGAATCTTTTGACACTTAGAAGCAGTCTGTAGAAATAGCCTTTAAATCTTCTTCGTGCAGAGACTACTTTCCTAGATGAATTTTTGGTACTTCATAAAACCGTGATTCGTGAGATTGTAACCCACGGTGCCGCTGTGTGATCGTACAGCCTCATCTTATCACACTATGTAAACTTGAAAAATTTGTCTTTCAACGTGGACAACAATTTTTTTTTACAATCCTCCAAAATCAAATTTAAGCCCGGCCGGTACCGGAATATGATTTCTCAATACCCCTAGTATCGATTTCAACGAAAAAATTTGAAAAGTGAACCTCATTTTTTCTGGTTTTTGTCCACGTTGAATTGTCCATTTTTCGGAGAATCACCCTCCCGTTAGAAGGAAATATTACATACCGCATCGCCGGGTACAGCCGATTTTTAAGAATTATTATCTCGCTGAGTTCAGGGACGAAACTATAGGGGGTGTGGGAGGTTAAGCCCCTCCCCTCATAATTTGACAGTCGGCAAATTTTAAAACAGTTCATTTGAATTTTTCGTTTTTTATGAATGTTTGTTTGTTTTTTTTTTCTAATTAAAAAAATCGGCAAATTTTTAATTTTTAAAAGATTTTGTCGGCAAATTTCTAGTTTTCAAAAAATATTTGTCTGCAAAATTTTCTTCTTCACCTCCCCAAATTGAAAGTCAAATCTCGTTTCCGAAAATGGAGTACCCGGGACTCCTGTCAGACTAGTCAGTCAAAAGCCGAAAGTTTCAAGCTGAGTATCGAATGTTATCCATGGGCATCGCTGAGGAGGGGTTGACGGGTAATTTCTACCCCCATGAAAAATTGTGGTAAAAATAATCAAAATTAACCCCCCCCCCCAAAAAAAATAATAATAATTCAAAGGCCAATCTACTATATATAAAAGTGAATGTATGTCTGTTTGTGTGTTTGTTTGTTCGAGGTTGGCGGTTGAACCGTAAGAGCTGGGGGGTTCGAACTTTCTGGATGTGTTCGTATGAATCCGGAATAGGTTTTAGGCTCTAAAAAATTTCGGTACCCTAAATAGGAGGGGCCGCAAAATTTTGTCCCCCTGACCCCCCTAATTTTTTTTTCACTTGAACTTTTTACAATTGTTTCAAATCGAACTTTTTCATACTTTGTCAAAATGTGGCGGCTGTAACTGTCTCTCTTCAGAAATTATTGGGGGGGTTGAAAATCTGAAATTTCCAAAACGAGCTCAAAATGCCTTATTATTTCGTTCACAACTGATTTAATTTGGTCTTTATACCTAAATATAGTTTCTTACCCATTTATGCACCCCATAGTCCATTTTCAACCCCCATATCACCTCAAAAAGCTCAAAATTCCAATTTTTGAAAAGTATTCCTAGATTCTCTTCTAATTATCCGATTGAATTTTTGAAAGCACGCGGTCATCTTCGTCTGAATAACACAAACGTGAACCTATTGAACGCAAATTAATTCGAACACACTGATCCAGCGCAGCGCCAGATTAATAATAATAATAATATAAGCTTTATTCCGAGTATACATTTGATAATTATAACATTATTGAGGTTGTATACCGGACGCCCACTCTTGGGCATAAGCCTCCCCTATCCTATGCCAGGTTGCTCTATTGTATGCAGGTCTTTGCCATGGGATCCCGACCTTGCGTTCTATATCTTCCCTCCACCTCACAGCTGGTCTGCCTGTTTTCCTAGTATTCCCATATGGTGTCCACTCCGTGGCTCTTTTTGCCCATTTATTTTCGTTCATCCTCGCCAAATGTCCCGCATACTTCATTTTTAGTTTTCGTATCGTTTGTAAGATATCTATTGTGCCCCGTCTCTCTGTGATCTCTGCGTTTCTGATCCTGTCCCTTTTGTTTACCCCTAGGATACTTATCTCCATGCTTCTTTGGGTTGTTTGCAATTTTTGTGCTTGTCTTTTTGTCAGGGCCCATGTTTGGGCTCCTTGAGAAAGTATGGAAATAATACATGAGTTCAAGATCCTGACTTTTGCGCTGACCCGCATGTTACTCTTGAAGATTTGTTTTAACGCCCAGTACCCTCTCCATGCCTTAGTCTTACGAGCTTGCAGTTCTTTTTCCATCTTTTGTTCAAATGACATAATTTGACCTAGATACACATATTCTTTAACATTTTCGGCTATGGTTTCTTCTATTTCTAGGTTCGTATTCGAGGAGTTACTCATATACTTTGTTTTTGAAATGTTCATCTCTAATCCTACCTTTCGACTAGCCGTCTTCAATTCTATCAGCATTCTGTCTATTTCTCTTCTGTTGTTACTGAGCAGTACAATATCGTCCGCAAACCTTAAATTCGACAAGTGTTTTCCACCAATTTTTACGCCATATCCTTCCCAGTCTAGGTCGCAGAAAATCCCCTCCAGTACCGCATTAAAGAGGTTCGGCGACAGCGGGTCCCCCTGTTTCACCCCTCTCCTTGTCTTAAATAACCTTCCTTTCATATCGGTTTTAATATATGCAGATGACCCGTCGTATATTTTCCTTATAATCTCGGTTATTTTTCTCTCGATTCCCATTTTGTTTAATGTTTTCCATAAACAATTATGATCTACTGTATCGAAGGCTTTCTGAAAATCGATGAACACTATATGAAGCTCTAGTTGGTATTCTTTTCCTTTCTTGATAATCTGGTTTAAGGTCTGGATGTGATCCACAGTTGAGAAACCCTTCCTGAACCCCGCCTGTTCCTCCGGTTGATTCCAGTCTAGTTGTTCGTACACTCTGTTTTTCATGATCTTCATAAATACTTTGCTCACATCCGAAGAGAGACTTATCGGTCTGTAATTATCTAGGCTTCTCTCATCTCCCTTTTTATATATTAAAATGATTTCCGCTATCTTCCATTGAGTCGGAATATAATTTGTGTCTACGATTTTGTTGAACAGTATTGTACTAAGAGGTTCTGCCAATTTATCCGCGAAGAGTCTCAGTATCGCATTCTCTAAGGTGTGCCTCTAATGCTCTGTATATGACACTACTATCTTCGGCGTCCTGATAACAGAAAAGGTCAGCATTGTTTTATCCGCCACAACCCTGATCGCGCCAGCCCGTTCGCGAAATTTGTCTCCGTTTCAACTATACTCGCGATTCACGTCCCGCGTTAAAATGCTGACTCGACGAAGTTCAGATCTTGATTAAATTCGTTCGCTTTTTCAATTATTTGATTTATAACATGGATCTGATCAACTGTTGAATATTCTTTCCTGAAGCCTACCTGTTCAGAGCCTGGGTTGTGGTCCAAAATGGGGTATAGAGATTTTTCCTATGTTCGAAGTTAAACTTATGGGCCTATAGTTATTAATATGTATCTGATTTGCCACCTTTCTCGAATAGTAACACTATTTCTGATATTTTCCATTAAAATAGGGATTTTTCTTTTACAAGTATTAAATTGAAAATTTTTGTGAGTGCAGGGGTCAGCTCTACGGCGAAGCACTTGAGTTCCTTATCTCCTACACCATCTGACCTTGTAGATTTTCCTTTAATTTACTCAGGGTGGAGAGGATTTCGTCTTCTAGGCATGGAGGAATTTTCATTTCTTCTACAGTTAACTCTAACTCTGAATTTGTGTTCTTTTTCTTCTCTCCTTCATATAGCTTTTGATAAAAATCAATCGCTACCTTAACTATATCCTGTCCCTGTCGTATTCCATTTTGTTAGATTTATTCGCGGTCTTTGAGGTCAGATTTATATCCCAGAAAATTTCTTTTTTAACCTTTTTTCACTGCTTCCGAATCTTTATTTCCACCAATTTTAATTCGCAAGCCTAGAAAAGAAGCCTTCACTTATTTTGTTTCCAATTTTAATTCATTAGTTCACTAACAAAAAGACACTAGTAGAAAAAGAACCTGGTGCTGAAGTTTGTCACAAATTTTGCAACAAACTGGAATGTTCATTCGCAACTTTTTTTTTAGCAAATTCCTTTGACAATTAAGATGAACAATTATTTTTTTATATTTAACTCAAACATTGATCAACAGCAAAAATCGAACACTGAAATATGAACTACTGATAATGGAAGGGAGAAGTAAATATTTCAAAAACGATGATTTTCGACAGGGCGTCTATCGGTTCCGGAAGTCCTGGAGGCTAAAAGTAGGTTTCGGAAATCCAAAAAAATCCCGGAATTCACATAACTATTGCCAAAGGTCCCGGAATAAATGTTGGACACAATTTGTTCCCCAAAGCTTGGACTGTTTCCGGGATGGAGACTGCTTTTTGTATAGTCCAGATCGATAACTATCACCCTTCAAATACACGCACGCTCTATACAGTAGAAGAATACAGGTAACACTGTTGTGTATATTGAGCTAAACAGCATTTTTTTGTACCCAAATTTTTCCCGGAAGAGTCTTATGAAGTCCCGGAACTCCAAAACTGAATTCTGGTAGACACCCTGTTCGAGTCAGTTGATCACAAACGTTCTATGTTTGAATCGGTATTTGCCCTTTAGCCTCTATGCCAGTGAAGGAATAAAATGAAACGCCATTTTTCAGTGAAATTTTTGAAAATTTGTACGTGAACTATTTCAAACTTCAAATGTCGAATCGTTTGCTTTTTGAATTTTTCATCTGTCTATTTTTTCGATTTTCTACATTTCCCCCTTTTTTGCAGCACTGAGATGAATTTTTTTTTGGAATTGGTAGGAAGTATCGTGATTTGTAGGATAACGAGGAACTCAGTTTTATCTTAGAAATAGTTTTTCTCCTTTTGTGTTATTTCCACTTCTTTTATTCGCCTTTTCAATATTCTCCTGGGAGTATTTTTAACAGGAGACGCGAAATACTTCTTATGCTCGGGAAAACCGAGATAATGTCCTTTTCAACAATATTGTGCTGTAATGTTTTATTCACGTTCCTAAGCTTACGCAGTTCAACATTTCTGGATCCATACCATGTATGCCGTACGAAATTAAAAATAAATTAAGCCGACAAGGCGTACAAAAATTGAATAATTATCGTCAGCTCGGAGCCTAAACCCAAATTGGGCAAAATATTTCTGTTTTCGAAAACTTTAGATTTCGAAAAGTAATTGAATCTTAATTATGATAATTGACTAACTAACTGACTTACACAGTGTATATTCCTCGTAAGCGAAATTTTTCCGATACAAATAAGTCAATTATATTTTCAGTATTTAAAAAAACTGAAAAACGATGAAGTTGCGTGACTCAGCCGTACATCCGATTCTGAGCAGTTTCTAATTATAAATATTGGTAATGAGACGGTACGTGCTATCAAAAATTTGAGCCCGAAAACTAATCAGAAAATTCCTGACTCCCGATCGAGGCTTTATGCACTTCTCTCGTAAATACCTTTTTTTTTTTTATTTACTTTAGAGTAAACGTGACCGACCACACTCTGCACGACCTGATCGTCTCGAAGTATCTGGTATTTTGTACTAAACGGATTTGCTTGTTGCTACTTGCTACCCGTTACAAACTAATACTGGGAAACATTCACCTCAATTAAATGTAATTTTTAAAAAACTATAATTACCTAGTAACCGGTTAGCATGTACGTATCTATATAAAATTTAGCGATGAACGAACCTCCATTGTTAGGTACTTGAAAAACTAAACGATTCCAATAGAAGAGATTAACCCTTGCAATATATTAAAATCGATTTGATGATTAATGAAATTTATCAGAAATTCTGCCCTAAAGACAGTAGACGAACTAATTAAAATTTTAGAAGTTGGTAGGGCACTGAACTCGGAGAGTTTAATCTATGTTCCACTGAACGAATAATATTATCACAGCTGTTACTTCGATGATATTTCTCGATTCAAACCACGAAAATAATTATCCTCAGAAAATGAAATACATACTTTACGATATTTTAACTGCATGGTTTTAGTACGATCCATTGGGGCTTGACCACCAATGAATCTTGTCAGTGCAACCTTCACAAGATGACGAGATGACATGCTATACTTGAGGCAACGGTTTCAAAAAACAAAATTTCCTCAAGTGAAAATTAGGACAAAATTGTGTCGGTTCCTCGGTTCTGCCTACTTTGAGAGAGAATCTTTTTCTGGTACAAGTTTTATTTATGGTGTTTTTCGTATTGAGACTCTGTAACAAAATTGTCACCAATTGGGAATATTAATTTTTCCTGCAAGACAGAAAGTTCTCAGAAATTACCCAACTCGAACTGATTTCCAGCCTTTTTTTTTTTTTTTTTTTTTTTTGAAAGAGGGAGGTGCTTTATTCTCTTTCTTTAGTATACCTTCATGTTAACCCAGATGTAGAGATGTGACGCAATAGATATTTGAAGGAGTCTTTTTCTAATTTCCTCTCAACCCGAACCCTGGAATCCGCCCTTTCGAGCATTACTTCAGAGACGTCGAGGAGGCTGTTAGGGCTGTCTTAGCCCTCTTCTCTTGTTGCCGAAAAACCGGCCTAGGTCGAAATCTAGCGAGTTGCTGCGTGGGCTCGAACTCGGGGACCTCCGGATTCCGAAACCAACGCGCTATCCTTTCGGCCAACTAGACCTCCATATTTGAAGGGGTAACATATATAATAATTCACAAATTAGCTCGTTCCCTTTATTTTTACACGCGTGGTTAAATCGACTGTGGACGTATTGACCAGAAAAGATCTTTAAGAACAAATATCTAGTTTCTTAGTGAATGAAAATTTTCTTCGTCTCTAAAAGGGTACGTGAATGCACATCAGCTATGGTCTTTCCAATACGGAAACCGAATTTGCTCCCAGTATGCATTTTAATATCTGAATTAGCTCCCGATTTTTTTCTGCCATTTAATAACCAAATTGGCTCCCTTCTTTTCGCGATTAAATAACTGAATTCGCTCTTTTGGATACACATGCGACACCAACCTCTATGCAGTGATTTTCCTTCACATTTTTACAGACTTAGGACTATCTTGTACAGATTCTCGTTGCAGTTCCAACGCCGTTGGAGGGCTGCGGCTCCCGCTACAGGGACTGTACCTGCCGAGTGGTGGCCGCACTGTGGGTCAGTGTTCCCAGATGAAACTTTCAAAAATATGGTTCGAAATCATGCGAAGTTCCTTTTTCTATGTCAATTTTCAGTATTTTATTTCATTCCCTGTTTTATCATTATTTTTGAGCCTCCAAACCATGCTATTACTAGCGCTCTTAGCGCCCATGACCCATAATATTAAATTTATATTTCTTTCAATCTCATCGCATGACTCTTTATAGGTCTGTTTGCACGCTTTCAGTTTTTCTAATTCTAAAAACTGAAAAAACTAGAAATTCTTATTTGTAAGTTTTTTGATGCGTGCAGGCAGTTTTCTGACTTTTTCGGATAATTCGTAAGTTGTAATATAAATTTTCCTAAGCAACGCATTCAGTGACTGTCTGTAGCCATACCTGTGGAACAGGAAAGATGATCATCAATATCACGTGTTACGCTGACGACACTTGTTTCTTTGTAAATAGCTTGCAGGGATAGTAAGCTGAAGCCACTAATGGCTTAAGCTAAAGCTACAGTCACAATTTTGGTTGTTATTCATTGAACCAAAATCCAGCCAAGCGAATTCTGCAAGTCGGCTTTCAGCCCATAAGTCAGTCATAAGTTAGGTATTGTGGATTAAACTTATCATTCCGTTTGTAGGGTGTGCCAATTCACTTTTTCTTCTTCTGTAGTTCAGAGTGCTTTCGGCTGTTATGCCATCATCAGTGGAGTACCCTATATGAGACTTGTCTCTTGTGGTCTTGTTGTCATAGTTGAGAGTAGTACCATATGGTGAACCTGTTTAGTCGTGTGTTCCTATTGGTTGTCTGTTATTATGCAGTCTGTCCAATCAGTAAGTGTTATTAGTTGTGGGATCCTATTGGTTGTCTGTGATGGTGCAGTCTGTCCATTCCGTGGGTCTTATGTTATTAGTTCTGTTGTTCTGAGGTTATTGTCGTTTATTATCTTGACTGCTCTGTGGCAGTAGTTGTGTAGTGCTGCCATTTTGTGTTTTTGATGGTGGAATGAGCAGTGGCGGAACCAAGGGCGGGCCTGGGTGGGCCGGGCCCTTCCAAAAAATTTTTTTGGCCCGCCCAATTTTTTTGAACAATGTGACATTTTTTTACGAAAAATAACTCACTTATAATAGACGAAAAGAATTCAAAAATAAAATACTTATAATCGATTTGCCAAAAGTTTAAATTTAGATAATGTTGTAGAGAATTTTGCTCTTCATCATAAAAATAGTCGTATTCTTTTATATTAATTGTTAATATCATGTAAGTACATACATATACAAATTTTTATAACAAGTACATAGTTTTATTCAAGCTGGCGTTTTATTCAAAAAATCCCCGTCCTTAACAATCCGGCCCTTCCGTGCCCACCCGAAGAAAAATCGTAGTTCCGCCACTGGGAATGAGTCTTTGGGTAAGTGAATTGGCACACCCTACAAACGGAATATTACCAAGTTCACTCACACTCCAAAATGGACACTAAAATTAAACTTCAATTCACCTTATACCTAAAGCCAAAGAAAAAGAAAAATAATATTTGTAAATAAACTGATGAAAAAGATTTACTGTTTAGAATTGGTTTTATTAGTTATCAAGATGGTGGGAAATTGTAAGTTTTGTAACTTGTGACTAAAGCCAACTCATGTGCAAAGATTAAGCCATAAGTCAAACAGCATTAAGCCACATTTGAAGTTAGAAAATTGGCTTCTAGCCATAAGCCAAGTCAACCAGCAGCTGAAAAACCATCAGTTAAGCTTAAGCCAGTGAACATCGACTTTACACCTCTGACGGCTAGTCACTCAAAGTTGGGTTCAGATTAGGTTTGGCTCCTTTCGGCGGAGTCAGGAGCGGTAGAAATATGACACCCATCCCCTCGGCTCTTATTGATTTAAGATTCGAAATTCAATATTCAAAATATATTTTTAAAAAAAAAGTTGAGTAAGGTTTCTATTTTGATACACATATGGCAGAACTCCTATGCAATGATTTACCTTTCCATTTTTACAAATTTAGGACTGCGAAATTCTTCAGATTATTGATGCTTGTATGGTTAATAATCGACTACTTACAGATTTTTTGAAATTAGTATCATAAACAGGGGCGAAACTCAATAATTTGGCAGTTGGAAAATTTTGAAACTGTTTATTTGAATTTTTCACTTTTTAAGAACGTTTGTTTGTTTTTTCAATTTAAAAATATTTTGATTGAAGAATCGGCAAATTTTTAATTTTTTATAAATTCTGTCGGAAAATTTCTTTTCTTCATCCTCCCCCTCCCCCAAACTAAAATTAAGTTTCAACTCTGATCATAAAAATCAACGCTTATATGTTAGTTAGCATAAAAATTCCCAAGTCGGGAACATTTCCATTAGAATATTCAGAAATCGCGCGGCAAAAATTTAAAACACTTTTGTATTTTCTAGATATTTCCTCATCAAATTTGCCAGAAATAGAATTTTTCATTGCTGAATCCAATTCAGCTTTTTCTCGATATCGTCTGTCTATGGACTTAACACTGTCTTCATTCCAGGTTAGTTTAGGTTCACTCTTAAAGGGCGGTCCGGTTTAAGCCAAATGGAACATAAGCACTGTATGATGCTATACGTATTATGTAATAAATTTCCCTCACCCCAAAATGGGGAACGAGGGCCAAAACAAAAACAAAAGTTCCATTCTGATACACATACGCCGGCGCGGATCCATGGGGAGGGGGCGGCAATGAATAGCTTCGCGCACTTTTCCTTCTGCCATTCCTCCCTCCTCCAATGAAGAGAAAATTATAGGAAGAGGGGGCGGGAAAAATTTCCGCGCCTAAGCGCACTTTGCGAACTTTTCCTTCTACACCACCCGCCAAAAGAGTGATTGTCTAGATCCGAACTTGCATACGGGACGACCCCTGTGCAGTGATTTTAGAAATTCTTGGTCTCATGTACAGGTACTAGGGAGTCTCTTATTGTACAAATTTTCGCCAATTGATTAGGGTCGCACTGAAATGTGTTCCAATCGACCTAGAAACTCGCCATACAAAGTTTGAGGTCATTAACCCGTGCCGCCTTGACCTTGAAGTTACGTGTAATACTGAGATTTTACAAAGCGAATATCTCGGAACAGATCAACTTCTGGACCAAAATGCAAATAACATAAAATGGTCCTTGTTAAATTTTTTATAAAAAAGATCCTATACTACTTTTGTAAAAGTTTCAAGTAATGTGGATTTTGTTATTTTTTCTTTCATAACCAATCATCTTTAACTACTATAGCTAAATCGCAGTTATCTAAAAAAGTATTCACTTTAGGACCAAAATGCAAATAATATAAAATGTTCCATGTTAAATTTTCTATAAAAGGTCCCATACAACTTTCCTTTAGAAAACATATCTATAGAGATAATCGCAAAAATGCGTGGAATGTTCGGAGAACATAGTTCTTTTAAAATTATTTTACAGCTGAAGTATCTATTAATATCGAGTAATGCATATTACAATATAACTTCAGTCTTTGTCTACTGGGGCAAGCGCTCCAGTTGCCCCCCCCCCTGGTTACGCCCATGACAGTTTGTTGGGTACCTACTATAGAGTAGACCTCGGATTACATATGTATGTATATCAACAATAGTCAACAAGGCGCATAAGATAAAACATTGTGCTGTTGAGGAAGTCACATGTTCTCAGAATTCACTGTCATTTCCTATAGGCAAATCGCTGTTTCTTATTGTTGATTGTACATCTTCTCAAGTCCACAGTGGCGGATCCAGGATTACACTTTGGGGGGGGGGGGGCTAAATGTTGGAGAAAAAATGAGCAAACAAAATTTTAAGCATGAATGCATGATTGTTGATAAGTGATAATGTTGATTCATTGATAACGCGATATGTATTCACGAACTGTGCTATGAGCGCTACTGTCATTAAAAACATCGGTGGCTAAAATAAGTGAAAAAGCGAGTGAAATTTTTTTTTTTTTTGGGGGGGGGGGCTATAGCCCCTTTAGCCCCTCTCCCCTGGATCCGCCACTGCAAGTCCACCATAACAAGTCTTCAACGGAATCTTAGAAATGCTCGAAACTCAATAAAAACATTGGAATTAGTTAGGGCTCATGGGTACCTAGTTAAAGTTTCAATTTTCGGCTCTTCCGCAAATTTTTTATCACTAGGGTCAGACCAATAGTCCTACCTCTTGCAAATACAAGCTTTTAACAATCGCAAACACTTCTACATGTGTCCATCTTCACCCCTTTAACGATGTGATGAAGGGGTGAAGATGGACCCATGTAGAAGTGTTTGCGATTGTTGAAAGCTTGTATTTACAAGAGAGTGATAGAAAATTTGCGGAAAAGCCTAAAATTGACACGTTAACTAAGTATCCATGAGCCATTGACCGGGAAGGTTGGCGTCTTCCTGTAATCCGCGCTAAGGAGGTCTGATCATTGCTTACTATCATCACGCGCATCGGTTCCCCGACATGCTACTCCGAGTATCGTTGGGCGCTAGCACTGTCTCTACAAAGGTCGACTGCACTATTGCGAAAGTGAGCGACCGGCTTCGAAATACCCCCCCCCCCCGCAGGGCTCCCCCACCGTCACTACCTGCCTGCATCGCCACACCTACCAAGACAAAAAAACGCGAATATCTCGGAACATATCAACTTCAGGACCGAAATATGTACATTATCAAATGTTCCCTGTTCAATTTCCTATAAAAAAGATTCTGTACAACTTTTCTCTAAAACGCATATTTACGGAGATAATCGCAAAATTGTGTGAAAGTTCGAGGAATCTGGCTTCTGTTATTTTTTCTTTCATAACCAATCTTTACTCGCTAAATCGTAGTTATCTAAAATATTCACTTTAGGACCAAAATGCAAGTAACATAAAATGCTCCTCGTTAAATTTTCTGTAAAAAAGATTCTATAATACAACTTTTCTTTAGAAAACATATTTATCGAAATAATCGTAAAAATGCGTGGAATTTTCGAAAACCATAGTTTTTTTATTATTATTTTACGGCTGAAATATCTATTAATGCGTGGTAACGCACACTACAATATAACTTCAGTCTCTGTCTACTGGGGCAAGCGCCCCAAGTTGCCCCCTCCCCCACTTGGCTGCGTCTATGACAGTTTGTTGGATACCTACTACAGAATACACCTTGGATTACACATGTATATCAACAATAGTCAACAATTTGCGCGTAAGATATAACGTGGTGCTGTTAAGGAACAGTCACGTGTTCTCAGAATTCAAGGTCATTTCCTATGGGCAAATTGCTGTTTCCTATTGTTGACATACATCATCTCAAGTCCACCATACCAAGTCTTCAACGGAATCTTAGGATGCTCAAAACTCAATAAAAACAGTTTGTTAACCCTAGATCGCAAAGTTTGGTTTTCTTCAATCATTGAATTTGTAATTATAGTTATGGCGTGGTGGGACGTTGAAGACTTGTTATGATGGACTTGAGAGGATATACAATCAACAATAAGAAACAGCGATTTGCCCATAGGAAATGACAGTGAATTCTGAGAACATGTGACTTCCTCAACAGCACAATGTTTTATCTTATGCGCCTTGTTGACTATTGTTGATATGCATACATATGTAATCCGAGGTCTATTCTATAGTAGGTACCCAACAAACCGTCATGGACGCAGCCAAGTGGGGGAGGGGGCAACTTGGGGCGCTTGCCCCAGTAGATAGAGACTGAAGTTATATTGTAATATGCATAACTCGATATTAATAGATATTTCAGCTGTAAAATAATTTTAAAAGAACTATGTTCTCCAAACATTCCACGCATTTTTGCGATTATCTCAATATATATGTTTTCTAAAGGAAAATTGTATGGGACCTTTTTATAGAAAATTTAACTAAAAACATTTTATGTTATCTGCATTTTGGTCCTAAAGTGAATATGTTTTTAGATAACTGCAATTTAGCTATAATAGTTAAAGATTGGTTATGAAAGAAAAAATAACAAAATCCATGTTACTCGAAACTTTCACACATTTTTGCGTTTTAGAGGAAAGTTGTATAGGATCTTTTTTATAGGAAATTTAACAAGAAACATTTTATGTTATACGCATTTCGGTCCTGAAGTGGATATGTTCCGCGATATTCGCGTTTTTTTGTAAAATATCAGTATTACACATAACTCTAAGGTCAAGGTGGCACGGGTTAATGACCTCAGATTGAGCTCAAATTTTGTATAGCGAGTTTCTAGGTCCATTGGAACAAATTTCAGTGCGACCCTAATCAATTGGCGAAAACTTGAAAAATAAAAGACACCCTAACAGGTACCTACACTAATTTTCATCATTCCTGTGTATAAGCCTATCCAGTGAAACTAGCACTAGCGGGAGCGAATTCGGGTTCAGCCCTTTCCAATGGAAATAATATATCGAACAACCTTTCAAAATAAGATTATTTTGGGTATCCGATTTCAAACAACTCAGCAAGTTTTCTACCTGGTCTCGATCAGGATCAAAATTGCCCTTCAAATGATCGAAATTGAGTTACTTTGAAAATTCGAATAATCTATCAAAATGCTCCAGAGGAGGAGCAGGCAAAATCATCTCGACTGTGAAAATCGAATCAACTATTGAAAGAGGACATTTCGGATCGTTGATTACGATTATCTCATCGTTCCAATATTGACCCCAAAATCCAAATGTCTTAAGTAAAAATTGACGATTTTACTTCATCATTTTTTTAAATCTCGCGAGGGACCAGGGCGATACCCGGCGGCCAGTTCGGAACTGTCTCCGGTGGCTGCTTGTATTCGTCGAAAAACATAAAAATAAAAATCAGCGTGTCTCCCCTCCACTACCTTACATACCTTCGAGTAGGTTTAGCGGGGGGTAGGGAGGGGAACTCATATTTTTAAAATTACATCATGCATGCGAAATATATGTATATACAAATGAAACTATTTACAATTCTAAGCTAAACTATACTGTCTGTCTGTCTGTCATCTGTCGATTAGTCAGTCAGTGTCTCAGCCAGCTTGAGATTGTCTATTGTCTCCTTCAATTTCATGACATATGTCCCTATCGGTTTCTATTTTCCTTCCCCGTCCGCCACTTTGACAGCACACCCAAGATGGGAGGATCGTTCCAAGTAGAGGGGGCCGCCTTCAATGTCAACCGGTTACCACTAGACTTCAGCCTCTAATTCTTTCTTTCTCCCCCCTCCCCCTCGCTCAAACGCAAATTTTTATTCAATAGAAATCTTGTGGATCACGCCGATAAAGTAGCTAAATTTCGAACAGTATCACAGTGAGTCAACCCACAAAATAATAAAAAACTTGATAAGTCGAGTTCTGTTGTTAGTTTATGACGAAAGAAGCGAATTTTGAGCGTTCTACAAGTCCGGCGAATCCGTTTGCTTTGTCAGTCTAGAAACAGCGCCGCTCATGAACGTCCAAATAACGGGCTGAAATTGACTCGGCGTACAAGAATTAAATGTGAGGAATCTACATAAATTTAAATACATAGAAAACGCGGCAGCGAGAGATGATCAAAAAACAATCGCGTTACTTCTTTTTCAATGGCAGTCAAATGCGGCTCATTCATCGACGTTACCCATAGCCACAGGTTCAGGGACGAAGAGTCGCCGTAAAAGGACTGAAAAAAAATTCCTACCTGGTCAATGCTACCGGCGTAAATATTGCGACAAACTGAAATGAAGATTACACGATAGATTTATTATTCGTACATTTTATCCGCGTGAAAAGTTGTCAACATGATGAGGCTGACAAGTTTGACGAACACGAGTTGATGACTCGAACTTGGGCAAACAATTGCGATGTCGCAATTATCGAACATCGAGATCACTGCTAGTCTGAAAATGTTAATTTGGGGGCAGGGATGGTCGCACGTTCGAAAGCATATTATTGCCTCCTCGTAATTGAAAATTTAGCTATTTCTGAAAGACCGGTAGCCAGCCTAATATTGGGGGGGGGGTCTTGTCTTAACCAAAGGGGGTTGTTAAAGGGGATGCTAAAATTAGAAAAACTATTACTTGATGAAGTCGCAACGGGTCCACACCCTTTGGTCCCCCCCCCCCTCTTGGCTATGCAACTGCTAAAAGAAGTGTCTAAGTGCTAAAGCTTCGTTTGCTGAAAAAAGTGAAGAAAGCTAACTTGTAGAAACTCGCTGTTTCTTTAACAGCAAGAGCGGCTCACAATTGTTGGGATGCTGTCCTAACTGACATACTGAAAGTACCCGCCGCATCACTTCCCCTATTTTTTAGAGAGAGGAGTTCAAAACAACTCAAATCTATGTTTTGTTTTTTTTTCAAGTCGTGTATCATAGGATATAAAGAAAATTTCTTAAAGAAAAATTCTTCTGCACCAGATGATTCTCTATTGAAATGTTTTCTAGTACTTTTTTCGCATCTACTCCAGAATCGTTCCAACTAGGGGACGGGGGGTTGTCAAAATGAACTTTTCGAGCAGCTTATGGAGAGGAATGATGTATTTTGAGTTCATAGGCGCCGACTTTGGCATTTCTTTTTTGGGAGGAGGAGGGGGGGGGGTAGACGATCCCAACATTTTCAACTCAAAAATGGAAAAAGTACAACAAATTTTACCATCAATTTTTAAATTTAATAAAGAAGAAAGTAAAATATGATACGTAATAATGAGAAGGGTATAATTTTGGCACCAAAATAGATGGAAGACAGCCATTCGAATCTTCAAAGAGAGGGATTTTTGACTGCTCCTAAGAACCGTGATAACTTTTATTCTACCCCCCCCCCCCCCGCACACCCAATATTTTCCATAAGTCGGCGCGTATGTTTGTGTTGTTTTCTCATTTCATGAGATTTTAAGAGTGGTAAAAGTTTAAATCTTATACATGCATTCGATTTCAACTCTAGTCTTCCATCCCTGAACATTTTTCGTTTCCCCCTCGCCTCGCCCCTCGGATACCACATTTGTTTCAATTGTTGGACAGACAGTAATTTAGAGGGAGTCTTCGAGCTGATAAAGCTTATAGAAATTCCGTGAGGTAATTGGAGTATCCGTTATAGGCCCCGGTATCCAATTTTACTATCATCTTATCCCTAAGTTGAAAATTGTTGCTGACAGTTGTTGGGGGTGGTGCCCTAACTAACATACTAAAAGTCTCCACCCATCACTTCCCCACTGTTTTTTAAAGGAGTTCAAAACGATCCAAATCTGTTTGCTTTTTTTAGTTTTTTTCAAAAATGCCAAGTACTTGGGATATGAAGAAAATTTTTCAAAGAAGAATTGTTCTGCACCAAATTTACCATAAAAATGTTTTCTAGCACTATTTGTATCTACTCCAGAATCATCCCAATTGGGGAGCGGGTTATTAAAATGAACATTTCGAGCAACACAGTCAGTGGCGTAACCAGGATTTTCTCAAGGGGGGGGGGGGCGAAGTAAGATTTTCAAGGGAGAAAAAGTCGAAAATTGAGGTATTTTTTAAAAATTGCCGATATTAGAGGACTATTTTATGAAAAATAAAGGTAAAATTACTGCGCGATCAAAATTTTTTCGAAAAAACGTGTTTTAAAGGCGAAAAATTGCTCATTTCCCCATATTTTACATTCAATTTCAGGTGCCTTAGGGGGGCATTCGCTCCCTCGCCCCCCCCCCTTTGCTACGCCACTGAACACAGTGTAACATAGAATTTATGGACAGGGATGATGTATTTTGAGTTGTTTTTCATTTCGCGGAATTTTGAGAGTTGGGGTCTGGTTGGCCGAGTGGATAGCGCGCTGGCCCCGGAATCCGTAGGTTAGGTCCCCGGTTCGAGCCCACATAGCAACTGGCTACATTTCGACATAGGCCGGGATTTTCGGCAAGAAGAGAAGAGGACTACGACAGTCCTAACAGTCTCCCCGACGTCTCTGAGGTAATGCTCGAAAGGGCGGATTCTAGGGCTCGGGTTGTGAGCCAAATGAAAAAAAGAGTACAAGTTTACATTTTACATGCACTCGATTTCCTTTACTTCATAGTCTTCCACCTTTGGGAATTTTTCACATCCCTCTCGCCCCGACCCTCGGATACCACCCATGTGTTTCAATGATTTGGACAGGCAGTAGTTTGTGGAAGTTTTCGAACGGATAAAGTGTACAAAAATTCAATTGAGTTGTCTGGGTATCCGTGTAGGGTATTCGAAGGCCCCAAATTCAATTTTTCTATCATCTTGTCCCTATTTTGAGAATTGTTGCTGACAGTTGTTGAAGGTGGTGTCTCCGCCCCATCACTTCCCCTATTTTTTAGAGGAGTTCAGAACGGCCCAAATCGTTTTGTTTTTTTTTCTAAGTTGTGTACCATGGGATATAATGAAGATTTTTCAAAGAAAAGTTAAACTGCACCAGATTGGCCATAAAAATAGTTTCTAGTACTTTTTTTAAGGAGCACCATTACTTGAAAATAGTGATTAGATTACTTACCTAAAACTGTATTATCGAGGCAATACGCAGTTGCATTTTTCTTTAATTAGCGAAACTGTGAATAAATAAGTGTGTGAATGTTTCTAATCACGCTTTCAAGGGGTGATCAATTTTAAGAAAAAACAGTTATTACAAATGAGAGAATAAGAGAAACTGAGTAAGGTAATGTCTACCACCATGACACATCAGCCACATTGACACAACCTTCATAACTTTTTTTCTATTAGCGCTTCTGGCGTGAGAAAAATCAACGTAATGTAGAATGACATGACCCATCATAATATCCATCATTCGCAGAGATTCATGGAAAACTTTAAAAAAAATAGTTATTATTAAAAAAATTGTGTTTTTTTTTTTGACCAAAGTAAATTTTTTTCAATTTTAATTTTTCCTATGGAGAGGCCGCATGAGAAATAAAGTGAAAATGTTACATCTCGTTGGAATCGTCATTCATCTGCGCATCTTTTGGCATAAAAGAAAATTGAAAACGAACACTTGGTGGGTTGGTAACACTGCTTTGAAAAAAATCCTAATGTGTTCCCACACTGACACAAATTGATGGTTGACCACGATGACACAGTACAAATGAAAATTTTTGAATAAAATATGTGTTTCTAGCTTGACTTCCATATTTACAGTGAAAAAATCAACCAAAACTTGAAAAAAGGATTCATATTACTAAAAATAAATGCGTCATGGTGAACACTTTGGATTTTAGTTTGTGTCACAGTGGCAACTGAGAAACCATTGTATTTTAAATCTGTGTCAGCGTGGCCCTTGGTGAAGGCACCTTAACACAGAAATTTTGATTTTGTTTTTTCGACATATCTTTAACGTTTATGGAGTAAAATTTCTGAATATGTTATCCAATAAACCTTGTATATGGACTTATCGAATGCGCCATAGAAATCCAAAATTCAACAAATAGTACCAAAGTTACAGCCAAAACCAAAAATTTTGTGTCGTGCGGTGGCAGACATTACACCTTATGCCTTATAATTATGAACTGCTTTCATTTTCTTGACAAAATTGCACAACATTTCCAATCCCAGTGCCACAATTTTCAAGTTAATATGCATGTGGTGTCAGAAAAGAATTCAGCAACTTCCAAACCCAATATTTAATGCGGGCAATTTCTTTTTTTTTTCAAAATTTAGTTCAGGCACCTTTCACAGTGTCGCATTTTTTACTGATGTAGAGTCAAAACGATCATAAGACCAGTTTCATCAATATTGAATACTCTGTATTTAGTATTTATATTGAATAACATGACATTTTTGCCTGAAGATTCCGTCTTTCTTCCACAGTATCTATGCTCGAATAAAACTGACATTAAAAACGAATTCAGCAACCCTCAAACCCCTTAAAAATGATGCGCATGTTGTATTTTTCATTATTTTCAATTATAGCCTCAATCCTTCTCCCCAGATGTCGCAGTTATCAAAATTAGAATCCGAATAATACGAATTCCGCGACCTTGAATTTGCATTATATTTTCGGATATGTTTGACCCTAGCGCCCCGCTCCGGGTGCCACAACTTACAACTAAGTGACAAACTGACAGCAAAAATTATTTTAGTGACTCCAAAATCTCTGATAGACGTATTGAGTATATTATACCTTATTATTTTTGTTTTAGCTCCTGCTTACCCCCCCCCCCTCTTTCTCGGACACTACAAGTATAAAAATAGAGTCAAAATAGTATTTAAATAACTGATATCAAAATTGAATGCAATGCCTTCGGTTACGCCACAACCAAAACCTCGACAGAATGTTTGTACACTTTATCGGCTCGAAAACTTTTCTCAAAACACTACCTGTCCAAACCATCGAAATACAGAAGTACTAGATTTCACGTGTCTGGTATCCGAGAAGCGGGGCTGAGAGGGAACAAAAACTTTCCAATGATAGAAAGCTACCGAGGTTGGGAATTGATATAAAATTTGAACTTCTCCATAGTCTCCAAATTTCATAAGATGAGAAAAATCTCAGAAAATTTCTTTCCCTACCATAAAAGACGTGTGTTGGTCAAAGAATCGTCTTGAATCTCCTATTTGTGACGTTTCTGGGGTTGATGTGAAAAAAGTACTAAAGACCATTTTCATGAAAAATCTGGTGCAGAATAATTCTCGGTTGATGTTTTTTTATATTTTTGTAATTTCTGGAGAAAGAAAAAAAAACGATTTTTTAGAGACAAAGTGTTCGAACTCCCTTAAAAAATTAATGAAAGATCTAGAAACGGAAACTGTTTAGTTCATTAGGACTACACCCTCAACAATTTTCAGCCAACTTCCACTGGCCGCTACTTTTTTTAAGCCTTATTTATCTAGATTATTTTGTTTCGTTCGTTGGTAGATGCAAAAAAGTACTAGAAACCACATTTTTATAGAAAATTTGGTGTAAAACAATACACATGTGAGGCGCCTCTGGGAAAAGGTACCATATGTCAAAGAAATGAATTTTACCCTACAGCACAAAATGTAAGTCGCATCGTTCTTGTTTAGGCTTGTGTGTGCGTTATCACCGCAGCATTATTATCACGTTGCCGATGAGTCCATTATTTTCAAATGTATGATTTCCAGAACTTCCTTTTCGGACTTACCAGTTTTTCAAAACCAACCCTTCACTTGTTCTTCATACTGTCATCTTCAAAGTTGTATTCCTCGACGTACATGCATCGACTGTCTGTGAACTTTATATGATGTTTTAGTACATGTTCGCAGGATATCATTCCAAAATTGGAGATGGATCGGCAGAGTAGACGCCCAGACATCAATCTATTTTTACGTGTATTTTTCTATTTTTCTCAAAATTGAGATCTAGCTCAAGTCGTAAAACTTCAGCTGCTTTTATTTCAGTCTGTATTGAAACTAGAGGCTTAATTTTTTCCGAAATGCGGGTACATTTGTCCTCTATCAGATTCTACCAAAAACTTGAAAACAAGTTCTCCGACATATGATACCTTTTCACAGAAAGTCTTTCATAAACTACTCGAGTTTTTTTTTTTTTTTTTTTTTTTTTTTTTTTTTTTTTTTTTTTTGTGGAACAGACCGATTTTGGGCGGTTTTTAATTTCCTTTAAAAAATTAGCCGAAGTGATAGGGGTGGGGGCTTTCAGTATCTTACTTAGGACGCTATCCTCGATAATTTTCAGCGAACTCCCGCTTATTATTCCCTCTGAATTTCTTGTTTGCCTAGACCACTGACTATTCAACTTGATTTACAGAATAGCTTACCGTGTATGTAATGTAACACATTGCGCGAAAAATTCAAGGTAAAACCCGAAGTACGTAACTCCACATTAGGGTGGATCGTCAACAGTTTTTTTTCGAAATTTCTAACGCAACCCAAGTAAATAGTTGCCTCTGGTGAAAATTTTTTTTTTAATTCGCAAATTTTACATGAGGGATTAGTCCTTGAAGTTACGTACTATAGGACTGAAAATTGAATGTTTCATAGCGCCTTAAAAAAACCAGTTATGCATCATTTTTATATAATCTTCTTAATAGTATTCATTGCGGACTTTAAATTAGTTTATTTACAAATTTTGCCTATCTGTGAAATTGAAGGCGCTAATGCACTTACAATACTGTGATGCTTTTTAACGCCTTCAGTATGGCACATAGGCAAAATTTACATGAGACCTTAACAGTAGTAATGATAAAGATCTACAAAAGTAGTTATATACAAATTCTGCGTATCTACAATATTGAAGGCGCTAAAACACTTAAAATACTTTGTTGCTTTAGAGCGCCTTCTATTTCACAGATAGACAAGACTTGTATATGAACTAATTTGAAGGTTCGCAGGGAATACTATCAAAAAGGTTGTGTGCAAATCTGGTCCATCTTGCATATTCAAAGCGGTAGACCATTGAATAAAAGTACTGGTATAAAAATCAAAACTTGGAAAGAAAAGCGGTATAGGTTAAGATTATTCTTACTACAAAATATTAATAGAGGTTCATTTTTGGACTAAATGGAAAAAAAATTAAACCCGATGTCAGGAAAAATGTTTGAAAAAAATCTTTCTCTCATATACAGGCCATGCAAAGAATTCGTATGTAATATATACTCGCTCCCTTTGGTGGAGTTATAATGTGTCTTATGGTTATCTCTCGCTTTCTTACAAAAGAAGAAGAATATCATACTATGCTAGACCTTAAAAGATTTTCGGCGCTCTATTTGATAAACTCAGCTGTACAACAAACTATACCACGTAGTATTTTTGCATCAATTCAACGGCCAAACAAAAAGATTCAAGTAATTTTGCTTCAGGATACGTCCAGTCTGTGTGTTTTCCTCGTTTCCCGTCCCATGCCATACCGAATCAGTGGAAGATTTGTTTAATTTTACTGATGTTCATGTGTCATTTCTTCACCCCATACCTCTTTTCTTTCGAAGTTTTGATTTTTAATAGTACTGTTATTCAATGGTCTACGGCCTTCAGTATGAGAGATGGACCAAATTTGCACATAACTTCTCCAGTTCTACCAATTAAAAGTAACAAAAAAGTTTATATTCAAATTTTGCCTACCTGTGAAATTGAAGGCGCTAAAGCACTTGATTAGTTTGTCGATTTATAGCACCTTCAAACATTGCAGATAGGCAAAATTTGTACATAACTCATTTTGTAGATTTGAATCATTGCTACTGTTAAGGTAATATGTGAATTTTGCCTGCCTGCTGTACTGAAGGCGCTATAAAGCAATAAAGTATTGTAAATTGTGTGCCAAAGTAAAGACATAAAAATGTCAAAAATGTTTTAGCGCCTTCAATTTCAGCAATAGGCAAATTTTGTATACGAACTAATTTAAAGTTCGCAATGAATACTATTAGAAAAGATGTAAAAATTTTGCATAACCGGCCTTCTTAAGGCGCTAGGTAACATTCAATTTTTAGCCCTTTAGTACATGCCTTCAAGGACAAACACCTTAGGAAAAATTTACAAATAAAAAATTGAACATTTTTCTTTCACCAAAAGCAACTTTTTAACTGGGTCGCGCTCAAAAATTCGAAAAAAAATTTTAGCGTATGTATGATGATCCACCCTACTCCACATAAAATGAAATTGAGTTGGAAGGTGGGCCACTTGGAGCAAATTACGAATATTATTTTAGTTCTACGTTCCGACAGAAGGTCATTGGACGTTGTATGCACGAGCTAGTTGTTATAGGTATTTTAACTGGTCAGTGTATTAGGTTTCGTGTGTTAAAATGAATTTCTACAATTCTAATCACCCGGCACTAATAATTACATCAGCCGCAGGCGCGGCATTATTTTTCGCAGCGTTGCGGAATCTTCGCAGCTTTTAAATCTCGTCTACTCTAACTCCGGCATCATAGTTTTTTATTCCGCCAGTTTCATCTGCCAAACACGAGAGCATTCCAGTTAAATACGATACCGTTCCATCTACTAAATATTGTATGGTAAACAACGTGACATCAGTAGTAAAAATAATATAATTGTTTCACAATTCGCAATCCGTTAATGCGAATTATGGCTGCTTTTTCCTTCCTTGAACGAAGTGTTAAATGTATGGCACCTGCAATCGGAAATGCGTGCAACGTTAAGCAGTAGTAGAATAAATTATAGAAGGACATGGGAGAACAAAAACCCATGCAAAACCTCTTGAAGCACCCCGCTGAATTCAGGTTTAGCCCACCTCTCTGGAAAAACGAGTATTCTGGAACTTGATCCTCCCCGCCTACTAGAAATATCACTCTATTTCTGCCTATGAAATGAAGTTTTAGGAATCACAAGTCCAGTAAAATTATTCGAAAAATTGACAAATACATAATATATTATGTAAAAATTCTCGGAAAGCTAAAATTGATGTAATTGGTGGGGGAAATACTAATGAGGAAAAATAAATAGCACGAAATGAAAAAGGCGTTAGCACGGAAACGAGATGCACATAAAAATAATGTACGAACACGAAATTTTAAGTAGTGAGCCCGCTACGACCTGCGCACGGAACTTTAACATTGTCGCAACGAAACGAAGAAAATTAAAATTAGTTTGAGGGGGCAGCTTCAGGTTTTCCGTCAACTAATAATGGAGTGGAGTCCATCAACGTAGTGGTTAAGCGGGAACATACCTTCAGGGAGGAGTTGCCCGCGGGGTGAATTTTCCTACCTACCTATGGCTCTTCAAGTAATGATTTGGCGTACATTATACATATGTATTTGCAACAAACTTTATAAGTGAGTTTCCTGTGCACGGGTGCTACACCTACAATTCTCGGACGTTTGTACCAATTTCACTTGACAGCAACGTATTTTGTCAGAACATTCGTGGGCCAATTCTTGTAGGCCATGATGGAAATGGTAGAGAAGTGGCCGAAACGGCGAGACCCGTCGTCAATTAACGGCGTCCCTGAAAGTGTGGACAGCAGCGGCAATGGGCAGTCTCTAATTACCCGGTACTCCAACGCACTGCACCCAATAACACTTCGAGGTACTTCACGGCCTCTTCCAAACACGCGGCCATCATCACGATGCGACAATTCAAGGACTTTGAACGCCAGAATTTCAAAACGTTCGACGATTACAAGCTGTGGTGGAGTGAATTGTGGAAGATAGAGGTAATGGCAAACAGCGACTCAGTTAATGCTACTTGCAGCTGTCCAATCTTTTTAAAAGAATAGGCAGTGCAAGCATTCGTTAAGCATGCTAATCTGACTGAAGTTAGTGGACGTCCCCATCTCAGCTAAAAACATACGCATCGGTCAAAAACGTAGGCGAGGTAGACCAGCGAAGGCAAAAAAAGCCTTATTAGTGCAGTGGATATTTTAAACCGTTATTCCGTAATAATTTTTTGTTCGCCTGTAAATTTTCCCGTTAAGAGAAATTGTTTACCGTTCATTTCTTTTTACTTCCGTTCGTACATTATTTTTACCGTGGACTTTTTTGGCATTTCGTTGGATGTTTTCTTATTTCGTTATGACAACCGATTTGTTTCGTGCACTCAACATCTTTTTGCGCGCTAATAAATGACACCCAATACTAATTAGTATACTAAAAATTATAAAGAATTCGACTGAAGCTTCTCTTCCTTCTTCCGCCACGGTTCGAAGTATGGTAAGGCCATGAATGTTGATTTATATGAAAAAATATTTCAACCAAAACATGTTTTTTACCCCTTTTACGATTTTTTTGTAACTACCCGAACATTCGCGAAAAAAAACTGAGGACTTGCAAGAATAGTGTAATTATATGGAAGAAAGTTTACAGAAAATGTTCTCAGAGTTTTGTTGAGGGTAAAAAAGTTTGGTACCATTGTGAATGATGTGTCTGTATTCTAGAATCTACGCTCCCACACGGTACCCCGCGAGATAACCTATCTTGACTCCAACCGCGGCTTCAGTACTCTCACTCCCCCCAGAAAGCGAGTCTCGCTGGCCCTCGCGGTCCCAAAACGCGACAGTACTAAGTGAAATTTATTTTTTGAAAATCATATTCAACCAATTTCTATGATCTTTAAGTAATTTTTTTTCTGTGTGGGGTTAGCTGGTTACCACCACTGTCATCTTGCACCTCCTTCCCATCGGTATGCGCCACAGTTCGGGGAATATGGCCAAAATGTTACCAAAACCGAGTTTAGCGACCTTTGGAACTAATTATTGGATACCCTTATTAAGCTTTACAAAATACTAGAACTCTGTCCCCTCATTGCATGGGCCTCAATTTCTTATATGGGGTAAATATATGAAAGGGTGAGGTGAATAAGCCCCATGAACGATATAACTCTGTGAAGTAGTAAAGTAGCTGAAGAAGATTATTATTATCTTCATAAGGTCTGTGCATCCCGATGCGCAATCAGTTACCCTTTAGTTACCCATTTGCAACCCTCGGTTACCCTTAGATTACCCAGAAACCCATCAGTTACCTTTGGTTCCTCTTCAGTTACCCAGGTAACTGGTAGGATTTTGGGCATTCTGATACGCAATCAGTTATTCTGTAGTTACCCGCGGAAAAGTTACCCATTTTTGTTAGAAAGGTTGGTCTTTTCGAATTTAATTTAGACCCGTATTTTGTTTATTTATTTATTATAATTTATTTTTTTTTGTTTTTTTTGAGGTGGTGCCGACAACAGTCCGTAGACCAATTACCGCCGACACCACCTTTATAAAATAATTTCACTTAAGATTAAAGACTTAATAATTTGTCTACTAGAATACAAAACTAAGAGTATAGTATTTATATTCATTCAGTCATTCATTCATAATTCGTTCATTCATTCATTCATTCGTTCATCCATTCATCCATTCAGCCATTCATTCGTATTCTTTATTTCATTTTTCTTCTCACCTTTTGCTCGTTTCCTAACCTTTAGCCTGCAGGATGGTCTTACGGAAATTATTCCTGGACTGGTAAAATATGTCAAGGTCCGGACAGCTCAAACACAGTCTATTATATTGATCCAATGCTCTGGATAAGACACTGTTTCCCAGGATATCCGTACGTTTGGATGAGGTGCGGAACGTTTGCATGGACCGGCTGTTAGCCTTAGGTACCCATAGATTGATTTACCTTGTCGAACGCTTTCCGGAAGTCTGTGTAGATTGTATCGACCTGCACCCCTCTATCAATATGCTCCGACAGGCATTGAGCGAAAGAGGCCAGGTTTATTTGTACTCCTCTGCCATGCTATGCGTTTATTATTTGGCTGTCCACCTGAACGTATATTTGGCTTTGTAATATTGACTCAAAAATTTTTGCAGGTACTGGGATAAGTGCAATTGGTCTATGATTTGTGATATCCATGGTGTTCTCTCCCTTGGGAATTGGTACTATTTTGGACACAGCCCAACGTTTAGGAAATTTCCCAGACTGTCAGGACAGGTTGTAAATATAGGCTAGGGGGGCCGAGAGTAGTTCCCGGAGTCTCTTGTAAACATATGTAGGTATTCCGTCTGGGCCCAATGACTTCTTAGCTTTCATCTTTTTAATAGCGAGTTCGACATCATTTTTGGTGATATGGTGTAATCGGGTCGTCCTTACGCTATTTTGCTTGTTCTTACTTAGTGGTGCCGTTAAGTTACTCGAGACATACACTGATGAAAAATAATCGGCGAATCTATTCGCGATATCCTTTGGCTCGGTACATGTCTGACCCTCATACTCTTTCACATCCGATTCTTAAGTTGCCCCCCCCCCTTTATCTTTCATATATCGCCAAAATCGCTCAATACTTTCATACTCATCATGCGCTTCCTTTATTTGCGTTTTTACAGTTGCACGCAGCTCTTTAAATTTGGCTTCATTTTCCAGGTTTCCCAAGTTCTTCCTCTTTTTCTTTTTCTTTTTAATTTTTCGCCGTCACCTCTCTTTCGCCCTTATATTGGATATTATATCCTTCGTATACCAGGGTGGGTATCTCGCTTTGACCCTGCTATCGGCAGCCCTAGACCTGGGAACGGTTACTTCCATTACCCTATTCATAAAGCCATGTAAATACTCCGCCACTTCATCCGGGTCTTTCAAATCGTACAAGTCACTCCAGTTCTTTTTTTGGACCCGGTCATACATTTTCCAAAAGTTTGCCTTATGATAAAGTCGCCTAGGATGCAATGTTTTGCTTTTGGTTGTATTTGTATGAGCAGATTTCCGCAAAGGGATATTTATCTCCAGCGGGGGATGATATGGATCCTCACTGTCGACAAGGGAATTTGTTTTAATCACATCTATACCAGGCCTGTCAGACATCACAAGATCTAGCGTTTTTCCATATGTGTTTTTTACTCCGTTACAGGAGAACAAATTGTTAACGTCCATGAAGTCATAGAGAGTCTCTGCCTTACTACAACTCAAAGCGCAATCAGGCGTGAAAGACGCAACGTTGAAGTCACCCATCAGGATTAGTATGCCATCGATGGAGCTAAAAGTGGCTATATGAGCAGTTATGATATCAGTTATTTCTGCATACGTCTCTACCGCTGTGTTGGGTGGCAAGTAGAATATCCCAATATGTAGTTTTTTTGCCGAGCCCTGTATATCAATTTTGACCCACAAGTAGTCACACTGTCCCTCATGTATATCCGGAAGGAAAACTTGCCTGGACCTGTGACACGCCTGCACCTCTAATAGCACTCCCCCTCCCCTACTGAGCCCGGTGTGTTCTCGATCCCTATCCTTTCTGTACACTCGATATGTCTCATGAAACAGCTCCGGGGTATGGATGCCTTCCCACAGCCAGGTTTCTGTTATACCGATTATATCGCAGTTCACTGTATGAGAGTTGAGAAACAGATCTTTAGTTTTAGTTCGCAGCCCCCTAACGTTTTGATATGTGATTTTTATTCCGCTATCCATATAAAACAGTCAATATCATACCCTGCGGGGATCCACAAATTGATGGGACAGAGGTACCGCTGCCACTATCGGGGACATCGCGTTGCACCTCAAGTTAGCTTTGCCAGAGGGGCAGAGCAATATTGGCTACAAGGGCCAGATTTGTACCTGGTGTGAATGTCCAGGAACAAAGCCTGTGTTTTGAGATGCGTCATGGCTGACTGTGCAAGAAGGTGAGATCAGGTGTATGATCTTAGATATGATATCTTAACGGTTAAGATAGGTGGACAAGAGTTCTCACCTTTTGGTTTTTACCGTATACCAGGTTGAACGAACTATTCTGGATCCTGTCTGACGTGAGTTAGTATTAACTAGGGCCCCCTGGCCGCTTTGCGGCCCAAACCCCCGTCGTCACTCACTTCGCTCGTGCCGGCCTGCACCCCCCCCCCCGCCTGGAAATCACGGTGCCAGCGTTAAGTTTACTCCAGTTTTTGAAATCCATGCGAACTTCGTTGCCGGAATTTTGGGCCAGTTGGAGCCGGCGTATATTTGGCCCGACTATTGCGCCTGGCGCCAATGGAGCGCCAAATTTCGATTAGTGCTCGATTTGCGCCCAGAATCTAGGGTAAATTTGGCGTATATCTGGCGCCAGTGCCGGAATTCAGGCTGGCCCCACGATTTCCCAGCGGGCTATAATCTAGCGCCCTAGGAATGTGCCTATTACGGCCCTGGACGTCATAGTAACATTTCTAAGTGTATCTTATATTACCCTATATAAAAAAATTTTCATGAGTATATGAAAACAACACGGCGCTACACCATCCAGGAGCTCTCTCCTCCATCAAGGAACCGCTTGGGGTGGGCTACCCTCTGCAAATCCCCACGGCTATCCTCCTCCATCGCAGTCACTTTCCCCCACCATGCTCCTCCTCGCCCAACGCAACGTCCTTCCTCACCGTGGCCGTCCTCCCTCTCCAGGAGCTCCCACCTCCACCGAGAAGCCCCCCGGGGTAGGGTACCTCTGATGAAACGTGAGATTGAGGTACAGGAGAGGCCACCAGGAATTTATCCCCACGGAGGGGAAGGTGGAGGTGGCTTTCACGGTTTAGTGTATAGAGAGCTCTTTCCCACCACAACTCCTCCTCGTCCTTCACCGCAACCTTCCTCCCCAAGCTCCTTTCTCCACCATGAACTACTTCCTAAGGGTAGGCTACCCCTGGAGAAATGTGTAATTAAGGTGCAGGGTAGGCAACCTGCAATGGTTTTTCCCCTTCCGGAGGCGGAGGCTTTTACTGTTTAGTGTATAGAGTCCTCCCCCACCACAACTCCTCCTCGTCCTTCACCGCGACCTTCTTCCCCCAAGCTCCCTTCTCCACCATAAACCCCCTCCTAATGGTAGGCTACCCGCCCCGGAGGCGGTGGTGGCGGATTAGTATAATAGAGAGATTAGTATCATTATTTAAGTTTTCAACAAAAAAATTTTCGAGATTTCACAGGGACTTTTCTGCTTTTCTGCACGTTCTATATTTGTAACCCTCGGTTACCCTCAGATTACCCAGAAACCCGTCAGTTACCCTTGGTTCCCCATTAGTTACCTGGGTAACTGGCGGGATTTTGTGCATCGGGATCTGCTTTAAAAAGTAATAATTCTTAACGAGGATATCTTGAACTCCATTTTGAGCGGTTCTAATCCAGATAAAATTGCTAATGACCTTTTTTATGGGAAATTCAATGTACAAGCTATTGCCAATAAAAAAACAGTAGCTTAAGAAGGCGAGTTGCACGAGTTCACAGTGTAACTTACCACCAGAAAAAGGCCCTTAGTGGCATCAAAATCTTTTAAGGAAAAGGCCCTTAGTTCAATGTTACTAAGGGTCTTTTGTTTTGGAACATTCAGATACTTCTAAAGGTCTTTTTCTGGTAATAAGTCACATTGTGAAAATTTTCTGATGCAATTTGTTCTAAAATTGATTTTATGAACACCTGTTGAACCGACTCCGAACATTTTTTTTTTCTGTGGTTACCACAACTGCCCTCTACTATTACCTACTGATACCGTTTTTCTATCTCCAGTCGTGAGAAAAAAAAATTCAAAGATAGAAGATTTTTCAAAATTTGACCATAACTCAAACCCTTCAAAAGTAAAAGTATGCAAACATATCTACATATTGTCGGGGTAGGTTGCCTAGTTACCAGGTGGAAGGGGGTTCACGGCAAAAGAGGCACCCTGTATTGGAATTTAAAAGCAAAGTGGCTGACATCTGGTGGATTTTTATCGAACCAGAAAAGCCCATGTATTTTAAATGGGAAAATTTTAATTTTCAAACTTGAATTTCTCCGTCATACTTTTTTTTTCTGAAAAATGTATGTCCTACATTTTGTTGAAATAGTTATAAATAATCAAAAAAAAGACAAGTCGATTTCAAATAAAAAATTCTGAGAAAATTAGAACTCCTTGAAAAATTGCGTTTTACATGGGTTGCCCCATAAGAGAACGATTTGATCACCCTTATATTGCTGGTGCGTGGTGATTTTCAGCCCGCTCTATATTTCCTTTGAAATCCCAATACCTATTTTCGTCACTAATTGAAGTGTTTCTTCTTTTGTTTCAGGTAAGTCCGAATGTACTGGCAGGATGTACAAGAATTCGATTTTTCGTAAGTTTTATAATTTCATCATTAAGATTAGATGAGACAAGGGCGGAAATGGGAGGGGCTAGGAGGCTAAGCTTCCCCCCGGTTTCAAAATTAGCGCCCCTAAATTTAATTATTAAAATTAATCTTAATGCAGTAATTTCTTCGAATGCCCAAAAATGGGGAAAGTTGAAAGATTTATATTTAAATTAAAAATTAATATTATAAGATCCAGTTCTTAAGAATCCTAATTTATTCATCCTACGCATCAACATACTCCTAGTAACGCCGAGTGATGCCCGCAATTCGTTTCTGCAATTCTAACCATTGGCGTTTTGGAGCAGCCACTCACTCACTGCTACTTCGGTGTCTGCTTGCTCTTTCTGAATCTCGCTGAGCGCTACGTATAGGTCTGGGTGGTTCTTTCCTAAAAACAAGTAGAATCGGTTGTGCCAACCCTCGCTAGCATTGTTCGTCTTCGCGGTGTTGTTAAGCGCAGCTGCGTGTTGATTCCGTATGAGGGGAGGGGAACGTGGAGGAACAGTTCTTCTTCGACCTCTGGCAGGATTCCCATGTACGTAGTACTCCTAGAAGTAATTGAGTACTGGTAACCACTCATCAGGTACTTCATCCCTCAACAAATCGAATACTCTGGGCACATCGGTAACTGGTACATACGCTAGTGCAACCAGCATATGCGTATACTGCCTAATGGAGAGGTCTTCGGGGTCGTTGTATGCTGCCTGTAAACCTTCTGCTTGAATCTTCCGATAAATTCTTTGCGCCAGGTGGAAGAAGCAACAGGTGATTAGAATATCTGGAAAAACCACTGCAGAGGCGTTTATAATAGCATGCTCGAAGTCGCTCATTATTCTCTGGGGGTTGCATTCGTTTACTCGGTATTGCTGTACAGCGTCCTTCACTGCTTGAAGAACTGTAGAGTACTGTTGTGTTTGTTTTCCTACTCTACTATAGTCTCTAACAGGAGTCCAGGGTACTCCATTTTCAGAAACGAAATTTGACTTTCAGTTTGGAAAGGTGGAGAAGAAAAATTTGCTGACAAATATTTTTTGAAAACTAAAAATTCGCCGACAAAATGTTTAAAAAATTAAAAATTTGATAATTTTTTAATCGAAATATTTTTTAATTGAAAAAGAAAATAAATACATGCATAAAAAATGAAAATTCAAATGAACAGTTTCAAAATTTGCCGACTGTCAAATTATGGGGGAGGGGTCAAATGAACAGTCTTAAAATTTGCCGACTACCAAATTATTGGGGAGGGGATGTTTCAACCCCCTCTATAGTTTCGCCCCTGAACGGAAGTGGGACTCTTATCATCTTCAACGTCATCGTCCTCATCGCTGTCAGGCCGTGCCGGATTTCATCTACAAAGACCACGAACAGTGAATACCTGTGTAAATATCGCCGATGACACTTTAGGTGTCATCAAGGAACCAAACGTGACTGCGACAAAGGAGCTCGATATTTCGACGAGTTGCAAAAAGTGAAACACGGCCCTCCAAGTCCGACTCTTTGGAATCGTACAACAGAAACTTTTCGCCGATTAAGGTTTCCTGATATCTGTCGGGTAGGTCGTTCAATTCATTAAGGCTCTTCAGATTTGAAGGTAAACCCACTCGTCGCCGGCGTCGTATTGTTTTCTCAAGAGCTTCCCTCTCTGGTAGTTGACTAAGCACCTCTGAAGGTATTTGTACCAGTTCTGCTCGGAGTAGTTGAACAGGCCGCTGCTCCTGGTGCTCGGCGGCCTTCCGTTTGATACCAGCTACAACAACCACAACCTCCGCTTCACACTCTTCACGATTTGACGGATGAGTATGGCGGGCAGATTCATCCGGACCTTTGTAGACAACAATTGTGCCACCCGGTGCAGGCACGGTGGTCACAGCCCTTGCCCGACATTCGTTATTTCTCACTCGGCGACAATCCCAATATATGCGGTCGTTTTGTTGGCCCGACCTTACATACATGAATCCGTTAATCAGTAATTTTTTGTTTTCTATCTTCGCCATTCTCGATGATTTATGCAGATTTTTGCTTTGCCAAGCCCTTACATAGGTAAGAATACGCATTATTGCGTAGCAATATATTTTGCCTGGAAGAAATTCATTCGAGGAAATGGTGGTTGGAGTATTCTTCATTCGGGGAATCGGATTCGGGAAATCAATCTTCAGGTGAAAAGTATTCGGTGAAATGGTCATTCCATTTAATGGTAATTCGGGATAACGGATTAGGGGGATTGTCCTATGATTTTTTTTTAGGGTCGGCTACTAGTAGCCGAGCCTATTGCAATTGCTTTTCTGTTCCAGTATGCTCCTTGATCTTGATCTTTTAAAATAGACATAATTGGGCCCTATTTACTTTTCGTTTAACTGTTATCAGTATATCAGTTCATTTTCATTGAAACGTGTGATAATTCTTTCGAAGATCGAAATTCGTTCTATGTAATTTATGACAAACAGATACTTCGGATGTTTACAAAATTGCTTGTTTAGCGTTGTTACGTTTTATACTCGTATTTTGGATCTTACTTTACGGAGCGAGATGCGAGAATTGGCAGCTACAAGTGGTGTTCTAGTGTTCAGTGTTGGTAATTGGTATTTAGTATTATCTTTCGAGCATACAGTAAATTGTCGAAGTTTTATGTTCATAGCCAGTTACCAGTTAGTAGCGAGAAGCGAACGATTATTGATGTAGTATGTAAAGACGTTAGCAGTAAAGCAGTATGTTGAAGTGAACATTGTTTGTACCAATGTCCTTGCATCCTATAAACCTATAAGCGTGTAACATTATTCAAACAAATCAATCATAGGACGTTTGTATGCCTATGTGTAATTATTATCAAGCGAACAGAGAATCTACTAGCGTGAATATTATATTGTTTTCATTCCTTTAGAAATGAATAAATGTTCAATAATAATTATTTGATGTTTTAAGATCGGCTAGGAGTAGTGTTGGTGTTTTATCTGTCTGTTGATCAATTACTCTTCAGAAATTAGAAATCAGATGAAATCTTCTGCAGCTCCGCAGTTTGAAGCCATTTGAACTTACCATATGTGCTGTTATTGTGTATGTAGTGTCATCCTAAGTACCTTTCATCTATCAGCTCTTTTGTTCGGGAACAAAAATCCTTAAACATGATTACCAATAAGTCTTTTTCCTGGTATCTTTTCCAGCGACCACCAATAAGAGATAGGTGGGCTAGTCTCTAATTGAACGCTGTTAAGCGTAACAGAACCAACCGACAAAATTTGTTCTTTGAGAACACGTGATTTGAAATTCAAAAACCATGTAGAAACTATGTTACATAGAGTTTACTGATAAGCTTTTTTCAATGTGAGTACACATTTTTGAGTCGGGGGCCCCATTTTGAAAAATTCTGCTTTTTATGCTCTTTCCAACAATACTATAATAACTCATGTTCTCAACAAATGGTCGGTTAGTTCTATTACGCTTAACAGCGTCCAATTTTTCAGTAGAGAGCCGATCCTCTTCCAGCAACTAGCTGCTTGTTAGATTATTTTTCTCTCAACTTTTTCTACAGGTTTTTCAACATTCCCTTTTGACGCGCATAAAAATTGGAAAAATCGTTGAAAGGGAGGGGCCAGGTTGGTCAAGGGGGCGCGCCTATCTCCTTCAATTACGGACCTGAGTTTTTCGATACTTCGAAATCAATAATATTTTCCCCGTAACTATTCTGCAATGACGACGCTACACCGGTCAGTTTCTTTATCGGTCATTTATCCGTGTTTTTAATTAACTGAATTTTCAATCCCACGTTTCCGGTTACGCTTGCGGTCGGTAGAAGTGGCCGCGGATCTAGGACCTTATTCAAGGTCTCAATTAGTGTCATTTATAAATACGCCGGTTTTGCCCGTTGAATTAGCAACGATACGTTCTTAGTTGGTTACTAGGTAGCCGATGCTTTCATTCATTCGGTCAATATTTCACCGGCTGAGAATCCCGCGTAATGAAATGGCTGAGCTCCATCGGAGAGCACGAAATCGTGTAAGTAAATCAACCGTTAGCGCAAAAAAAAAGTAACCCCGTTATCGGCTCGATGGTAGTGCCAAGTTAATTACCTGGAATCATCACGTAACTAGTGTAATCTTGTTCTAATTGTCCACTGTGTGTCTGGTGGATGGTATGTGACCGCTACCGCCGTGACATATTATTCTTTTTGACCTGAAAATTGTTGGCGGTCGGTCGCGGTACCAAACCAGAAAAGCTGGAGCTAACGTAAACAGCCGGTATTGGTACGATTTGCAGACTGGACACCGAGGCATCGAGGATCTTGGAATTCATACGGTTTCGCAATACATATCTAGGATTTTAATAATAGTGGTCGGATAAAGGTTGAAAAGCGCGCAGTTTTACAGATACGGGTGGATACTGGCGGCTTCTCGTTTCGGCTGCGATGAAAATAATGAATCATATGTGCGAACAAGTCAAACAAGAAAACCGTTGTGTTTTGAACGACGAGCAAATTTGGTTAATTATAGAGTGCCCGGCTCTGGAGACGATTCTCGGAGGCATTTATAGCGGGAGAACACGACGTTAACCTCACATTACGCATTCATCTAATAAACATCCTATCCCGTCTACATATACGCATTATAGACGATGGCTTTCGGGGTAAAAAAATTTAACATTTTCCGGCGAGGTTCCGCTAACTAAATAACTGAAAAAGAGTTAGTATAATTTATCATCTTTCGATGTGCGCAAAAAATTATATACGGGAAATTCGCGCGACTAGAATTTTCAGCGTTCTTGGTGCAATCATGCGGACGCCGAAGGACAGCACGTGAATGTACACGATGCAGTTTATGTTATTCAATCCCGATTCTACATTAATTTCGCGATGTAAAAACGAACCAGTTGAGGAAAGGTCAGTGACCGTGAGCACTCGCGAAGTATTTCGCTCGCAGGTTGAATTCCGGCTGATGCTGATTCGGCAGAACTCCCAACTTTTGGAAAAATTAGATTTCGAACTTACAATTAGTCCGGTTTCTGGTGACCACAACACTGACGGAAAGGATTTTATTTGACACCATAACTGAACTGATTGCCCTCCAGAGACGAAACTTGACTTTAAGTTTGGGGAAGGGGGTGGAAAAGAAAAATTTGTCGACAAGACATTTTTTTTAACTAAAACATCGCCGACAGAATTTTTAAAAACTGAAAATTTTGCCGATTTTTTAATTGAAAAAATAAATGAATAAACAAACACACAAACGAACGCTCTTAGAAAATGAAAAATTCAAATGATTAGTTTCAAAATTTGCCGACTGCCAAATTATTGGGGGGAGGGGGGGGGTGATTCGTCGCGGCAAATGCAGATTGGAACCTTATCCTCCAGGTCCTCACTTTTGCGCACATGAACTAGTTAGTCTAGGCAATTACAACATTAAAAAAAATATTTTTGGGAACAAAGGGGATTTTATTAAAACATGTACGGGAACCCTTCTAAAACAACATATTAAAAATCCCACCCCCAAACCCTGTGATTATCTTTTTTTGGAGGGGGGGGGGCAAGAACGTCTAAAATTTCAGTTTTTTGTGAATATCTCATGGAAAAGAGATCCAAAAGAAAAAATGTTTCAAACAAAAGTTATTCCTTATAAAATTTCTTAATAATTGGTGTACGTATACGTTAGTCTAGCTGAAATAGTGTCCAAAATACATTTCGTTGAAAAATGATGATTTCCAGAATTCATGATTTTTTGTAACATCTTTGAAGTTACCCTCAGCAAAGCATGTTGTGACAATGTAACTGTACAGAATAAGTATTGATATGAAAATTATAGTGAAGAATATATTAGAAATAGAACAGTTATAAAATTTTACAAAAAAGAAACGTGACCTATATCTATATATTTAAAATATGTTTGAAAAACTAGGTTCTATGAAGTCCAACACCTATATCTCAGGCCCTAATTATCGCACAATACTGGGTATGGTCTTAAAACACTCGGTGAATCAAGCTCCTTATGAATCTTTTTTGATCAGTCAAATCCGTTCAGTCTGAGGAGCGTTATGAAGTAACAACCAACTCAACCTTGCTACTCACACGCATTTCTTCCACTTATTTGTCCATTACTCACGAACTACTTGACCTACAAAGTTCATCTTAGTCGAAGAACACTCAGTGAAGCAACCTCTTTCATATGCTTTTTTGATCACTCAAAGCCGTTCCATACACAAATACAATATTATTAGCCAAACAAATGAGGACACTGTGCCTATATAAAGTAGTCCTCAGCAGCTTTTCAATTAGTGGTGATCCGACTGTGCTTTTGAGTGACTTCTTAATATTTGTTCTTTTGGTTTATAATTTGTGTTACTATATTTTTTGCATTTTAAGATGGGTCTTGGTAGAAAGACAACGCGTGCTAAACGAATAAGTGAGAAACAAAAGATGGAATTGCTAATTCCATCAAGTTTTCTCCTTTATGGCCTATATTCAAGACGCGGAGACTGACCCAGAACATGCGAGCGGAAGCAGGGGGAAAAGAGTTCTCAGAATTCTTGCTGCAGATTGGTAATGGTACTTTCCCTCATTCTGGCTCTGAGAATGGGGGCATTATAGAATTTCCTACAAGTATAATTTCTCAGGACATTATAAGAGATGTCTATGGTGAAAAGTTTGACACTCCAGAGGATGTCCTGAAATTTTCTAATGTTGCAATTCTGGCACCAAAGAATGATCACTGTCAGAAGATCAACAACAAGATTTTGGACTTGATTCCTGTAGAAGCCAAAACCTACACAAGCGTGAATAGACTGATCAGTGAAAATGACAGTGAAATCCTGCAATTCCCCGTTGAATTTCTGGATATTCTGGAGTTGACAGGTTTACCACCAAATAAATTACACTTACAAGTTGGTGCGATTGTTATGTTGCTACGTAATATGAATGTGGCACTTGGACTGCTGAATGGGACACGACTAATTGTGAGAAACATGTACACGAATGCACTGGATCTGGAAATAATAACTGGGGTGGAGTGCGGTCGAAGGATATTACTCCCGAGAGTGGCCCCGTCGCCAGCGGATTCCACCTTGCCTTTTTCATTTAAAAGGAGACAATTTCCAATAAAGTTAGCCTTTTGTATGGCGATCAACAAGGCCCGGGGACAGACGCTGGAGAAGGTTGGGATATATCTACCCGAGTATATGTCTTCAGTCATGGACAGTTATACGTAGCTCTATCGCGGATAACTTCGTTTAATAATTTAAAAATCTAAGTACAACCTGGAAGCTGTGAAACTGCAAACGTGGTGTGGAAGGAGGTCCTATAATGTGATAACTTTATATAAATGTTTGTAATTTTCATTTTTTTCAACCCTGGAATACCACAATAGTTTTGTAACATAAACGCCACACTGGGGTGTACTACACCCCAATTTTGGAAATGCGTCGAAGCCATTGTAAAGGAAATGAGTTGGGGGTAATGAGTTTCGAGAAAGTGACTGGCGTGGTCGAGAAAATCCATGGTATTGGATAAAAAGCACTTCCAAGGAAATTTAAAATAAGATATGCATCTTTCTTATAACGGCCCCAGTATATCGACGCGATATACTACACGGTCTCAGACCGCGCGCGGTCAAATGTACCAGGGCGAATCTAATAACCGCGTCCGTGTGCGATCTGAGACCGCGAGTAGATCGCGCCGGTGTGCAGGGGCCATAAAGTATGACTTGAAGTTAATTTTTTGTCGACAAAAAAAGTTACGTGCATACCACACTGGGGTGTAGCACACCCCACACCCTATTACAATTCCCCCAAATAAAAAGTCGGCCTATTATCATACGTATATGGAGACTCTGCATTACTACAGTAATAATTCCCGCATAACAGGAAAATTTTAAATCCCTTTTATAAAATGTAAATGACAAAAAAGCCGTGTGGGGTGTATCACACCCCAGTGTGGTATTCCAGGGTTGAAAATATATAGAATAGGGATATGTGGTGCGCTGCTAGTATTCTTTTAAAACCACTCTCAGGCCCATAGCCAGCCGTCTGCGGTAGAGGGTGCTGACTGTTTACCAGGGGAAGCTTGAGGATACACATAGTATATAATGTGAAGATTTCTACGAGGCAGTGGTGTGGCCGGGGGGGGCGAAGGGAGCGAATTCCCCAAGGCACCTAAAATTGAAAGTAAAATATGCGAAATGAGCAATTTTTGCCTTTAAAATACTTTTTTTTTAAAGCTTTTCCTTCGTGCGGTAATTTTACCTTCATTTTTATAAAATACTCGTCTAATATCGGCGATTTTTAAAAAATATCTCAATTTTCGACTTTTCTCCCTTGAGAATCTTACTACCCCCGGGGGAAGGGAATCCTGGCTACGCCATTGATTGAATTTGGTCTCAAAATTCATAATCAAAACTGGTGATTCAACTTACCGACAACCCATTATTGAAAAAAAAAATTGAATATATCGCGTAAAAAAATTTTTTTAATTTTCGAGCTTCTGGAAGAAAAATTTATATTTTTGTGGACTTATCTTGTGATCAGTTCTCAAACAGCCATTTAGAGGCATTTAGCCGTCGATATTCAATGTGAACTGGATCGCGAGCCTGCCACTGTGTTTGTGAATTGTAATTGCTGGTTGGACACTCAGGCCCTTTTCTTGTGACACGTCGCATAATATATAGAACGACAAACACACGATTCGTCTATCTTTCAAAGCAAAATCGGTGTTGCCAAGTTTATAAACATTAAAATGTCGTGAAAAGAAAAGTTTTGAACAAAACTAGCAAGAAAGATATAGGGAATTCGGTATTTTATTCACGAAATTTTGCCAGGGGGTAGGCTACGGACCTGACCACTCTTCTGCCGAGCTTTCATCCGAATTATCTAAGTCTGCTAAATTACTACTCCATTCTTCATCTGGTTCATCGACTTTTTCCTCATATTAACCTCGATTACTGACAAGTTTATATTAAAATTTAGACATTCCCGAAGTTGCAGATCCGTCTGCGGGAGGAGCATTACGGGGGAGCATTACGGGGGAGCGTTCCGGTTTTCGCTCGAGTATACCCAATAGTAAAAGCATATAAAATGATAATTTTCATGGAAATTTGGATCGGGAGCGTATCGTGGGAGCGTTACGGTTTTCGTTCAAGTATACCCAGTACTGAAAGCATATTATAAAATACTAAATACTAAAAAATATAAAATGCTAAAAATATTTTCCATGGAAGTTCGGACCAGGAGCGTGTTGGGGCAGTTTATGGGGGAGCGTCAAGGTTTTTGCTCAAGTATACTCAATAGTAGAAGCATATAAAATGCTAAATTAAATACTGAAGATGGCTAGAAGAAATAAAAGTTTCCATGGAAATGCGGATCACTAAACTGAATTGTGAACTGACTTGTGACCATGAAGAGCTAAATCATACGGACTGGCTGCGTGTCGGGGAGAGGGGAACGTAATGGTTTTTGCTCAAGTATACTCACAGCTGGGAGACAAAATCATACGGACTGGCTTCGTGTCTGGGGGATGGCTGGAAGAAATGATGAATTTCCATGGAAATGTCAACCACTGAATTCATGTCGGGGGAGCGTTACGGGCGCTAAAGTAACGCTTTAAAGTAATGTTTTTTTAAAGTTTTTTTATGTGCGAAAATAAAGACATGAAAATTTTACAAATCATGAATTCTGGAAATCATCAGTTTTCAACGAAGTGTATTTCGAATGCTATTTAACGTAGAACAGCGTATCTGTACACTATTTGGTAGGAAATTTTATGAGGAATAATTTTTGTTTGAAACATTTTTCATTTGGGTTGCATTTTGATGAAATATTCTGAAATTTTAGACGTTCTAGCCTCCCAAAAAGGGGAAGCACAGGGTTTAGTGGTGGGATTTTTAATATGTTGTATTGCTTGCAGTGTGACGTAGCTAGGAGTTTCCCAAGGGGGGGGGGGGCAAAATAAGATTTTCAAGGGAGAAAAAGTCGAAAATTGCGGTATTTTCTAAAAATCGCCGATATTAGAGGACTATGTAAAAATATTGGGGGAGGCGCGTGCTCCCTTGTGCCCCCCGACGCTACGCCACTCATTGCACGGGGTTCCTACATGTTCCAATAAGATCCCCTTTGTTCCCAAAAAATGTTTTTTTTTCTCACGTTTATGTCTTTATTGCCTAGACTAAGAGGCGAATTCTGTTTTTTTTTCTAGGTCATTCTCCATGACAAAACTTAGTACTATACACATAATTTTAACTACGGGTAGGTGCAACCCTGACAAGATGGGGGAATACCCCGGGTCCGGACTCCAAGCGGGGGGGGGGCGATATTTTTAAAATGCCTGAATTTCAACGCTTACGGTTATATTATACTGTACATCAAATCAGCAATCACTCCTTATTAATGAGAGGAAAATAAAAAACGCTGGTTTTGAATGTATTCTTATAATGTGTTCCGTCTGACAAAAGAACTAAATAAACTGGAAAGAGAAGAGGGCCCGTGGAAATTCCCCCTAGGCCCTCTTTTTTTTCTCTACCAGAGTGAATAGGTGTGGGGTTAAACATGAATTGAAAAATTCATAAGAAAAAATTATATACCTAACTCTGTGAACATTTATTTATTTTAATTTAAACATAAAATCTATGCGTCTATCATTAATATTTACAAAATTTTCGATTACAGAGTCATAAAAGTTCGACTTGTAGGAGGGGGGGGGGGTCTGTAGACTCAGCTGCACACTGCACACTCGTTGAATATCGATGTCATAATGTGTGAGATGTTGTCATTCTCTGTAGTCGTAGAATGACTTGACGTACAAAAACGCGTGCCGGGTAGCTTGTATACCATGCGCGAATATTATTTTCCCGTCCGTAGGAACAACGAAATCATTCTGCATTTTGAGAGAATTATCCCTGATTTCAAGTTGAGTCATCAACATACGAGTATATCGACATAACTCCCACAAAGATTTTCTGAATATTTGTGCCACCGGGAATCTGCCCGGTTGCCCGGTATAGGCCACTCCGCCCCTGGTCCCACCGCCTATTTAGTTTTGACACCGCTACCGTGGCAAGGTCACGGTCAATCTCCATATCTCAACTGCCAGTTTCTCTTTTTCTGCTTTTCATTTCGTTGGAAACGTAAAATTTGCGGCGCCCGTACCGCGTGACTTTTCTATGCGCTCATGTATTATTTTTAAGATACACGTCACGTCATGTGTCCATTCTGTACCGACACCGATCCCGATCTGTGTCGTACCGATGTGCTGAAAAGTGCCTAGGCCTGTACTTATGTTTTCGAACGACCAAAACCGACAACAATCGTCGATAAGTGTCTCTAAGCTGGCTCGCCAATAACGAATTTGCCGTTTGTGGATCTGAGCTCATCAACGTCAGGAAGTACTACTCCGTGACATCATTTAAACTCCTTATAATTTATCCGACGCGAGTTAAATGTACGCGAATTGAATAACAAGCGAATCGTTTTGCTCGGTCAAGGCTGCGTGCTTTCGGATCGCAAATAGTGAACATAAAAACTAATCCAGTACAAGTACCTATCTAATGTCTGATCGTAAAAAGCGAATCGAACTTGTCGCCGGTGATTCCAAATGCGCACGCGCTCATAAAGAGGATTGTAATTTGCGTTTTTCTGAAATATTTTATTATCCACCATTACCAATGATGGCGCAGAGGCGAATGAAAGAGAATTGGACTAGCTGACTGGTTTATAGAAACCAAATCAGCCAACCCCTGCTGGAATGAATAAGTATGCAGGAAATACGAGCAAATAGTTGCAGAAGATGTAACCCATCGAGCTGGATGTAAGCCAGTCATCTAAAACATTGTAGATCGCAAATCATCGACACTTTCTGATTTTTTGGGATGTTGTTAGGGTAGGTACCAATAGTGTGAAACCAAGTTTGCTGCTTCGAAATATCTGTACTAACTGCGTGGTGCTCAAAAAACCTCGAAATTTTCGGACTTTTTTTTTCAATTTTTGACTTATAACTTCTAAAAGGTGCATTCTACGGAAAAAATCATTTAGTATTCTTTTAAAACAGGCAATATTTGCTAAAATTTGAGCGCAACCGCAACTCCGTAGGTCCAATAGGTCCTCAGATACAGCACTTCAAAAATTGGCAATTTTTCCCAAAAAGTTTGAAATTGTAGTTTTAGACATCTTCCGTGCAGAATATCGGCTAAAATACTCACCCTATGAGGAAATTCATAGTAAATAAAGTTGTAGAGCAGTTATTTAGCTTTAATTTAAGCATAAGCGGAACCCTGTAGGACCAATAGTTCCCTTATTATTAGGATGAACGAAAAAATTAAGTAAATCAGATTTCTCAAGAATTGAAGCTTGACAAATTGCAGAACTTTTGTAAAGGATCAGAAAGACATCTCTCAGTGAAAAATGGTTTAATATCGTGGAAAATAAAATTAAGTACAATTAATTATAAGGGAAAAATTTATCAAACTTGTATAAAATTATATAAAAATGTGTTAGTTTAGGGGACCTGGAACGTAAAATTATGAACATGAAGTGATGGCGGGACCTCATCTGACTTCTATGACAGAAATACACAACACAATGTAAATTAGTTCCTGAATTGTAAGATAAATTACAACAAAGGAGTAAGTATGTAATTATTAGGCTTACCTTTACGCACTTAGGGACACTCGAGTTCTTTTGAAAGGCCCAGGTCCTTCAGATGGTTCTTCTTGGGGCTCCGGAGACTCCTCCGTCGTTGGAGGTAGAAATAAAGGGTCGTTAACGCCATCTTCTTCATCTCACTCATCAATTGCGTTAGAAGGCTCTTTCTCTACCCCCACCTTTTCTGCACCTGGTGGTAGGTTCTGTATGAATGTTGGGCAGCAGCCTCTTCGGTTGGGGGCAGACGAGTGAGGTGGACTTTGGCGTTGGCAGCGGATCGGACAAATATCGCGTAAGGCAGCGTGGAGAGAGTCGTCTTCTCCCCCACCATATAGCGCTACGAGACATTTGTTGCCAGCAGAGGCTATCTCCTCATGAGTGGCGTCGTGATTGAAAAACGTGGTAGCAGCGTCAAGAAGGTCTGGATGTTTTGAAAGGACACCCAACATCTTCATTTTCCGTTGCCAGAAAAGGGCAGAGGTGGTGTCACAACCAGTGAAGACATGAAAAAACCACTCTATTCCAGGGGAGAACGAGAGCTCTCCTCGAATGAATGATGTTGAAGAGAACTGCTCATAACCTGTTCCACCCCTGCCACTTTTCTGAAAGGAAACATTTTGTCTGCTGGAGCCCAATCCATTAAGGAGCACCAAGAGGTCGACATCCTCTCCAGCGATTATGGCGCGCTCGTACTCTTCTCTCATCTCCAATGCTGTTGTAACAATCCCGTAACGCTCCTGTTACTATGACGTCATACTACTGAGTATACGTGAGCGAAAATCGTGCTTATACATTCCCATGGAAATACATTTCTTTCTAGCCTGGGGTATACTTGAGCAAACACCGCACGGTCCTGAAATGGTATTCACCCACATAGTGAGCGAAGCTAGAGAAGAGGTGAAATAGTCAGGTCAGTCAGTCAGGAGGGTATGAAAGCATATAAAATGTTACACTACCTGTCTCTGTAGGAGACACGTATTTCTGTTATGTCTTGGGTTTTGTCGTCTCCAGAGTTTTGTCATTTTGTTTTTTCATGGTTTTGTTATGTCTTAACAAAATTATTTTGTCGGATTGCTTTTTTTTTTTTTTTTTTTTTTTTTTTTGTCAGTCGCTTAACATAATCTAAAGTCGATTGAAATGTCGCTTAGCATAGTCTACAGTCGATTGCAATGTCGCTTAGTATAATCTGTTATCAATTATTATGTCGTTTAGCATAATTTTTAATTTAATCGTTGACAAAATGTCGTAATTTTTTTACCGACTTTTCGAAGGAAAGGGAGGTATGTATTTTGTCATTTTGTTTCGTCATTGGATTCATTTTTTGTTATATCATTGACGAAATGTTTCTGACAAAAAACAATCTCTAAGATTTTGTCATATGACAAAATTTTGAAAATTCAATTGTCATTTTGTTTTGTTATGTCTACCAACACTTTTTGATTAGGGTATGATATATTCCTGTTACTATGACGTCATCATATTAATGAGTACCTATACTTGAGCGCGTTACAGTATTCGCCCAAGTACACCCATGATGTAACCAGGTTGAAAACGAATCCATTAAAATTGGATTCGAATATGTTTCAAGAATTATTTACGTTTACTATCATTCGAATCGGATTCGAATCCACGAACCATCGAATCTAGGAATCACGGAATCGTTTTTTGCTGTTACAATCTTTTTCTTCTTCAGAAAGACCAAATACTTCAAAAACTGAATCTTATTTGATGTAATCATGGTAAAAATACTTTCAGCAATGTAGTTTCCGAAGAAATTAAATTTAATGTTTTAACTGAGGAGGCCAGAAGGAATTCTGTAACTTTTATTACGTTTTTTAAATCTTTTTTTCATTATAAAAAAGAAAAGTGACCAAAACGGATGGTCATATTAGGCGACTTCAGCTCCTAATACAGCTAACTAAAAAATTCCGACAAATCCACTAAAAAAGATTCGAATAAATTTTACGAAACCGGGTCGTTCATTGGATTCGAATCATTGATACGAATCCAATTCCCGAAAGCGGATTCGAATCCATTTTTTCGAATCCGCGAACTGGATTCGAATCTTTTCCAAATCTTGGGCTGTACTTTTAAGCATTGCAAATTAATCGGCTGCAAACTGCAACCACGTAGCAAAGATCAAGATCAATGAGCACATGGCTAGAAGGAAAAATAATTTCCATGGAAACGTGGACTACTGAACTGAAACCATGAAGAGCTAAATCGTACTGATTGGCATCACGCAATACGCACATCTGAACTGAACTGTGAACAAAACTGTGAACTGAACTGGAATCAAGTTCCGTGTCGATTGGAATTGGTGTCGGTCGGAAATAGGATGGGAGGGCCAGTCAATAGACATATCCACGTCAAAGAAGCAGATTTGGAAGGGGCTCAATGAATATAGCGCGGGTGAGTAATTTTGGAAGATTGTCGTCGGCTCGTCGGGTAATTTTGGAAATAGGTAACGCCACTGTCACAATGAAATTAACATTTTGTCTTACAGTTCATTTTGTTAAATTTGAAAGTAATAATTTTGGCCTGCTAACCTGAGTCACTCACCCAATAAACGCGATTGCGTCGTACCACTGAAGATGACGAATAGGTGAACACCTAGATGACTTAATGAAATTAAAGCGGAACAGCGGAAAGTTTTTAATGAACTTGGGTTGCACCTTGATTCTAGCGCAATTTACTGTCAGTCGGAATGACGAAATTTTTAGGAAATGAGAGAACTTGTCTTGGAGTGTGAGTTATTGAATATGTAGGTACGAGTCACATTTCCCGTTTAACACTATTCGATCAAGATTCGACCAGATATTTGTGGAACTTGCATTTCAGAAAAATTTTTCGAGCCACTCCTAGATGTGTACCAAGTGGAATATGACTTCAGCTGAAGTAGTTTCAAAGACAAAAATGTGTAACTAATAATAAATAAATGAAACACGGTACTGTCGTAAACACGCGCGTATGTATGCTATATTGCAATTTTATCTTAATTGGATCTTAAATTTACTGCATCTATATGAGATGCATACTCTGTAGAAATACTGTAAACTATAGATAGATGAATGGGTGGGTTGTCATTTCATCTGAAAATTTGGAGGGTATAGAAGAAAGGAAAATGGAACTCTCTAGGATAGAAATAAAAACGTGTGTAGAATTTTGCAAGTGCCTCTTATCATCGAATTCTGTCAAATAAAGGGGTGCCTATTAGCCTGTAAGTACCCTATAACTATCTTTATCACCACACTTCATCATCCTCGCCTATTTTCTTCACTAGTTACTCCTCTGAATAACGTAATATTCGTGTAGTCTGTCTAGGGTGGCCTTTCGCCTTTATTCACTCTTGGTAGGAGTTTTCCCCAAATTTTCCTGGGTACCACAACTTCAATCGTTTTCAGTAAAATACGAATCATCCCTGCAAAGTTTCAGCTCTATCGATCGTGCCATATGCAACCTCACTGTTTTATGGAAAAGAACAGACGAAGTCTCGACATGTTTACTCTAAATATTTTTCTCTTGGCACCCAACTGTGTCGCAACCAAAAATATTCCGAGACGATAGTGTAGTTCCTCTCGAAAAAATTAACAGTAATTTGGTTTTGTCACCTTCTGGTACCACCAAATAACAGCGGTGGTAACCTTTGTATGCCGGATGTAGCGAGTCACTACACCTCAAAACAGCTCGCTACACCCTAGGAAAAAAGTTTGCTACTCTCTGAAAAAGTTCGCTGCACGCCGAAAAATTTCCTCAACTTTTTTTTTTAATAAGTAGAGGCGATATTTCGTGAACTAACATGGGAGATCAAAGGGTTGGATATTAACGGCAAAAAAATTACAAATACCTATGTGGCTTGCTGATTATGTAACCCTTATTACCGATTCCATTTCGGATTTTTGCGAAATGATCCAAGAACTAAATTCAAAAACAAATTAGCTGGACTATCAATATTAATTTCAACATATCAACTTTCATGGCAAGGAACCCTCCCTTGAAACAAAATCAAAAACGATTTATCTAGGCCAAATAATATCTTTCGATCAAAAAATGGAGAAGGAGACACGTAGAAGAATTAAAGAAACGTGGAATAAGTTCTGGTCGTTTAAGCACATATTTAAAAGACACTTTGAACCCAGTCAAAAATGAGAAATCTACTACATGTGCGTTCTACCAACTGTAACTGACGGCTGCACAAGCTGGACGCTTACAAAAAAGCGAACGAATAGATTAGGGCCAGCAGGAAATTCCATGTTGAGGTCCATCTTGGAGGTCAGGAAATCGGACAAACTAAGAACCGACTTATTAAAGAAGAAAATTGCAAACTTTAAAAACTTAACAGTTCATATTAGAAATCAAAAATGAGGTTGGGCAGGACATGTCGCTCGAATGTCACCAGAAAAATGAACGTACCAAATGACCTTTTGGGTTTTTGCCTACATGAAAAAAAGAAGGGAAAGCCAATGGGAAAAATGGAGGGATGATTTAGATACATTTCTTTAAAACAAATTCTTTCATCGAGTAGCGCCCAAGTGAGAGGTGAATGGGAAAGGGTGAGGTATATCTTTGGAAATTTGATAATTTTAAGGGAACCATACAGAATTTGTACAGATTCTTAGCAACCGTGCATTTTTGACCGTCTTTTCCATTTTCTTTTACAAAAGTTATCTAAAGTGAATTAGAACAACTATGAACCTGCGATAAAGTTTTCTGTTGTGGAACGCTATGGTACCGTGAAATTGACGTTAGCGCTCCAGGACAGCACAATTTACAAACAGAGGTGATAAAGCTGTTCGGAATGGCTAAAGCTTAAGCCAAAAATTAATGACCTTGACTGATGAGGCTCAGGGATAAAGCTAACACAGTTGATGAAGCCCGTGGATAGCTAGCTAACGACTAATACTTAAGAGCTGAAATTCAAACACTTAACAGCTAAAGGCTAAAGGCTAATTCCTTTGCCGCGAAAAGGTTGATAAATACAAAACCAGACGAGTGAAAACGGATCAGTTTAAATCAGATGTTCAGAATTCAGGAATGACGAAACGCAAACCGCGACAGAGCCGGATTAGCTTCCCATTGGCGATTCAGTAAAATCTAGCGAATTACCTAATGTTTACATCCTTCTTCAATAGCTAAGCTAATAGGTAGCTGATCGTGACCAAAACTGCTCGACTAATCGCTTAAAGCTAAGGCTAATGGCCAACTTTATCACATCTACCTGCAAATGCAATGGTACGATGATTCTTACGATAACCTGACAAGCAATGCCAATGAGGAAATCGAAATCAAATCAAATAAATTATCAAATTTTATTTATTTTCTATTGATCGGTGATTCTATTCTGTTCTTTGTTTTTTCATCATTTTCATTTTCATTTTTCGTAAATAAAATACGTTTTCAATAAACATACGTAATGAATTCAAAACAAAGGGGCAAGTCAAGGCTTTTTTCATCCTCTTCATCCAGCGACAGTAATTCGATAAATTATTGGTAGATAATGTTTGGTGGAGCATATGGCGATGCACGCATGCCAAAGTGGCTCTCCAAACACCGCACCCCTGATCCCGGAAACTACCCTTTCGAGTAATCGCATCAGTGACCAGAGGAAATGATTGGTAGATCACTTGGATGCATTGATACATAATAAATCAGCGACATTGACCACCAGTGAGATGTAAATAAACAACACCAAGACAACACTGATTAGATATGAAGTCTTTATAGCCTGGAAACTGAACATTTGAATACTGAATTGATACTTCCTGCATTGAGTTTAAACAGATAAAATATCTTAGTTTGAAAATTATTAGTAGAAACTAATGGGTTATATTAGTTCATTGAACTTTTTACACCTGTGAGAGTGGCAATACTACCTATGAGAATTTGAGATACAGCTTGTCAAATTGTCCAACCTAAAAAGTGACATTACTACTTAATTTCAACAATAGCGTTCACTGTTCACTATTTTTGAAACATAAGGACTATTGTTAGACCTGGTTGAAATGGCAGCTTCCTGACGCGGGGAGGGAACACGGAATTTTCTGAATTTATAAAAAACACTTTCAAGAACAAAGTACTTTGTATCGAAAAAAAGAACCTCAACAACTGGAAAAACGAGCATTTTTATTGAAAAGAATGTTTAACAACTTGAAAGCAAGCACTTTTATCTAGGACAGTCATTTAGACCATCGTAGGTCGCAAAATATCGACACTTCCTGATTTTTTGGGATGTCTTTAGGGTCGGTACCAATAGTGTAAAACCGAATTTGCAGCTTCAAAATATCTGTGCTAACTGTGTGGTGCTCAAAAAACCTCAAAATTTTCGGTTTTTTTTTCAGTTTCTGACTTATAATTTCTAAAAAGTGCATTCTACGGAAAAAGTCACTCAGTACACTTTTAAAGTAGGCAATATTTGGTACAATTTGAGCGCAATCGCAACTCCGTAAGTCCAATAGGTCCCGAGATACAGCACTTCAAATATTGACAATTTGCCCCAAAAAGTTTGAAATTGTAGTTCTAGCCGTATTTTGTGCAGAATAACGATTAAAATACTCACCATACAAGGATAGCCATGAGAAATGAAAGTGTAGCGCAGTTATTCAGCTTTAATTTGAGCACAAGCAAAACCCTGTAGGACTAATAGTTTTCTTGTTATCTAGGGCCGTCGAGAGAAGGGAAGGGTACTTTTCCCCCGGGCCCAGATTTTTTGAGGGAGCCCACAGAGTCACAGAAATTATAATTATCAAATAGACAATATGCCTTTTTACAAACAAATAATTTTGGTGTAGGCCCGCAGATTTTCCCCCCAGGCCCGGTTTGGCTCTTGGCGGCCCTGTTGTTGTCAGGAAAAAACGAAAAATCTTAGAAATTGGTCTTCTTAAGAAATTGAGCCGGACAAATTGCAGGACCTCTGTAAAGGATAAAAAATATATATCTCAGTGGAAAATTGTTTATATTGTGGCGGATAAAATTGAGTACAATTAATTATAAGGAAAAATTTATCAAATTTATATTAAATGTGTATAAAAATGTGTTAATTTGAGGGACCTAGGATGTGAAATGCTGAATGTAAATGTAAAGTGGTAGTGGGACCTCATCCTACTCCTACAACAGAAATACACAACACAATGTAAATTAGTACCTATTAATGAAATGTGTAATTATTAATTGTATAATAAATTACAGCAAAGGGGTAGGTATGTAATATTAGGGTTACCTTTATGTACTTGGGTGACTATTTTAGCCGATATTCTGGACAGAAGACTGCTAAACCTACTATTTCAAACTTTTTGGAGAAAGTTGCCAATTTTTGAAATACTATATCTCGAGACCTATTGGACCTACGGAGCTGCGGCTGCACTTAAATTGTAGCAAATGTAGTCTACTTTAAAAATGTATTAAATAACTTTTTCTGTAGGATGCATCTTTTAGAAGTTATATGTCAAAAACTGAAAAAAGTTTGATCATTTCGAGATTTTTCGAGCACCACACAACAGTTAGCACAGCTGCAAACTTGGTTTTATACAATTGGTACCTACTGTAACAATATCCCAAAAATCAGAACATGTCAAGTTTTTGCAACCTGACGCGGTTTCTGTGTCTATAGGGACTAGCCTAATTAATTTTTTTAAAAAACGCGTAAGGAATTTGTACGGAATTTTTCCCATCCAATCTTACAATATTTAAATTTGTACTTTGAATCTGGCAACCCTAGTCAAGATTATGTCAGTGTGCCAAAATATGATGAAGACGTCGGTTGTGTGTCTTGATCCTCATTTCCGTGGCAAAAAATGTTAGTACAGCCAAATAAGTCCGCTTTCGCGTTCATTAACTGTTTGTGTCCTCAAGTGTGCCAACTCTGAATTTCGTAGAACGATAGCCGTGCACACACTTCTGTATCAACTAGACGTATTTCACGGTGAAATTCTCATTCCCGTGGACTTTGTATAAGTTTGCATTTCCACGGGAATGAAATGTGGTCCATGGAAATGAGGTTATGCATTGAAAATTCGATTTTTTTTCTGGAGATGGCGCTAAAAAAAAAATGTAAAAAATCGTAAAAAAATTTTATGTGAGAAACGAAAAGCGGAAAAACTTTGTCGGTAAGGAATTCGCGTCCGTGGACCTGCTACCTGCTCTCATTAACATGTTTTGAATTTCCTCAAAAAAATTAATATCTCGCGAACAAATTTGCACTTTTGGATATGTATTTATGAATAGCTGAATGACAATTTCACACACAAAAAAAAAAAAAAAGGAAAAACTCAAAAACGAAAAGGTAAAATTTAAATTTTGAAATCGGGCAATTAACTAAGGATCATTCATCCCACAATGAAATTAAAATTATTAATTGAAAAAAAGTCAGCTGTCAGCTCATGCATTTGTTCACAGACTAAGAAAAAACTGTTTTATCATGACTGATGTAAAGCTTGTTATCTGAGGCCTCGTTAAGTAATTGTTGACCCCTCCATTGCCATGTTTGAGCCAGCTAAAGGCAGGTTGGTAAATATTTTCAATAATTCATTCCTTTACTCTTTATTTCTCATTCGGGTTAGGTTGCGGCGGTCAGCAGTTTTACAGCAATATTTTCACCTACTGGCAGCCCATAACCATGGGGGAGCAAACTTGGGCTGAGCCCTCTTTAAAAGTATCTTGAGCCCCCATTGGCAAAGATACCACCATTTAATAAAATCGTCATTACACTGAACGAGAAAGAAAGAAGGGATAACGATGAAGAGAATTAATATCACAGAAACATTTTTAAATTTAAAGCAAAAACTTGGTTAACTAATTTGAGACGCTTTGATTGGGAATGGGATTTTTATGTAATGGCGCCAGTTCACTCTCGCTAAGTTACCCGAGCCTGTTTAGACAACGAGGCGACTGAAATAAAATATAAAACCCATGCACTCTTTTCTGTTCGCTTGTTAAAAAATGTCGGCCTCAGCCCCCCCCCCAAGGTTCATAAAGCCCCATCCGTACATAAACTCTGGCTACGGGGCTCATTACTGATCTTGCTCGTATAGTCACATCAATACCCTTCAACTCCCATAACTGTGTAAGTTAGTGTTACTTGTGGTATTCTGATTTTGAAACCACTCGTACGTCACGAATATTCCCTCTACCAGCCTGTTTTGTTTCCTAGATCTACTGCAAGGAAGAGACAATTGAAGCTTTTGTTTTACTGCGACTTATGACTCGAAATTCACGACGTATCATTTTGGCGGTAATCTGTTTTGTAACCGCATTGCACAGAGATGGTATCATAGGCTGGTAAAAATAACTATATTTTTTCATCGACTATTCTGCATACTGTATCGTGCAAATAAATTTATATCTTCCTTTTAATCGATATAAACGAGGAAAGATACATTAAAAAATATATATAAATCAATTCTGCGGAAATTAATCGCACGTTCGGCACGTAATCGGGCGTTCGATTTGAAAAATGCGAGACATTGCTACGTATTTTTTCCTTTATTTTTCTTTACCGCTCATCATCGACTAATATTAGTTCATGAATGATGATTTGTTGTGAGGCAGGCCAGGTATATCATGTGCTCGTTTATTTCCTTGTGTTTTCCGCTGATTCACACAGCGTAGATCGTGTTTGAAAAATGAAAATCGCCATCAATTCATTGTTAACCAGTAGGCTAATTTTCGCCGACAATGGGATCGTATTCTTCGCCTAATTCCAAAACTGTTAGCGTGCTGCTCGTAAGTGGCGATGGCGCCATTAAATTAGTTCACCTTGAACGATCTGCAGTAGCGAGTCAATCGAGATGCGATGCGCCTGATTCGGTGCATCGCGTCACATAATTTACTCGCGAAAATTGCGAACAAATTATCGCCTAATCCTAGACTCGGTTATTCACCCGATCGACGAATTAATTACGGCGTATTTTGGGTTTTCCAGAGTTCTGTTTTGGACAAAGAATGAAAAAAATAAAACTCGTTGAGAGGATGACTCGAAGAAATGTTCCGCATTCAATGGTACACAATGAAAATTGGAGAAATTTGAACACCTGCTCATTGATAGTCGGAATTCTAACTGCATAATACGGAAGGCACTCTGTGTTCTTTAATTCAAAGATGCCACTTGGCACATTTGTCGTTAAGACCCTAAGGAATATTTTAAGAAATGTTACTAACCCCGGACCCTAAGCTGTGCCTCCATCCAGAGGGTCATATGTGTTCTCCCCTTCTTCAGTTGCTCCTTAACAAGTTCTCGAGCGTAAGTCGCACTACGAAAATGTAAATGGCAACATTAATCTTCGTATCTGTGTTAGAATCCTCCGAGATGGAGGGGGAGGAAGTCGACAATTAACTCATGAAATGCAACACTTTAACGAAGGCCTTATGGGAGTACACGTGAAATGTCTGACATTTTTGTCGTCTCACCGACTTCAGGAAGGGGTGCAAATTTCTCTAACTCGTTTTTTTGCATCCTATCTATCGATTGCTAGGTGACTTCCTATCCTTTGTCCTCCTCCCCTTAGATACCATACTTTGAAATTTATGTTCCTGTGCGTTTTTGTAGCATCATAAAAGTGACTTTCTTATTACACCCAACTTCTTACGCCGTTCACTGGCTTGAATTACCGAATTACATCTGAGAGGGGGCGGGCTTATAAAACCCTTAAAAGAACACCCATGTTGTATTTTATTTAAAAAAATTAATGGTTGTAATAATTATACTGAGATACATGAAACATGGGGATAAACCCAAAACATATCAGAATTTCAAAATTATGTATGAAGGGGCCGAAGCCTACATAAAGATGGACAAGGTGGGGGAACGATTCAAAATCGAAAGAGGAGTAAGGCAAGGCGACCCACTCTTCCCCAATCTATTTAATAGCGCATTAGAGGAATTTTCCGAGGATTGGAAGAGATAAGAATAGACGGAGAATATTTAAATAATTTACGATTCGCGACGATGGTGGTTATAGCTAATTCAGTAGAAGAAATACAGCAATTAGAAGAATTGCATCAAGAAAGCCGAAAGGCGGGACGGGAAATCAGTTGAGAGAAAACGATATTGTTAACAAATAGGAAGATGGAAACAGCAGTAACAGTTGGGGGAACAGAAGTTAAAATAAAGGATAAAGTAACATATCTGGGCCAAATAATATCTTTGAAAAATAGAAGGGATAAGGAATTGAATGTGTGAATAAACAAAGGGTGGAAAAGCTATTGGGGGCTTAAACAGATTTATAAGAGAGAAATGGGGCAAAAATCAAAAAAAAAGTTATGGGAAAGCTGTACAAGTCCAGTCCTCACGTATAGTGCCCAAATCTTGGCCTTAACTAAGACAGAAATAAATAGAATAGGAAATACACAAAAAGCAATGGAGAGAAAGAGAAGTATGTTGAAAGTAAAAAAATAATGATAGGATAAAAATACAGCAATAAGGGGAAAACTGGATTAATTTGGATATAATATTGCATTAAGAAACTGAAATGGAAATACGCGGGACGTATTAGCAGGCAAAGAGAGGGAAGATGGGCAAAGAAAGTGGAGGAACGGATGCCAATTATTTATTTACAGATTTGTGTTGCATGTAATCAACTACACGCTCATCTACGGGCATAAGCCTCTCCTACTCTGGACCATCTCTGCCGGTCCTGGGCCGTCCTTCCCCATACTATTCCCGCATAGCTTATTATTTCATTTCTTCATCTGCCAGGAGGTCTTCCCTTCTTCCTTGTGACGTTATAGGGTGTCTAGTCTGTTGTCCTTTTACACCATCTATCTCTTACTTCCCTTGTCAAATGACCCGCATATTTGAATTTTGATTTTTTAATTTGTCCAATCAGACTTTTAGCATCAGTGATTTTACTCATTTTCTGGAGGTTTATTTTATCTTTTTATTTTACCTTCAAAATACTTCGGAGCATACTGTTTTGTGTTACTTGGATTTTGTTTATTTGTTTCTTATTTAGTGTCCTTGTTTGAGAACCATGTGCCAAACTTGTGAAGATATTTCCAAAAGTTGAATTTTTGTTTTTATGGACATTTTACCCTTTAAAATTGTTCTTAATGACCCTTATTCAACCCTTTGTTCATCTTGTTGTTTAGAGTTGAGACGTCGGAGAGGCCTATGCCCAAAAATGGGGCGAAGCGGTACCGGGGAGGAGGTACACTTACTCCCTGACTCAACCGTAATAGATATTAAGAACGGAAAGTCGATGTATCGTCGGCTTATTATAAATAAAAATATAAAATAAAAATGAAACATTATGCAGCACCTCCCATTATTGCCACGAGACCTGTGTGGAGCTGAACATATTTTTCATCAATTGTTTCAACATACAATCAAAATAGAATCGGGTTTGATTTAGGTTCCCGCCCCTTCAGGTATAACTGTTTGCAACTTGGGGGCAAACGTTATGAGAAATGAGTCGGCGACTCGTAAAACTGTCGAAAGGACATCCATATTGTTTTTCATAAAATCATCTAAATCGAATTCTACGCCCTTGAAATCCCTTCACAGTCGATATATCGATTCGGTGATTCAAGTCAATGAAAAGTGAGAAAAGTTGTAATGAGAAAATAATTTATGATGCTAAAACACATAGCAAAACACGATTTTCAACATACATTTCACTTGAAATTTGAAGGTGCGCCATCTTGGAAACACATGTCTTGAGATAGCGCATTTAACTTTGCTTCATAGTCAGGGCCAGACTTATTCGAGATGCTGCCCTGGGCCCAGAAAACATTGCCGCCTTACACATTACACAAGTCACATTTTCTTAAATGAAGGGTATTGTGATTTTGTGAAAGTGCACTATTACAGAAGTACAAATGAAATGCAAAATTAATAAAGCAAGTATATAATTGGATTTTTTAAATCCGACCTTCATAAAAAGGCGATTTTCTCACTTTTGATTGATCGACAAAGCGGGACCTTTTCTCTGTCACGTACACAATATAAAGAATTTTTCAGTATAATTCCTTTTTATTTTGTTTTTGTATTTTTGATTTCCGATCTTCCTTTTCCAAATTGTTCTAGTAGTTTTTTTTTTCTCATTTTATATTTTTTTAATCCGCGTAATTACTCAAAAAATTCAAAAATATAATACAGCTTCGAAACGAGCTCCGCTCAGCGAGTGCAAGGAAAATAAGACGCAAATAAAGTTTTCATTCATTCATTCATTCATTCAATTAATCGCGAGGATGCAAATAGCAAATAGCCATACATAAAAATATTCGCAAACATTAGAAAGCTTTCCTACGGGCTTTCAAACGGGAGAATTCGTCAATTAGATTATCGAAATTCAGAGTATTAACAATAACGGCCTCTATGAACAGTATAGCTGTATCATTCAGTTTATCTTCTGTCATTACAGACCTCAAATAATTTTTTATACTTTTTGAGGATGAAAAAGAACGTTCACCATAACAATTACTCAAAAACAAACATAAGTACATTCGTAGAGCAATATCCACATTCGGAAAGACGTCAATTTTTTTTCTCTTATGTGACGCAACATATTTATAATTTTATTTTCAGAATTTGAGAATGGGAAAACTTTCTAGCATTCGCGAGAATTAATACATTCTGCCACAAAACTTTCTTCTTCAATATCATCCTTATAAATATTAGCCAAGTATTGAGCGTCTTGTATTAGTTGACTTTCTGTTGTTTTTCCATCAGTAAGTGAATCCAATATTTTAAATTTTTGCGCCACGTTCTCATAAGCGGTAGCCCTACTTTTCATTGCCGTGCACAAATTGTCCAGGATGACAAAGTACGTATCTACTTTAAATTTTGTGCGGACAGACATGGTATCAGTATAGTCCTCTTCTGTTGATTAATCGAAATTCTTTTTAGTTTTGCACTTACGTTTGCCGGCATTGAAAATATTTGGCCCTACTGATATATTAGAAGCCCTCTCCTCGTAAAAATCGAAAGTACTATCATTTCTAAGGGATGCTATGAAGTCATGAAGGGATTTATATAAATCCACAACATCGGCCAAACAAATATTCACAGCCTGAAGCTTTTTCTGTACAGCATCAAATCTTTCTAAAATTGTGTTCCATAGAATAGTCATAAATGCTGTCTCAAATTTTTCTAGGCCATTTATCAGACCTAAGGCTTCACTTTTAGTTCGTGGGTTTTCATCTACACTTTCTGAAATCGTAAGTAAGGCTGCATGTAAATATTTGTAATTTTCACATACACTGGAACAAGCAGCTGCACGTGCTGCCCATCTAGTTTGTGACAGACTTTTGACAAGGAGTAAACTTTTCTCTTTTCATCTTGTTCATGTTTTTCTCATCTTCCAAATGAGAAATTAAAATATAAATTGATAAGTGATTCAGTGATTGATAATTTGAACATTTGCATATTGCATTACTTTTTTTTATTTATTAATTATTCATTCATTCATTCTATGTTTTCACGTTACAAATTCCTTCTTAAGCTTATATTATAGGATTTTTCCTTTTCTCCCATTTTTTTCTTCTTTTTTTCAAAATTTTTCCGCCCCTTCATATTCTGAAAATCTTGCCGCTCTGGGCCCGGGCCCACTGGGCCCACTGGTAAATATGACACTGTTCATAGTTTTCATTACTGAGGGAAGAGTTAGGGAGCGAATGACACAAAACGTTGGGAATAAGTCGTTGACAGTCCAAAAAACCTTCCATCAAATGTTGACGCATTTTTGTCTCAAACATTTCAAGAAATTGGCATTCAAAAAAAAAAAAAAAAAAAAAGTGCACCATCTTAAGAACATGTGTCTTATGGCACATTTGAATTTTCTTCGCAATTTTAATTAGCGAGGGAAGAGTTTGGAGGCGAATGACATAAAACGTTGGGAATAAGTAAAGAACCTTCCATCAAATGTTGATGCATTTTGGTGCCAAACATTTTAGAAAATCGACATTCAAAAAAAAAAATGCACCATCTCAGGAGCACATGTTTTATGGCAAATTTGACTTTTCCTCGCAATTTTAATTAGTGAGAGAAGAGTTTAGGGATGAATGACACAAACAAAACCTTTGGAATAAGTAGTAGACAGTCCAAAGAACCTTCCATCAAATTTTGATACATTTTGGTCTCACACATTGGTTAAAAAAATTCAAAATCATAGAAGATGACACCTGCATAAACTGCAAAAAAAAAAATTAACAGACACCCCAGATCACACCTTCTTGACATGTCCCGCTTTCAAAGAAATTAGAAATAAGCACAAAATTGAAAATATAAGCAAAAACTGGTTTGAAAATCGCAACAGCATACAAATAACAATCGACTATGTAAATGAAATCATGAAAAAGAAATAAAAATATATTAATTGAAGAACTAGTCTATCCACTGTAATAATCACATACTGCCACATATGTAATAGCCAGAGTGACACCAATAGACCTACAACTAAAAAAAAAATTAATAGAATAAAAAAAATTGAAGCGGAAGCGAGAACCAGAAAATTTACAGAAAAGCAACTAAATGAGAAAATAAAGGAAGTAAAACAAGATACAAATAAAACATGGCAAGAACAATATAGCACAGAGAAGACAGGAAGAAGAACGGCAAAACTGCCTCACATAGAAGAGAGACTAAAAAATAAAAATCTAAAATCTAACTATTTCCTAACACAATACCTCACCGGACATGGTAATTTTGCAACACATCTACAGAAATACCAAATAACAGATAACAGTCGTTGGAGGGTTATGTAACGCCAAAAAACAAGAGGGGTGTAAAATGTATACGTACCTACCTACTATAAGCTCGTGCATAAGTGGATTGGTAAATAGATGTACTGTATAGTATACACATAAGAACTCAATCAGACCTCACCAGTGCGATAAACTGATTGTAAAAGCACTGGAGAGATCTGTTGTCTGTATGAATATGTTGTGTCAATAAATTTATTAAATAGAAAAAAAAAAAAAAAAAAAAAAGGTGAAATTGGCCCCATTGGGCTAATTTTCGAGGAGATCGAACGGAATTCTTCTCATAATTCGAAATATTTTGATCGATACCTATTTGTATCGAAAATTTCAACTCAAATTTTCCACGGGCCAAACATAGGTTCGCTAATGTACCAAAAAAAATTCTTCCATTACCTCACGATGATTCTCAGGATTTTACAACATATTTTCACTTTGGCACAAGCTAATAGTTTTGTGCATTTTGATTTCCTCAGCTCATGAAACCTGTCTAACATTCTCATTTCCTCGTACTAAATTGTTTCATAATTCACAATATCAAGGTTTTCAATTAATGCTATACAAGTGTGAAGATAATATTCTAGTTTTCCTTTGCTTCAAATAAGGCTTCGGTATTGATCTTTTTCCGTAGCATAATAGGCAATGAAAATTCAAATAAAATTTTTTCTTTACATCTATCTCCGTGGGCAGATACATGAACTCTTTGTGTCATTTCATTCATTTCCTCGAGTATGCTACGAAATTACATTTTTTTTAATGAACTTCTAGAACGATTAGTACATTATTTAGTAATTAATAATTCCAATCGAAGAAGTGTAGGCAATCCGTAATGTGCATTAACGGACATTAAAATTCAGTACAGGGATAAAATGCATAATAGTGTTAACGCGTTGCAACCTTTAATATTATTCGTAATTTAACAGTATTATTATTGTTTCAATTACGACCAGTTGAAGTGCAGTACTGCTTATGTACGTACACAGCTTTTAATTTCCGGCTATTCATCATTTGTATTATGACGTATACAAAGTAAATTGAGTTATAACTATGGACAAACCGTCCGTAGTTGGAATCCTCCGCCGACGTGGCCATCTTTGGTATTATTCTTGCAGTTGTAGTCTGCAAAGTCTGGGAATTATTTCAAATCCATTAGTATACACAAAAAGCCTGGCCTTCTCTTTTTCCCTTGAAATCGGAAAAAGCTGAGAGCCTAGGGTATTCCATTTAAGTCTTAGGCTAGGTGATCTTCACTAGCTTCTCCCAAATCCGGTCATTTGTTTTCAGCTGAGAGGATAGTGGCTCTCAAGCGACCAATCCGAAACTTCATCCAGTGGCTCCGAGTGTTGGTCCTACTGGTTGCTGACCACTGCCCTGAATATATAAATAGGAATTCAAACGACGTAAAAAAATATTAACTTGATGTAATAACTTTAAAATTTATGCCCTTCGGCTTTCTCATATTATGCGTCCCTGTCGTCACGGAATCTTCATCATTTTTCGCGTCCTGTTTACTACGTTCATTTTCATGTCACTATTTAAAGTTCCCTTCTCTAGACACCCCCTCCAAGTCCAAAAAACGACTGAATTGAAATTGAAATGGACAGCGATGTAACCGGCTGGTAAATCCCCCCTTATGTTTTTCTAAATAAAATCGACGTATGAACCGACTTATTCTTAAATAATTTTGGTCTGAAAAAACGAAAATTTGCAGAAGTCCACTCGGAGATTACTGTACCTTATCTTTGACGAGGGCTTCCAATGTACCGTCAGGGGATACCTACAATGTTTTTACGATATTTGGCAATATTCGGGTAAAGTCCCTGATAGGGTCTCTAGTCAGCTTGACGACGGAAAGGGTTCTCGAGTGAAAATTAGACGAATTCAGATTCAGGTGACATGTTTCCTTGGTATTATAACAAAAATAGTCCACAACTGGTAATATTTCTTGGAGTTATGAGGGAGAGGGGGAGTTGAATGCTACCATTTTTAAACTAAAATTTCTAATTTGCTGAATTGCAAAAATTTAGTGGGCAACCAAAAGTCAATTCTTTACGTCAACTGTTGAATGAGAAGGAAAAAAATAGATTTCATTAATCGGCCTCACGGTCTTATATTGGCCTCTACTTGCTTCTAATTTCTTTCATCTTAACTCGCGGGGGGAGGGGGGGTGAGAATGCGTAGTAGGGTAGTTAAAGATTTCGCTTTTTTGAAACATTTTGCTGCCTGTAGCTAAACGTATTTCTTTTATCTAGAAACCGGCCAGCCAACACTCTTTTGAAAGTGAACAATTTTGCGGGGTCCCGCCGAGGTGGAGAGGGTCCTGGTTTAACATAAGATTCCCCAGAAGAGAATCTACAATTAATGTTGCTTCGATGCTTCCAAGAATTCAAGTTAGGTAGAAAAATTTGTTTGACAATAAAAAATCTTACTCATTAGTGTAAGGATGGAACATTTACCAAGAATTTCCAGAAAAAATGAATTGTCAGGTCAACGATCTCTGTTTAATTTATGGCATAAGTACACTTTTTTGAACTTTGGACTTTACAAACCACAGAACCCGAATAAAAGAATGAAAATTATTATCTGTACTTGAATTTCGCGTTAGTTCCATTTACAAAATTTTCTCGATTCAAACCGCCGTATTGGAGCTTTCAAAATAGGGGTTAAACCGAAAAATTTCATAAATGGATTTTTTCCGATATGACAACTGATTTGATACATTACCTCAGCTTCTGTGGTCTGTAATGTACGAAATTCAAAACAGTATACAGAAGCCACTGACCTTTGAATTAATTTTCTCCCAAAAGCTTCAATAGGTACTCCATCCTTACCCTAATGAGAACGATTTTTAGTAGACAAACATATTTTTGCGACCGGACTCGATGTTCTGAAAGTATCGGAACAACATTTCAGATTTTCTTATTGGGTATTCTATGTTAAACTTGATCCTCCACTCCGACAAATTCCTCAGAATTTGTTGACTTCAACAAAAAAGAAAAATTGGTTGGCTAGTTTTTAGACCAAAAGGAACATGTTTATGTTTAGCTTCTGGAAACAAACCAGTTCAAAAATAACAAAATTTTGAACCACTATAATGTGCAGAACTGGAGATATAAGCAAAATAAAAGTCAAAGAATTAAGTAATTGTAAACCACTTTACTTTTAATTTTAAAATCATGATTTTGAAAATCAGTTGGTTTTTTATTTTAATAACTTTAATTTCGCGCTTTAGATCATGTTGTTCCAAGATTTTTTAGATTTTTTCGCTCTTAAAATCACAAAAATCATGTTTAAAAAAAGTTTATTATGGTTTTCAATCGTTTTTTGGAATTTAAGTCGTGAGTTCGTGAAACATTTGGAATGGTTTTAAAATAATGCTTTTTGATTTTGCCCATCTTTGTGCAGAGTAAATTAATTTTCATTTTTTACTAGTTAGGAAAATCCGTCTGCTACCAGCACTAGGCATAGGGAATCCCCAGAACATTTGAAATTTAATCAGGACATCTGCTGACAGGCCTATTACCAAAATTTTTCTACTGGGCTGGATTTTATAGTGTTGACCCTTAAAAGGGATGATGACATTATTTGCCAGCGAAACGGGTATCAAACGCTTGATACAGAAGGGACCATCACATAACCCCTGTTTCTATAATTGTCAATTTTTTTGTCAAATTTTTGTAATTTCAAGTTGTATTCTGCGATCCCCTCGATTTTCCTCCAACGATTTTGTAATTTTGCCTCATACAAGCATTATAACACTGTTCGTGAAGAAGTCTCATGTAAAAATTGCGAAAGCTTCTCTCCTTTTGTCATGAAATATGAATTTTAAAGGCTCCATTTGGGAGCAGATTAAAATTTTGATACGATATTCAAAATGAACCAATAAGGAAGTTATCTCAATTCATTTATTTATTACAACACTGTCTTTTGTCTAGTCTTAAGTAAATTTAACACTTCACAGAGTTCTATCGTTTATGGGCTTATTCACCTCCCTCCTTTCATTTATTGACCCCATTTTTTAATGTGAGGCCCATGTAATTAGGGGAGGGGGTTCGAGTATTTTGTAAAGTTTTATATGAGTATCCAATAATTGGTTCCAAAGGTTGCTAAATTCACTTTTGGTAACATTGTGGCCATATTCCCCGAACTGTGGCGCATACCGATTGGAAGGAGGTGCAAGATGACACAGAAAAAATTGAAGATCATGAGAAGTGGTTGAACATGATTTTCATAAAATAAATTTCATTTAGTACAAAATTACTGATACAAATTTTCTTATGTGCTTTTTCAAGATGCTAAATTTTAACTAGCAATAAATTCTTCTTGCACCTTCTTCTCCACCCCAATAGCTCACTTGCTTTACGGATCAAAAAATTTTTAATCAAGAAATTTATTTCTACTCATGTATTTAAAAATTGTACAAAGTAATAATTGTTTTTGAGGAATATTTTAACCATTTTCAGAATAATATGTCACAAAAATTATTCAAACCGGTCAATAATTCGCTGGTTCTTCTATCCATGTTAACAGCAATTAGTTGGGCCCTGTATTCTTTAATTTACATAAATAACATTCCTCATCACTATAAATTAATACTTCCCCTCCCCCCTAGTGTTACAGTAAATAGAAAAGATACCAACATTTCCCAGTACAATTTTGTACTAACTGAAATTTATTGCATGAAAATCATGTTCAACCACTTTCCATGATCTTCAGTTTTTTTTCTATGTGGTTACCACAACCGTCATCTTGCACCTTCTTCCCATCGGTGTGCGCCACAGTTCGGAGAATATGGCCAAAATGTTACCAAAACTGAATTTAGCGATTTTTGGAACCAATTATTGGATAGCCATTCTTCTTTTCTAATTTGCTCTTTACCCGAGCCCTGGAATCCGCCCTTTCGAGTATTACCTCAGAGACGTCGGGGAGGCTGTTTGGGCTGTCTTAGCCTGCTTTCCTTCTGGCCGAAAAACCGGCCGAGGTCGAAATTTGGCGAGTACCAACGCGCTATCGTCTCGGCCAATCAGACTCCCATTGGATAGCCATATTGAACTTTACAAAATATTAGAACCCCCCCCCTCTCTTCATTGCATGGGCCTCAGTTTCAAATATCGGCCAACCAGACTCCCATTGGATAGCCATATTGAACTTTAAAAAATATTAGAACCCCCCCCTCTCTTCATTGCATGGGCCTCAGTTTCAAATATGGAGTAAATAGATGAAAGGAGGGAGGTGCATAAGCCCCATAAACGATATAGCTCTGTGAAGTGGTAAAGTACACAGCTGAAGAAGATGATTATTATCTTTATAAGGTTTGTGCATATGTGTTAAAAAGTAATCATTCTTAACGGGGATATCTTGAACTCCATTTTGAGCAGTTCGAATCCAGATACCAGAACATTGCTAATGACCTTTTTTATGGGAAATTTGATGTACATACAATCTATTGCAAATAAAAAAAACAGTAGCTTAAGAAGGTTAGTTTCGCGGAAAATTGAAAAAATGTGAAAATTTTTTTTCGGGGTTGAGGCGAGGCGACCCCCTTCATTCTAGCAAGATGATCGTTCAGGCCATTGAGTACCAGTTTCATATCCACTTAGCCTTTATAGATTTTAAGAAAGCTTTCGACATTCTAAAACAAAATTACATGTTGACAGCATTAACGAATCGTGGCGTAAGTACCACATTTTATTAAAAATAATACGGATATTCCGAGTTGAGAGTTCAGATAATTACGGATATAGAAGGAGAAGAATTTGAAATTTTAAAAGGGGAATACGTCAAATTCAATTGTGCTTTAAACGAAATATTCTAGAACCTCGATTGGAGCAATAAGGGGATAAAAATTAACGGTGTATTTTTGAATGACCTAAGGTTTGCTGACGACGTGGTGTTAATAGTAGCACAAAACTAAGAGGACTTGCAACAAATGCTGGAAGAACTCTCCCGACAAAGTGATATCGCGGGCATGGAGATAAACCTCTCAAAAACAAAAAGCTTAACAAATTTAGCTATCATGAAATTATAAAAATTAATAATCAAAGAATCGAAATAGTTGATAATATCATTTACTTATGTCAAACTTCATTAGATAACCAAACGCAAAAAGAGATAGAAAGAAGAATACTCGTAGCTTTAACGTGGAAAAAATTCTAGAGCTTAAAATCAATTCTAAGAAATAACTACCCGGTCACTTACAAATGTCAAATCTTTAACAGTTGTTTACCCCGTGTCCTAACCGACGGCATCCAAACCTGGACATTGACAAAAAAAAAAAAAAAAAAAAAAAAATGGAACGGAAAATCGAAACAACCCAAAACTCACTCGAAAGAGCCATACTAGGCATCAAATTACAGGATAAAATTAAAGTTACAGAAACAAAACAAAATTGAAACGAAATACGAGTAGAAATAGGTATAATCCACTATATCAGAAGACTAAAATGGGACTGGGCGGGCCATGTTAGTCGATTAAAAGACGATAGATGGACCCAAAAAACCACGGAGTGGCACTTTTCAGAAGGTAGAAGCCAGGGAAATAAAAGGCTAGACGGACAGACGACTTGGTAAAATTCTGCGATACCAAAGTTTACCACAGATCCGCTGCTGACCGAACCATATCGGCGAGACTAAGGGAGGCATATGCCCAACAACTGGGCTTTAGCAGGGAAAATAGAAATTATTGATAGAGATGTATTAATTATTATAACCGCTAAAAGTAAAAAACAGATAAATGCTAAAAAGAAGAAAAAAAAGTAAAATTTATTGTATGAAAATCATGTTTAACCACTTTCCATGATTTTCAATTTTTTTTCTATGTGGTTACCACAGCCGTCATCTTGCACCTTCTTCCCATCGGTGTGCACCGTAGTTCGGAGAGTATGGCCAAAATGTTATCAAAACTGAATTTAACGACTTTTGGAACCAATTATTGGATACCCATATTAAACTTTACAAAATACTAGAACCCTCCTTTTCCCTGCATGGGCCTCAATTTCAAATATGGAGTATTAGATGAAAGGAGGGAAGTGAATAAGCCCTATAAACGATATAACTCTGCGAAGTGGTAAAGTATATAGCTGAAGAAGATTATTATCTTCATAAGATTTGTTCAGCTGTGTTAAAAAGTAATAATGCTTAACGGGGATGTCTTGAACTCCATTTTGAGCAGCTCTAATCCAGATACCAGAAAATTGCTAATGACCTTTTTTATGGGAAATTTAATGTACAATCTATAGCAAATATAAAATAGTAGCTTAAGGCGGTGGCAAGTTTCAGGGCAAATTGAAAACATCTGAAGATTTTCTGATATAATTAGTACTAAAATTGATTTTATGAACACCCTGTTGAACCGATTCCGACCTTTTTTTATGTGGTCACCACAACTGCCCTCTACTATTACCTACTAGTACCATATTTCTGTCTATCTCCAGTCGTGAGAAGAAAAACAATTTTCAAAGATAGAAAACTTTTCAAAATGAAACCATAACTCAGCCCGTTCAAAAGTAAGAGTATGCAAACATATCTACATATTGTCACGGTAGGTTGCCTGCTTACCAGGTGGAATGGGGGTCATTGCAAAGGAGACACCTTGTATAAGGTCTATGGATAGACCATTTTCGCCAGTGATCTTTGCACTGCAGACGATGTTTTGAGATAATACGGTATCGCTGGTCGAAGTTACGAGTAATTAAAACAATCTGTCTGTTCCTCTGGGTACCCATTTCAGAATTTTTCTTTCCCACCTGTCCACACCCCCTCCCCCCTCTTGCAAAATGACCCGCGTAATCAAATTTCAGTTTTTTCATGACAAATCTACAGTTCTTAACTTTTGATTTATCCCTTACCCATCTATTGGTTAGTCCGTCTTTCCTTTTTATTCCGATTATAGCCTTCTCCATTCCAATCTGGGTCCTGGCTAGCTTCAGACTTTGGCCTTGTGTGGCGGCCCATATCTGTGCCCGTACATTAGCACCGGTAGTGTACATGATTCCCATATTTTCTTTTTCATTGCCAAAGGCATTTCACTTTTGTAGATATTTCTTAGGGACCAGAAACTCTTCATTTCCTGTGATCTTCTTTTTGAAATTTCCTTTTCTGATTAATCTTTAAATGAGATAGCTTGTCCTAAATATATCGTGCTATCTTCTGCTTTAATTTGATTGTTACCGATAGTTATTTCTTTGCTAGATTTAACGTTTGATAATAACACTGTTCTACTGGTATAGTCAAACCTGCTTTGTTACATTGTTCTGCTAATTCGTTTGCCATGGTTTGCATTTCTTTTCCATCCTGAGAAATTAAAGCCACATCGTCCGCAAATCTTAAGTTGTTGAGTCTTTCCCCGTTTATCATTATACCCTTTTGTTCCCAGTTTAAATTTTGAAATATAGGTTTCTTCCAGTTGACAATTAAATAAGTTGGGAGATAGAAGGTCCCCTCGTTTCACTCCTCTTTCGATTTAAAAATGTTTGCCTGTTTTGTCCAAACGAATTTTTCCGCTATTGTTCTTGTACATTTCTTTTATAAAATTCCTATCTCATTTTCTCGGGATATCTTGTCGGCTTAAAGCTCTCCAAAGGTCGGATAAGTGAATGGAATTGAAGGTTTTTCGGAAATCAATGAATAGTAAATAGAACGGTTGGTTATATTCTTTCATTTTCTCTATCAATTGATTCATTATAAATAACACTACTGAACAAAATAAAATTTGTTGTTTGCACAATGCATTTAGGAAGATGATTCTTGAGTACTTTTCAACGCTGAATACAGTACCGTCGGCCGTTTTTCTCTATCACGTCTAGTTCTTCTGATCAAAAATTATAAAAAATTTAACTAAATGTGTTCAAAAAGAGGTTTAGGAACTGAATGTGGTCATACTGATTCGTGTTGTTCTGTGTAGTGGTGTGTATTCCGTCTGTTTGTTTTCTGTTAAAGTGATCTGATAACACTGATAATATCAGTCAGTGGTACCGCTTATTCCATTGCAAAAACAAAATGGAAACGAATTTCAGTCGTTCAGAACACCGAGTTGTGACGTGATAGAGAAAAATGGGTCGGAGTATCGTGTTCAGCGTTCAGAAGTACCTCAGAATCACCTGTTGAAATGCGTTGTGCAAAATAGTTGTTCAGTAGTGTAATTGGTCGATGGTGGAACGATTATTGCGGAAATCTGCTTGTTTAAGTCCTTGGCATTGGTCTAATTGCGAATGGATACGTTCTTTTATTAATTTGCCAAAAACTTTCCGCAAATTAGAACTCAACCTCGGCACTGATGCGATGCCCGAAAGGGTAGTTTCCGATGCTGGGGGTGCGGTGTCTCAGGGGCCACTTTGGCATGCGTGCATCGCCTTACATCCCACCACACCATTTGTATAGTTGTTTATTTTATTTTTATCTCCTTTTTTGAAAAGAAGAATATTATTTCTGAATAGCTTCATTCGGATGGGATCGTTTCTTCTTTTAGAATATTATTAACATTTTTGTCAAACCCGGCGTTAATTCATCCGCAAATAGCTTCAACTTATAATTGCGTATTTGGTTCGGGCCTACTGCTTTACTAGGTTTCAACTTTCCCAGGACGGACAAAATCTCGCTTTTCATGAAAGGGAGAACTTCCTCCTTGTTTTTCAGTCCTAATAGTAACCTCCGCAGTTCGTTCGTTTTGATTTTTACTGTATAACTTACTATAAAAATCTGTTGCCACTGGGACGATTTTATTCCTGTCGTAGACAAATCTGTCTTCGTTATTTCTAATTTTTGGAATAATAATTTGATCCTGAAAAATTTCACATTTCGCTTTTTTCACTGATCCTGCCTGCTTTATGATTTCAAGCATCGTATTCGTCTTGCAGATATTTAAGGGTAATTCTCCGAAAAATGGACAATTCATGTAAATAGGCTGTAACTCTGCCACTTATTATCAGAATGCTATGCGCAATATATCAAAATTGAGGAAATGAACTCTTCTGATGGAGACAGTGATAAAAGCTCTCCCTAGTTCAGCAGAACATCATTAGAAAATCGAAAATGCACCTGAAATATCCATAAACGTGGGTGTCAACCTGGTCTAGTTCCGTTTTTATTTTGCTCGCTGGAAGGGTTTATACATAATTTTCAGGAACTACTGTTTCCCATTGTTGAAGAGGTAAGTTGAGGCAACACGGTATAGGTCTTACAATCTTTTTCTAACCAAGTTCAGTAACCTTTAGAATACCTCAAAGTTGTGTCTAGGAAGAGATATGTCCTTCAACGTGGATAATTTTCAAACCTCTCTGTAGGGTTCCACTATAAGCATAAATTTCTCTCAAATGCTCATATAACTTCCTCATAACTTCCTCTAGAAGGCTGTGTAAGAACTTCTGTGAAATAATGATAATTTGTATGCTAAAATACTCATTTATTGCTGAGATGATGGTTTCTAAAAAAAAGTGTCCTTCATCGTGGACATCAACAGCCATATTGAATTTATAGCTCCGAATTTGTAAAAACGTAATAATATAACTAATGTTGGCCACATTACATTCAGCAACATGTATCAAATATTTTCTGCATATTTACCCAATGGGAAAAGGGAAAAGGCGATTTTGCCCTTAAACGTGGACATAAAATATTATTCAACGTGGCTACTCACGTATTTCTTGTATCCACGCTGAAGGACGTGAATCTTTCGACACTTAGAAGCAGTCTGTAGAAACAGCCTTTAAATCTTCTTCGTGCAGAGACTACTTTCCTAGATGAATTTTTTGTACTTCATAAAACCGTGATCCGTGAGATTGTAACCCACGGTGCCGCTGTGTGATCGTACAGCCTCATCTTATCACACTACGTAAACTTGAAAAATTTGTCCTTCAACGTGGACAACAATTTTTTTTACAACCCTCCAAAATCAAATTTAAGCCCGGCCGGTACCGGAATATGATTTCTCAACACCCCTAGTATCGATTTCAACGAAAAAAATTTGAAAAGTGAACCTCATTTTTTTTGGTTTTTGTCCACGTTGAATTGTCCATTTTTCGGAGAATCGCCCATAAATATAATTTCTTTTTTAACAGTTTTCCTGAGTTCAGTTAATTCTATTTTTTATTTTTTTTATTTTTGTGAATTTTATTTGCCAAAGAGTTCCTTTTTCATAAGGCTTGTGCATCTGTATTGAAAAGTAATAATTCTTAACGGGAATATCTTGAACTCCATTTTGAGCAGTTCTAATCCAGATACCAAAAGATTGCTAATTATCTTTTTTATGGGATATTTAATGTACAATCTATTGCAAATAAAAAAACAGTAGCTTAAGAGGACAAGTTTCAAAGCTAATTGAAACAATGTGAAAATTTTCTGATATAATTTGCGCTAAAATTGATTTTACAAACACCCTCTTGAACCGATTCGGACCCATTTTTTTTCTGTGGTCACCACAGCTGCCCTCTACCATTACCTGCTGATACCATTTTCTGTCTACCTCCAGCCGTGAGAAGAAAAACAGTTTTCAAAGATAGAAAACTTTTCAAAATGTGACCAAAACTCAGCCCGTTCAAAAGTAAGAGCATGCAAACATATCTACATATTGTCAAGGTAGGTTGCCTACTTACCAAGTGGAATGCGGGGTCATTGCAAAAGAGACACCTTGTATAAGGTCTATGGATAGACTATGTTCGCCAGTGGTCTTTGCACTGCGGACAATGCTGGTCGAGGCTACCAGTAATTAAAACAATTCATTTCACAAGTAAGTGCATTAGAATGCAAAAAACGCATTTAACTAATTTATCAAACAAAAGTAAAATCGTACACAGTTGGTTTTTTCCTTCACAGACCCGACAGTCGTCATCAAAATACCGCAATTTTTTACCGGTAGTTGGGCCAAACGTCAGGTGTCTGATGTCAGTCGCTACTTTGTACAAAAAGTGCTCGTCTTCGTAACCCCGATATGAAAATTTCTTCGCGCGAATTCGCACACGTGCGAAAAGTGGAGAAATTGTTTTCATTTCGGCGAAGAGTGGACGGCGGAAAAAACGTGAAACAGATTATTGGCAATGTTCGGCAGGTATTTACTTCCGGAATGTGTATGTGTATTGTAAGTTCAAAAAGGTGGGGTACACAGCGTCGTCGTCTGTTTACATATTATACAGGTAGTGTAAAAAAAAAAAATTGTTGAGCGTGGTCGGAATACATTTGCTAAATTATAAGATCTGTCATGTAGTATGCTGTCAGCGATTGGCATCATTCCTGGCCGAGGCGTAACCCATTTTTGCTAGTCGTGAACACTATTTATAATTTATTTCAGGTTACTTATTATTGTTATCTGCTCGGGTACATTATCGAGCTTTGAGACCCATATTTGAAAAGTCTACGGTTCTACTAATCTACTGAACTTGAGTACTCATTTTGCACCGCGAAACACATACTCTCTGCCAATGTAGTAACCTCCTTGGTAGTCGTACTTTTTATTTTCTCTTATTCTCCCTTAATCATCGCCCACGAAGACGGCTCGCATTCCATCTCGCATTGCTGTTGACATAATTCGCCGAATATCGCGCCGGCCCATCCGACGCTCGGCGGTCTAACACGAAAGCGAATCGACTACAAATTTTTGGCTATAGCGGTATCGGTCATTAAACTGGTCCGAGGACGCGTGCGGCTCGCTTGTTTACAAGTTCAATATCAAATTCAAGGGCATAGGCCTATAAAAGCATCTGATAGCAACGCCAGTGAAACCGCTTACAGCAGTATCTCGTAAGAATTACGGTAATCCGATAACCGGTCAGTCACAGTGCAGTAAAACTGGAGCGTGAAATAGACAAATTTGTTATGACAAAATTTTTCACACAAAACTTCTTGGGACTAGCTCTTTTTTAACAACATACTAAAAGTTCTCAAGAATTCCGGTGAAGCCCGCCCGGTAGGAAAGTGAACAGCCCCCTACATTGAATTTGGGACGATAAATCTTCCCCCCCCCCATTAAGAACTCAATTTACAATGAGTATTTTCGGTCCTTATCGAGCAAGGGAACCAGAGTTGAGCAAATTTTCATAAATAGTCGAGCAAATGCACGCGATATAGTTGCCATGACCGAAACATGGGTGCATGACGGCATAAAGAGTGGCGAGCTCTTTGATGATGAGTATAATGTATTTCGCAAGGGTAGGGATGGATCTGTGGCAAATGGCAGGAGGGGTGGTGGTGTTGTGTTCGCCATTAAAAAGTTCGTAGGTTGTCGCTAAGTAACTGAGACTAAAGTTCGTACGGCCCACCAACGCTACCTATCGGCGTTTCAACGCAATAGGGAGATAATTTGGTTCATTAGCTATCGATTGAGACCACGCCGAGCTCATTTGATTGAAACCTCGCTGTTCCAGACCAATTTGAAAGAAACCATATGCGTTGACCCCTACAGGTTTTTTAAAGATTTTTTTAAAGAAGGAAAAAGTGCATACGATTACAACATTTTTTATTAATCATCATCTTCATTAAGTACACGAATACATTTTTCAAAATAAGCGCAATTCATGGATATACAGGCGTCCATTCATTCTTGCCATTTATCAAATGGTTTTGCGTATACGCCACCGGTAAGGAAGAGAAGAACATCTGCGCCGCAGTGATGCGACTTCTTGATTCGTGTTGAATTGACGACCCCATAAGGCTGCCTTTAGTTGAGGAAATAATCAAAAGTCGCGCAGGGGGCAAGGTCAGGACTATATGGGGGTGGGGGTAAATTGTGATGTTCTTAGAAGTCATTACCGCGGTGCAGATGTTTTTCTCCTCCTTACTGGCGGCGGAATACGCGAAAACATTTGATAAATGGCAAGAACGAATGGACGCCTGTATAGTCATGAATGGCGCTTATTTTGAAAAAGATATTCGTGTACTTCATGAAGATGATGATTAATAAAAAATTTTGTAATCGTATGCTTTCTTTCTTTTTTTTTTTTTTTTTTAAATCTTTAAAAAACCTGTAGGGGTCAACGCATATGTTTTTTTTTTCAAATTGGTCTGGAACAGCGAAGTTTTCAATCAAATGAGCTCGTCGTGGTCTCAATCGATAGCTAATGAACCAAATTATTCCCCTACTGCGTTGAAACGCCGATAGGTAGCGTTGGTCGGCCGTACGAATTTTAGTCTCAGTTACTTAGCGATGGCCTATGTATCTTTGGGTCGAAAGAGTTTCTGCTTTGGAGGTCGAAGAAGCAGCTTGTGATCAAATTTGGATCAGAATACGTACTTTTAATAACTCATGGCTGTACATATAGGTTTATTTTATTTCCCACCAGGAACAGAGAAATTGGAATATTAATTAATTTTTGAAAAAATTACCTCGTATGGTATAGTGAATAAAGACTTACTTTTGCTCGGAGATTTTGATCCGCCATTATTTAGTGCTGTTAATAGCAATACTGGTAGTAACAGTTGTACAAAGCCGGATGTCAATCACCTTAAATCATACAACACTGTTACAAATGTGTTGAACAGAACTTTAGACCTTATCCTTTCTAACTTTTCCCATTTTGCTGTCTCCGGTGGTGACTCTTTGGTGTACTATCATGATAAATATCCTCCCTCCCCCTTACTCATCCACAAGCCTAGGGAAAAGCGGAATGAATTGTGTGGGGCAATTTTGCTCAGGTGAAAGCACAAACCAAAATGGGGAATATTTATTAAATTTCGCGGAAAACAATGGGCTAAAATTTCCAACTCGTTCTACAAAAAAAAAAAAAGAAGGGCAAAAAGTGGACATGGTCGTCACCGGACAACAGCACCAGAAATGAGATTGATTTCTTTGTGGTTAATGACATGAGGGCGGTAAAAGATGTCGCGTATTCTGAGTAGTGATATCGATCATTTACTCGATCAAAAATGATCAATCACGAACTCCTCGATAAGACTCGATCTTTTTCGATCATCGAGCTCAGGGCGATCATTATGATCGATCATGAAGAATAAGAAAAGTGACCATTGGTAGATGAGTATAAGTTCCTTTCTATTAACGACTTCTCTGAACGCAGAAATGAATGCGTTTTTTTTTTAAAGTTGACTTAGAAAAGGACGTAATAGAGAATGTTTTTAGGTATTTTCTGTTTTTGCTAAACATTTTTATATTTTGTAGCCAACACAGTGGAGAGGAGAGTGCATTCGGACTTAAACCTAAATTGCATGTGTTGGCAACACTGTCAATATTTTCATTGTATTCTTATTAGTTTGGGGTGATCTTTGACGCATTTCGATCACCCCAAACTGATAACACTATAAAAAATATAACAAATCACAATTCGAATTTGTATACGTGATAATTTATTATATTAAATGAAAGAACGAAACATTGTGATTTTGGTGATGGAAATAAATATCTGTCTGTTGTATGCCTCTGAGTACTTGACATTGTAGTTTGTGATCGATCGATCATGATCGATCATGGTTTTTGTAATGATCGACATCACTAATTCTGAGAATCTCAACTTTCCATCAGATCACGGAGCAGTATAACTTAGAATAGAAATCCCGAAAAGGAGTAAAATAAAAAATTCATTGAAACCAGGTGGAGGAAGGAAAGAGATATTTCAAGAAGATAAAATACCCGAGGCCAAACAAAAAATAAGAGAAGAGTTGAAGAGGGTAAACTTTGGAAACCTCGAAAAGGCTCAAGAAAATTACAACAAACTAGAGAAAATTCTAAAAAATACCACACAATTATGCGTTATAAGAAGGGAAACAGAAAAAACAGACAGGAAAATTTCAGCTAAAACGAAGGAGATATACGCAAGGAGAAACGCTCTGGCTAGGAAAGAAACAAAAACATTAAGGGAAAAAGTGGAGCTGGCGGAACTGAGGAAACTAACGTAAGGCAAGACAGCAGGGAACACAATGAGGAAAAAATAAAGGAAATTATTATCTCGACAGGCTCTATAAAGAAAGCCAAAAAAGTAAACACTACCTACCAGAATCTAATACCAAAAGTTAAAAATGCAAAAAATGAGGTTGTATATACTAGACAGGATATTACTGTGAATACAGCAACGGAATTCTTTAGTAAACTATATGGAAAAGAACCAGAAGAAGAAAGGTATAGGCTGCCCAAAAGAGAACAAGAAGAAGAGCACTTTCCTCCAGTCATAAAAAGTGAAATAAAATATATCCTCGGGAACCTCAAGATAGATAAAGCCACAGGTATAGACGGAATCGAAAACAAAATACTGAAAAAATTTGAGGAAGAACTCACACCATTTCTAACGGCTTTATTTAATGCAATAATAGTTACAGAAAGAATACCTGAACAATGGAAAATATCCGAAATTATTCTTCTCTTTAAAAAAAGGCGACAAGCTGAAATAAATAACTACAGACCGATAAGCCTGGCATCAAACTTGTGCAAAGTATTTTCCAAATTCATATAAAAATGGAATATACAATCAGTTAGACTTCAGTCAAAGCTCAGAACAAGTGGGATTTAGAAGAGGGAGGTCCACAGCTGATCAAATATTCATTATAAACTAACTAATCGAAAATACAAACGAATATAAGGTGCCTCTTAACCTGTTACTAATCGACTTTCAAAAAGCGTTCGATTCGGTTCACCTTTCATTTCTTTGGAAAGCCTTACACAGGCAAGGAATACCAGGGAAAGTTATTAACATCGAAAGAATAATATAGAAATTCTAAAGGGGGGTAAAAATGGATACGGTAGGGAAGAAGTTTAAAATTAATAGACGGGTCAAACAAGGAGATCCACTGTCCCCAATCCTTTTTAATAGCATTTTGGAGGAAATCTGGGAATTAGGATGGGAAGAAAAAGGAATAAAAATAAACGGAAAGTGGCTCAGTAACGTGAGATTTGCGGAGGATGTGGTGCTTATCTCCCAAGAAGCAAAAAAACTACAAAAAATGGTCAACGAGTTCTGCGAGAAAAGCAAAAAAGCAGGTTTAGTAATAAATACAAGCAAAACGATTCTTCTCTCAAACCAGCGGGAAAGACCTATTATCACAATTGAAGGTAAAGTACTGGAAATTGCAGAAGATGCCACATACCTGGGACAAACCATCTCATTCGAAAACAGTCTAGTAAAGGAAATATGTAAAAGAAGAGCTAATGCGTGGAAAAACTACTGGTCCCTCAAAGAGATCTACAAAAGTAAAATGTCAATTAAACAAAAAATAAAAATACTGGAAGGCTGTACTATCCCAGTCCTTACATACGGAGCCCAAACGTAGGCAGCCACAGAGGGGCAGATGGACATGATCCCAAAAACCCAAATAGCAATGGAACGGTCAATAATTGGTGTAAAAGAGTAAGAAACCAAAATGTAAGAAAGAAAACGAAAGCAAGAGAGTGCAGATACGTGGCTAAAAAACTGAAGATGGATTACGCAGGGCATGTGGTGAGAGGAGGAGAAAATAGATGGGGAAAAATAGTGGAATGGACACCACCACAGGGGAAAAGAAGAACGGGTAGACAAAAGACTAGATGGGAAAACGAAATCATAAAATTTGCAGGAACAGCATGGGGAAGGGATACAAGAGTTCGTGATCGCTGGAGGAAAGTAGGGGAGGCCTATGCCCAAAGGTGGGCGCATTAGTTATAAGTTATAAGGTACATTCATGTAAGCGCATATAAAATTGTAAATAAAGGCTGTACTACTATACTACTACCTTACTAGGTTATACAGAATTTCCTCGGCAGGGCAGCGGAACTACATCACAAGATCTACCAAGGTATAATTTTTGCAAGGCTAATTTTTTGGAAATGCACCATTTATTTAACCTTAAGGATTGGGGCTAGTTGTACAAACTTGAGGACAGTAACCTAGCTACGGAGTATTTTCAAAATTCCCTCTCAGGTATTCTGAATCGAACTGTGCCAAGAAAGGTCAAATGTCAGAGAAAATATCCTTCCTGGTCCACTTATGAAATAATTAAAAAATTGAGAAGAAAAACTAATTTACATAAAAGACTCAAAAAGAAACCTGGTGATGGCAACTAAGACAAAAATTTAGGGACATAAGGAAGAACATAAATTTTCTGATGACAAGGGCTTGGAACCAATATAAAGCTACGTTGGAGGAAAAAATGACAGTTCAGCCTAAGGAATTTTGGCGGGACATAGCTGATAGGCGAAGCAATAGGTGTAATGTGGAATTGTATACCATAGGGGACCAAATATGCACGGGTTCTGAATGTATCGCAGAGGCGTTTGTAAACTACTTGGCGAATGTATACAGCGACAAAAGAGCAATTTTGAATTCAGTTAATAATGCGCAAGTGGAGGCACCCGCAGGGTGCCGGGGCGTAATCTCTGTACTACTGAGGATATTGTGGCGAACGCTCCCGAACATTCGAGGTAAGGGAAGAACAATTATGGAGATCGACACGTTTCGAGCAGCAGAATAGAAGATTGATAACGAGAGCGATAAGGATTTTCGCTGATAACGCCGGGGTGTATAAAGGCCGCTGGCCATCGCTGTATGATCTAGTTTTGTATGCGATTAATCGTGCGTTTTCAAAGCGACTTAGCTACTGTTTTGTGTTATGCTGTATTAGTGTAGAATCAAAGTCGTTATTACGTGTTTTCGTGTGTTTTTCGGTGCGAATTCCGTTACATTCGGAAGTGGGATTCGACAATACGCGTCGTGAAGAAAGATGAACAGCGGGCACGTTACAACTTGGCCACCCAGCGACGTTTTGGGAAAATTCTATTTTCTAAATTTGTTCCATCATTGGAGTAAATAGTTTTTTATTCGCTCGGTTGCTGAAATTAAGCAGTTGAGAATATTATCTTGCCCCACGCCCAGGGTTCAAAGTTTGCCTCTTGGTATGAAGAAATTCGGAATATATAGTTCTGAGGTGTTCCGCCGGAATGACTATGTAGTTGATGACTGTAAAAGGGTGATTACCAAAGTCAGTTCAAGAAATTTTCATTCCTACTTGTGAGAAAATTTACTCAGGTTTTTCGTAAATATGTTGCTTTTTGTATCGTGGTTCGGTTACTCATTTAAACATGTTCAAAGTTATGAGACAATTTAGTTACTAACTGATTCATTTCAAAAGACGCCCATGTTATGCTCTCCTGTGGGCTCTAAAATAATCTAAACTAACCCTTTTATAACTGTATCCAAAAAAATTATAAATAATATCAAGTATTTGCCGAATGAATTTATAGTTTTTGTATTTCCGTCACTGACTGAATTGTTTCTTCTTTTGTTTCAGGTAAGTTCGAATATAACTGACAAGACGTACAAGGATTCGATTTTTCGTAAGTTACATAATTATATCACTAAGATTAGAAGGGGGTTCAGACGCAAGATTTGCGAAGTGGGCACGTTACCACTTGGCCACCCAGCGACTTTTTATGAAGAATTTATTTTCCATATTTGTTCGCAAAATCGGAGTAAATAATTTTTTATTCGCTCAACTGCTGAAATTAATCAGGCCCCACGTCCAGGGTACAAAGTTTGCCTCTTGATATGAAGAAATTCGAAAGATATGTTTCTATGGTGTTCTTGTTTGCCTTAATAAGGCATTCGATTCTCTGCTTCATGAAAAATTGTGGCAGGCCTTGGCAGTATAAGAGGTTCCCGAAGGAATATTAAAAATTCTCCTCTATTTGTAAGAACATTCAGAAGCATATGTAAAATTGGATAAGTCTGGAGAAAGATTTCCAATTCAAAGGGATGTTGAACAGAGTGACTCACATTCCCCAAACCTATTTAACTGTGTGCTAAAAATGATTTTCAGAAATATGGATTGGGAGGGCAACGGTATCAAAATTCTGAGAAATGGCTCAACAACATAAGATTTGCAGACGATATTGTAACAGTGGCTAAAATTTCAACGAAACGGGGAAAATGGTTCCGGAAGTGAAAGAGAGAAGTGAGAACTTTGGACTAACAATGAATCTTTCGAAAACAAAATTAATTTCCTGTCGGGAGTCAACGAACTACTCGTCAAAGGGGTAAAAATTGTAGAATAAATGAGTATCGGTACCTAGGTCAAATCTGTTTGTTTGCAAATATTGGAAAAAGGGTGTGATTTTAGCCGACGACCAAAAAGGGCGTCATCACGACGAGCATATGAACTTTCACGACTGGAAAATCATTTCCACGACTAAATCGTGGATTCCCGACAGGGAAAGACTTACTCCAACAAAAAAAGGTTCTGAACGACGAAATAATTTATTGACCGACAAAAAAAAAATTCACGACAAGGTATTACTTTAAACTACAAAATAAAACTATGAACCCCGAAATTTTCAAGCCGAAAAGCGACAATACAGCGACGAAAAATGTTGTAAAAAAAAAGATTAAAAACGACGAGGTATAAAAAAATTATTGGACAAGTAAAGCTTTCCTTGCCTTCGACGGCCGACCTCTTCTTTTCCGCTTCTGACCCATTGGGATACATTTCGCGGCTGTCGGTGGATCCACGAGTTGTAAGCGAATTTGCATACCTAGGACATGTTTACAAATTAAGTGTTTCAAAAAATAGGGACAGGTGCATTCGCTTTGCGAAGATTTTTTTTTAATACAAATTTTCCACGTGCCGTAATGAATGCGCTGAAATTCGTCAAAAGTTGTCCAATTTTTTGTTGATTCTTCGTACGTGGTCACCGTTTTGGGAAATATTTCCTTCCGTGAAGTCGACGAGTTGACGAAAAATATGATGCAGTCCGGGTTATCGGTAGGTCCTTGCAGTACCTTCTTATTTTCGAAAGTCCACTGGTAAGCGGCGGTCCACTGTACCAATGGGGTAGACCTAATTTCCGCGAAGTTGATCTGGATGGAACCGCCCGCTGAAGCCGAGGAGGATCGGTGGGTCCCCGTCCCGGGGGTTGGCGGCACAGCGATTGCAGGACCCCTCGACTAAAAACACAATGACCAAACAAAATTACAATACAGCAAAATAAGTCTATGAACTCATCAAAATCTTCTTTTCTCTCAACTTACCAAATCCACGGCCCGCTCCATTTCCGGCATCATCGGCGGCGGTCCGCGAACCACATCTGGCCCCCCATTTGCCGTGGCCTGATAATTCCAATGTTCGGACGCATCGGCGCTGAGTGACTACCCTCTGGGGGCCCCGCCGCTGGCGGCACCTCTACCGCTCGTGGCGCGGATCTATGTGCCCCCGGATGACACTCGGGGCACGCGCAGGCCACGACGGTGGCCCCCTGATGGCAACTTCCGCATAAACAGCGGGGCCGCACATAGTGAACCGTGCTGCCCCGCTGCTCAGCTCGGTCGACTTTTATGAATCTTGAACCCAATCCAAGGATGCGGATAATTGTTCGGACGGCATCCATGACCTCTTCCATGACTTTTTTTTTTCTTTCTTTTCAACCAAATAAACCCCGAGGAAAACTCAAACAGAAAAACAAAACAATCGAGTAGGCAAGCTGCTCATACAAAAAACCGCGAAGGTCTCGCACCTCCGACCATTTTGAAACCAGCTCGGCTTGTTTATTTCTTACCTCGTGACTTATTTCTCGTCGTTCATAACTACTTCATTGTCGGGCTTTATCTGGCGTACAACTTCATCATTTTTTGTCGTTCATTCAACCTGTATGAACGTAAAAATGCTCGTCGTGCTGACGCCCTTTTTTGTCGGGCAAAAAATTACTTCCCTTGGAAAAATGGTAGACAAAGCTCATGCATTTCCCCACGGTCTTACTTATCGAATAAGGGTGTAAGGGAGGAAACTATTCAAATCTTACACATCCTGAAGTACCCCTCCCAAGACTGCTTCCTGGATCTGCCACTGATTATAGGTAAGTCTTCTGATACAGAAAATTCGTTAATAAATGTTAAATCATACTTTGCTAAAATACAAGGATCTGTATCGTGATCCATCTTATAGCTTTTGGGCATCAAACAGCGGAATTTTAACGTACGACTCATAAGGACGAACGAACTAATTATGTTATATTCCGATAGTCGCAATTAAGGTAATTTAGTCAATTATAAGAACACGAGTGCTGGACCGTCCGTTTTAGTAGTTCATCGAAACATTATCAGTGATTTTTTTATCTAAACTAGGCGTATTTGTGGTCAGTGGTGTGTGTAAAAAGTAACAGAAACTATACAGGCAATAAAACTGTCAGGCAAAGTAACGATTTTATCAATTCGAAAATTGGTACGCCGACAAAAATGACGGATTCGATGAAACATTCCTCATTCGGTAATCACAAATCAATGTGACAGGTATTTAAGATTGCTCGGCGAAACCAATATTTTCTTTTGTTTGTTCGTCACATAATGCCCCTCGTACCCCTTGGTTGAATCCTAAAGAAGATGTCGGTCAACCATCTCCGTCATGTGCTGAAAATGTTAAACGGGAAAAAGTTCTTCGTAAATGTCGATTTGATGATGTAGCTCCTTCAAGAGTTGATGTAGGTAAGAAATCATGCACTGGCTCTGGACAAGTTGCATATGCATCCAGTTACAAGGCATTCTGGATTCACGGGACCCTCCTTGTACACAAATTCTAAGATTTTGTGCATTAATTATGTAGGCTCCCCTCTGTGAGTGTTACTTTGCTGTGGAGAAGGTGCTTATACGAGAACTAAAGGCACATAGGAGAAGCGAAACTCCGAGAGATAAACCCTGATGAAAGCAAGGGGAAACTACATCAGTATTCAGACCCTGGAGATGCGTCTCCACCACCACAAAATTATGATGAGCCCGGGAACCATTCAGCGAAACACTACCAAATACAAAAGCATCTGTCTGGAGACACCTCGCAGATATTCCCTCAAAATTTCAGCGCCATTATTCCTCATTGCAGAGAAAATAATTAGTTAGATTACTGTTGAAACCATCCACGTACTATGAAAATTCGATATTTGAATACTTCATGTAATACATGGGTTCCAATACATAATTTCGAATCTTAAATAGAGGGCAAACTAATAATAACCTTACCAGCACGAGAATTTTTTTCGCCGATCATTTTCATCCCCACCCTTTCCCATACTTTGCATGTCAAGTCCTACTCCATCTTATATGTTACAATCTGCAAGTAAGACTTGGAGATCCTGCCTCTGGTGCCACAATTTGCAAACTGGAGGCAAATTATTACCAGAAATGAGTTCAGCGATCCTTGAAAATTCCAAAAGGACATCCATATTGCATTTAATTAAAATTTTGAACCCCACTTATTACAACTTTTGGAACCTTTCATTGGATTGAATCACCAGAGAAAGATTTTTATTTGTTACAACCGTGAGCCGACGATGCACCGTCGTCAGCTCGCCCATTTTTAGGTATAGGCTTCCGCTACCCGTCTCCACTTGCTTCTATTTTAGGCTATTCTCGTCCAACTTGGGCCTATTTCTCTAATCAATTCACCTATTCTACGGGTGGGGTCTACCTCTCTTTCTCTTTTTATCCCTTCTCGATGCGCATAATCCCGCCAGTTACCCAGGTAACTAAAGGGGAACCAAGAGTAACTGACGGGTTTCTGGGTGATCTGAGGGTAACTGAGGGTTGCACATGGGTATAACTTTTTATCGCGGGTAACTAAGGTAACTGATTGTGCATCGGGGTGGTGTGGTGTGTGGTGGGACGTATGGCGATGCAAGCATGCCAAAGTGGCCCCTATGACACCGCACCCCCGGCCACAGGAACTACCCTTTCGAGCATCGTGTCACCGTCAGTCACCGAAGGGACACATCGGGGTGGTATCTAACAGCATTGTAATTCCATTTCCCAATTTTTCCTCTAGCCAGATGTCCCGCATAATTAATTTTTATTTTTCTAATTTTGCAAGCGATTGGCGTAGCCCTTGTTATTTTATATACATTTTTCCTTTTTTATTTTGTCCTGCTACTTAACCCCCACTACACTTCTCAACATTGAATATTGAGTTATCGTTATTTTGATTTTTAGTCCAGGTCCGAAGAAAGAGGCGGGCTTAAAATCGTTAGAACAATACTCATATGATATTTTATAAAAATTAATGGTTGTAATTCTTATACTAAGGGCCGGTTTTACCAAATTAGGTAATCCGAGTTTGAACCCGAACTTCAGTTGAACTAGAGTTAAATCAGGAAATTAGTTTTACCAACAAAAAGCTGTGGTTTAAACGGCGCTTAGTGTAACTGGCCGCACTTGGAGAGTTAACTGAAGTTTAACTTTAATCGGATATTAACTTAATCTCAGTATAACTGAAGTTGGTAAAACCGGTCCTAAGAGATAGATAACATGGTCAAGGAACCATGCAAAGCTGAACATACAGGGTGAGTATTGAAAATGGCCCCCTGTCTTTTTCTCGAATAATTGTCGAGTAGCTCCCGAACAAATTGTGATCTTCGTTTCCTATGGTCTAGTTTCTTGTGGGTACAAAAAATTTTCTCCCCCTGTTTGGGGGGCTAGAACGTACTATTAACTTCGGAATCTTAAATGGGAGAGTATGTCCTTATGTACCTTGTTGCAAAGGTCTCTTTCCCAAAAATTAGAATCCGAGGAAAAATTCAAAATTTATCCATTTTAGGGCGCCGGGGGGCCTACAATTTGGGGAAATCCACCCAGAATCAAAGTGTGATGACCTATCAAACAAAATATGGAAAACGGGGGCTTTCAGGTCACGAATTTCAAATATTGCTTTATTTTTCCTATTCAACCTGTCCAGCGTGCAGAAAATTCAAAAATGTGGGGAGCAGGGATTCATTTTTTCACGTTCACTGACACCATGACTTTATGCACCTTGTTGGAAAGTTCTCTTGGCCCAAAATTAGGTGAGTTTTGAAAATTCCCCCCCCCTGCTTTTCCTCGAAAAATATTCGGATCGCATCCGAACGAATTACGATCTTCTGCGGGCATAAACAGTTTTCTTCCCTATCTTTGGGAGGCTGGAACGTACCACTAACTTTGGAATCTTAACTGGGAAGGTATGTCTTGATGCACCTTCTTGAAAAGGTCTCTTCCCAAAAAATTGGAAATCGTGAAAAATAATTTGAATTCATCAATTTTAGGAGGCCAAGGGGCCTATAACTGAGGAAAATCCACCCAGAATCGAAGTGTGATGGCATATCAAACAAAATATCGAGGAGGTTTCTCAGGTCACGGATTTCGAATATTGCGTTATTTTTCCGATTTGACCCATCCGCGGGTAGAAAATTCAAAAATTTTGTGGACGAAAGGGTTATTTTTACAGTTTTTTCATTTTTACTGACTCAGTGTCTTGCAACTTGTTGAAAAGGCCACTTCCCCAAAATTAGAATTCGAGAAAAAAAATCTGAATTCGTCCATTTTGAGGGGTAGGGGATGTAAAATACACTACCCAAAATGAAAATTTTACGTTTTCCACAATGTGAGTAGCCAAATTTGGGAAAAAATTCAAATTTGAAAGCGAGAGCATAATCATGAAAATTTGAAAATCGAGGATTACGCAAATTTATGTTTGAATAATAGATCTTACGCAAAAATAAACAGCCAATAGAAGGAATTTTGCTTTTATAATTTTGCAGTGCGACTTAGTATGGTTGAGAAGTTCTTGAGGAAAAATTGAAGTAGGGAACACCAATGGCCCTCTTGGGAGCTTTACGAGGGGTCTGGGGTTGGCAACATTTATTAAAATATTTCTTAGGGTCTTGACTACCAATGTGCCGAATGGCACTTTTGCACTAAAAAGTTTAAGGTACATTCAACTAGTACCTGAACAGCTAGGGTCAAATGTCAAGGGAAGCAAATGAAATTCCTGGAAGAAATGCTGTTCAGAACTTACTTTCCCCACCATAACCATCCCTAATTTTAAGATAACACCCCTCCCCGCCCTTAACAGAAAGAAGGTGACTATAACTGAAGAACGAAATGATTATTATAACCATTGTTGATAAAAAATGTCCATTAATCTAGGCATAACTATAAAAAGTCATAAAAACTATTTTTACTTTGAAATTACCTATTTAGTTTTTTAATTCACATAAAAATTTTAAATAATTAAATTTACCATTTCGTTTATTGTTGAATATACGAAGTAATTCTTCATTTGGAATCGACTGTAGAATCATCTTTTCAAAACCTAACAATGTTAAATGAGCTTTCTACCTAAAGTTTATAGATTGCCGGGATTTTGATAAGATTCGACTGACCGTACTGAATGAGGATTCGCACCGTTCTGAACTGCAACCAAAAGTCGTAATCCTGTAAATTTTTCTTGGAGGAGGGGAATCACTTTGCTAGGGGGCATTGTCGCCTCAGTCTCCTCGGCTACGGCCCTGACCTGGAATAGTTGTGTTAGAGATAAAAAAATCCTTATTTTTGAAATAGCACTTTCTCACGGAGTAACGAACAGTCCTCAGTAAAGGTCATTATTTCTCAAAATGCATTTTATTTTTTATATTTCGTATTAAGAAATCCATATTGGGTATTCATTCCTAATTCTCATGATCTAGAATTCTACATATTTGATGATGATACATTCCTCTCGTATTAGGTAGTGCTCTCCACTGTTCTCTCTCCTGTGCTAATTTTTTCCTAATTTTCCTATCTTATTCAGTGTTCTACCCAATGCCTGTTTTCGGCGAAATCTTTAGTTCGCTGTTCCTGATATCATAATATGTAATAATTATGTATAAAATTGTGAGTAGAAAGCTCGGTGTGATGCGTTTTGTACACTGCACCACATCTAATGCCGGCCCTGTCTTCAAGTTTTTTAATTTGCCTATCTCATTCAGTGTCCTTACATTCCATGTCTCCACTCTCAATTCTGATAGTTTCTCATTAGGTATCTCCGCCTGAACATCCGAAAGGGTGACTTTTACGTCCGGAATTAATGAAAATTGAACATGATGAAAATATACCTACTTTTTATTCTATGATTTCAATTCCCCCCTTCCCCCCCCCCTCGGAAGAATGAGTAGTTACGTTAATGCAAGATCTCACAAGCACACATCGCACACCCGTTTCTAAAGTGACGCAACTCAAAAAAGTAAAATTTTCAGAAAACGCAAAAAACTGATTTTGATATTCTACCTAGTACAGATATTTCCAAATTTTTTTTTTACTGATCAAATGTGTACCCCCTCAATAACATTATCATCAAAAAAAAAAGTCGTTTGGAGCCATTAAAGCCTTTAATTCAGCATTTTTTAAGTTCTGACTGTTTTGTTGACAAAATGATTACAAGCGGGCTGGAATATTTCAACTTGTGCCAGTTTTGATGAATAATTAATTCATGTTCATTCTGTATATAGACACTATTGAGGACATTTTACGAAGCGTTTTTCTATATTATGACGTCTAATTAAGCCAGATGAAATTTAAAAAAAAACAAAAAAAAACAGCAACTGCAAAAAGAATAATATATTATTTTAGGAAAATCACAAAAATCACAAAAATATCATTTAAAAAAATGCAACAGTTTTCGATAAAAAAAAACAAAAAACTGCTTTCGCTTCGCGAAAGCAGTACCGACTTTTCGGCCTTCGGCCGAAAAGCACTCGGAACTCGCTTCGCTCGTTCCTCGCAGTAATACCGAAACGTACTCGGAACTCGCTTCGCTCGTTCCTCGCGAAATCGAGACACTGTCGACACGTTTTAAGTGGTAAACGTTTTAGAAAACGCAAATGTCGACAAGGACTAGTGGTATTCGGCCGAAATGTTTAAGGCCATTAACGTTTTAAAAAACGCAACTCTCGACAGAGAATAGTATTATAAAAAATATAAAACTACCCGGCTATCAAAATTAGAGTTCGTATAAATTTGAAATCGATACATTCAAGGCGGAAACGTGTAAGACCGAAACATTTGTATAATACAACACAACTACGCGGCTATCAAAATTCGATTTCGTATAAATTAAATCCCAGTACCTAAGTCGCCTCGCGCTTCTTATGCTGAACTTAAATTGAGGAAACTCGTGAACGACTCAACAGATTGTTATCAAACTTTCACCAATACAACTTCGAGTACTTCTCTATAATGTACCAAAATTTGGAATCAAATGATTCGATAGTTCCTGAGATTTTTGTGCCACAAATTTTGTCCTCAAGGAAAACTCACGAACGGCTCGACCGATTGCCTTCAAAAGCTTATTTTAACAACTTCGAGTACTTCTCCATAATATACCAAAATTTGGAATCAATTGATTCAATAGTTTCTGAGATTTTCTTCCCACAAAATTAGGGTGTACATATATAAACCTATATATATATATATATATATATATATATATATATATATATATATACCCGCATAAGTGAACTCGGCTTCTGTGGTAAAGTCGGCTTCTGGCTTTATAAAACATGTATATTCTTATACATGGCGAAGTTGGCTTCTATTTATGCATATTGTACAATGTTGGCTTCTACAACTATAGTCGGCTTCTACAACTATAGCTGGCTTCCACGAGTGTATACATAACAAAGTCGGCTTCCACGAATGTATATATAATTATAACAAAGTCGGCTTCCACAAATGCATACATATAACAAAGTCGGCTTCTAAGAATAAATTAGGTGTTAATCTACATCTACCGGTATGTTGTGACAATTTTGACTACTGAAGTGAACATTGACATACATATATAGCCATGGTACAGGGCTCACTACAGCAGTGCTATGCCTTATTACTTTACACTACTGCTGACATGTGAACTCTACCAAGCCCGAAGGTTCTACATTGCGTTCACTGATGAAGCCGAAATTCGTTCACTCCAGAACACTTGAAAATAGATTGGCCAGCCAATTACTTATATTTAGCATCTCTTTTTTGCACACCCTAAACCTATTCAGCATAATTAGATAGAAAGGTCTTTTGAATATAATTTGTATTTATATCAGCTCTAGACCTCTTGGATGGTCAACCTCTTGACAATAAAACGCGGTTTGGGAAGAACTTTTCGGACTTTATCAGTCAGCATTCCAGAAAAAATCGAAAATAAGTAGGTACATTTACTATACTCAGCTTTTCCATCCAGTTTCGCTGCATTGCACACATTCCGTGCTCTTTCTACAGTGTTTCATCAAATTTTATAAAATTTTGGTTGTAAGGTTAAGAATGACTCACCATTATTCAATTGGTGTCCCTTTTTTCTTACAAACGCTACATTCAGTCCATACTTTTAAAATAATTCAAATGTGTTTTTTTTTTATCTACACATATATTCTCATTATTTCATTACTCAACTGGATCAAGCTCACCAATAGGGCTCTCAATCTCAGAGGGCTAAAGAAAAGGATACCCATAGCCCCCCCCCCCTCCGGCCAAAAAAAGGAAGGAAGGAAAGAAAGAACGGATAAAAAGAAAACCAAGCTTTGTGATAACATTTGTTTGATCAGCTAAACTTAGAATAGACTTGTAGGAAGATCTGGTGCTAATAGATAGTTTCGTTCTATCCATTTTGTCACTTAGTGGAGAGCATAGATTTAAAATGCAACACTGTATCACAATGCCCTAATTATTTATTAGTACAGCACAGATCAATGATTTGCTACGGCCCAGTGAATCCTCAGTAGAAGAGACATCTGCTAGTATTCTTGTAATAAGTCCAATAATAATGCGACGGTTGCATTTGCTTCATTCCCCTCCAGATTTTGTCATGTTCGAATGTATATTGTCCATTTATGAGGGCGCCCTATCTTGACTCACAGATGGGTAAAATACTTCTATGAATTCATATAGAGAGACATGTACACAAATGAATTAGTTGGAGCACCCAGAGAAATCAAATTTTTCTGTTATATCCTCTCCTTCCTCTTTATCATGCATAAATCTAAAAATTACTAAAAGCTCCAATGGCACAATGCTAGCCAATATTTATTGCTGAGACTAGGTAGGGAGAGAAGATACATCTAAGCATGCTAACAGAAGCCAGTGTATTTTAATGTTTCTCTCGCTCTATCCCTCTCCCACCTCTTCGCTCATTCGCCAACCACACGCTCACTCCCCATAATTTTGGAAATATGAACCACAATAAAAAATCACCTGCATGAGGGTCATGCACACTTCAGTGAACTGCTATGCTCTTGTAATTCTAAACAGGGGGATTAATCCTGCGAGCTTTTTTAGGAAGCTCCAAACACAGTCAGATTTTCCATTTACATCCCCACTCTTCCATTTCTTGACGGTAAGGAATTGAAAAGTTCAGGAGGGGAGAGGAGCGTTTTATATAGTTGCATTTAAAAATTCCCAAGGTTCCTCAAACTTTTTACACCGACTCTGAAGCCTAGTCAGTGGATCTAAATTCAGGCTGAAAAAATTCGTGATGAAACTCTAAAGTAATCTAATGAGAAAAATCCGCGAAATATTGAAAGTTGTATGGATCATGACTGGAGTTCTATAAATGGATAATTTGAAATCTCGAATCTAATCATGAACTGGATACCATGACCCTGAAGCCCGGTCAGTACTTCTGAATTCTGGGGAGGTGGGCTAGCGCAGATGCAATAAACTGCACCACAAAAAGAAATCTTCAGAATATTGAAAAGTTCAACAGGGGAGAGGAGGGTTATATTATCTAGTATAATTTTGAAATTTCCAATTTTCTTCAAACTTTTTTCACCGACCATGAAGCCTAGTGAGTGGTTCTAAATTCAGGCCGAACTAATTCGCCACGATGCTCTAATGTGACCCAATGTGGAAAATCCGCGAAATATTGAAAGTTGTACGGGTTATGAGTGGGGTGATGATAGTGGACATTTCGAAAACTTGAATCGAATCTTGGACAGGATACACCGACCGTGAAGCCTGGTCAGTACTTCTGATTTATGGGTATGTGAGCTGGTGCAGATGCACTAAACTGCACCACCAACAGAAATCTTCAGAATATTGAAAAGTCCAGGAGGGGAGAGGGTGCGTTTTATATAGTTTCATTTCAAAATTACAAAGTGTCCTCAAACTTTTTACACTGACCATGAAGCCTAGTCAGTGGATCTAAATTCGGGCTGAAAACATTCATGATGAAGCTCTAGATTAATCCAATGAGAAAATACCGCGGAATATTGAAAGTGGTATGGGTTATGAGTGGAGTTATATAAATGGATAATTTGAAATCTCGAATCTAATCTTCGACTGGATACCATGACCCTGAAGCCGTGTCAGTACTTCTGAATTCTGGGTAGGTGAGCTAGTGAAGATGCACTGAACTGCCCAACCAAAAGAAATATTCAGAATATTGAAAAGTTCAACAGGGGAGAGGAGGGTTATATTATCTAGTATAATTTTGAAATTTCCAATTTTCCTCAATCTTTTTACACCGACCATGAAGCCTAGTGAGTGGTTCTAAATTCAGGCTGAACTAATTCGCCATGATGCTCTAATGTGACCCACCGAGAAAAATCCGCGAACTATAATCGAATCTTGAACAGGATACACCGACCATGAAGCCTAATCAGTACTTCCGAATTCTGGGCAGGTGAGCCAGTACAGAGGCAATAAACTAACCTAGTAATAAAAATCTTCAGAATGTTGAAAACCTCAAGAGGAGAAAGGAGCATTATATTTAGCATCATTGCGACATTTCTGATTTTCCTCAAGCTTTTCACACCGACCATGAAGCCCAGTGAGTGGTTCTAAATTCTGGCCGAACTAATTCGCCATGATGCTCAAATGTGATCCACTGAGAAAAATCCACGAACTATTGAATGTTGTCTTGAAAAAGGGGCGGGGACCACAGTAAATCTGACGTGGTCCAATTGTGGCTGATGTAAACATGACGTGGTCCAATTGATTGGACCACGGCTCCACTCATTGCCCCAGTGTGGCCTCATCCGAGGTGAGGAATTTAATTATGGATTAATTACCATTAATTATTTATATAATAATTATAACCTGAACTTCGATTTAATCGAATCAAAAATTCACAATTTTTGACAACCCTGAAGCCTGGTCAGTATTTCTGAATTCAGGGTAGGTGAGCTAGTGAAGATGCACTGAACTGCACCACCAAAAGAAATCTTCAGAATATTGAAAATATCAACAGGGAAGAGGAGGGTTATATCTAGTATAATTTTGAAATTTCCAATTTTCTTCCATCATTTTACATCGACCATGAAGCCTAGTGAGTCGTTCTAAATTCAGGCCGAACTAATTCGCCATGATGCTCTAATGTGACCCACCGAGAAAAATTCGCGAACTATTGAATGTTGTATGGGTTACGAGTAGGGTTAAATAAATGGATTATTTGAAATCTCGAGTCTAATCTTGGACTGGATACAATGACTCTGAAGCCTGCTCAGTACTTCTGATTTATGGGTGGGCGAGCTAGTGCAAATGCACTAAACTGCACCACCAAAAGAAATCTTCAGAATATTGAAAAGTCCAGGAGGGGAGAGGGTGCGTTTTATATAGTTCCATTTCAAAATTACCAAGTATCCTCAAACTTTTTACACTGACCATGAAGCCTAGTCAGTGGATCTAAATTCGGGCTGAAAACATTCATGATGAAGCTCTAGATTAATCCAATGAGAAAAAACCGCGGAATATTGAAAGTTGTATGGGTTATGAGTGGGGTTATATAAATGGATCATTTGAAATCTCGAACCTAATCTTCGACTGGATACCATGACCCTGAAGTCTGGCCAGTACTTCTGAATTCAGGGTAGGTGAGCTAGTGAAGATGCACTGAACTGCACCACCAAAAGAAATCTTCAGAATATTGAAAAGTTCAACAGGGAAGAGGAGGGTTATATCTAGTATAATTTTGAAATTTCCAATTTTCCTCCAACTTTTTACACCGACCATGAAGCCTAGTGTGTGGTTCTAAATTCAGGCCGAACTAATTCGCCATGATGCTCTAATGTGACCCACCGAGAAAAATCCGCGAACTATTGAATGTTGTATGGGTTATGAGTAGGGTTAAATAAATGGATAATTTGAAATCTCGAGTCTAATCTTGGACTGGATACAATGAGCCTGAAGCCTGGTCAGTACTTCTGATTTATGGGTGGGCGAGCTAGTGCAAATGCACTAAACTGCACCACCAAAAGAAATCTTCAGAATATTGAAAAGTCCAGAAGGGGAGAGGGTGCGTTTTATATAGTTTCATTTCAAAATTACAAAGTGTCCCCAAACTTTTTACACCGACCATGAAGCCTAGTCAGTGGATCTAAATTCGGGCTGAAAACATTCATGATGAAGCTCTAGATTAATCCAATGAGAAAAAACCGCGGAATATTGAAAGTTGTATGGGTTATGAGTGGGGTTATATAAATGGATCAGTTGAAATCTCGAACCTAATCTTCGACTGGATACCATGACCCTGAAGCCTGGCCAGTACTTCTGATTTATGGGTGGGCGAGCTAGTGCAAATGCACTAAACTGCACCACCAAAAGAAATCTTCAGAATATTGAAAAGTCGAGGAGGGGAGAGGGTGCGTTTTATATAGTTCCATTTCAAAATTACCAAGTATCCTCAAACTTTTTACACTGACCATGAAGCCTAGTCAGCGGATCTAAATTCGGGCTGAAAACATTCATGATGAAGCTCTAGATTAATCCAATGAGAAAAAACCGCGGAATATTGAAAGTTTTATGGGTTATGAGTGGGGTTATATAAATGGATCATTTGAAATCTCGAACCTAATCTTCGACTGGATACCATGACCCTGAAGCCTGGCCAGTACTTCTGATTTATGGGTGGGCGAGCTAGTGCAAATGCACTAAACTGCACCACCAAAAGAAATCTTCAGAATATTGAAAAGTTCAACAGGGGAGAGGAGGGTTATATCTAGTATAATTTTGAAATTTCCAATTTTCCTCCAACTTTTTACACCGACCATGAAGCCTAGTGTGTGGTTGTAAATTCAGGCCGAACTAATTCGCCATGATGCTCTAATCTGACCCACTGAGAAAAATCTGCGAACTATTGAATGTTGTATGGGTTATGAGTAGGGTTATATAAATGGATCATTTGAAATCTCGAACCTAATCTTCGACTGGATACCATGACCCTGAAGCCTGGCCAGTACTTCTGGATTCAGGGTAGGTGAGCTAGTGAAGATGCACTGAACTGCACCACCAAAAGAAATCTTCAGAATATTGAAAAGTTCAACAGGGGAGAGGCGGGTTATATCTAGTATAATTTTGAAAATTCCAATTTTCCTCCATCTTTTTACACCGACCATGAAGCCTAGTGTGTGGTTGTAAATTCAGGCCGAACTAATTCGCCATGATGCTCTAATGTGACCCACTGAGAAAAATCTGCGAACTATTGAATGTTGTATGGGTTATGAGTAGGGTTATATAAATGGATCATTTGAAATCTCGAACCTAATCTTCGACTGGATACCATGACCCTGAAGCCTGGCCAGTACTTCTGATTTATGGGTGGGCGAGCTAGTGCAAATGCACTAAACTGCACCACCAAAAGAAATCTTCAGAATATTGAAAAGTTCAACAGGGGAGAGGAGGGTTATATCTAGTATAATTTTGAAATTTCCAATTTTCCTCCAACTTTTTACACCGACCATGAAGCCTAGTGTGTGGTTGTAAATTCAGGCCGAACTAATTCGCCATGATGCTCTAATGTGACCCACCGAGAAAAATCTGCGAACTATTGAATGTTGTATGGGTTATGAGTAGGGTTATATAAATGGATCATTTGAAATCTCGAACCTAATCTTCCACTGGATACCATGACCCTGAAGCCTGGCCAGTACTTCTGAATTCAGGGTAGGTGAGCTAGTGAAGATGCACTGAACTGCACCACCAAAAGAAATCTTCAGAATATTGAAAAGTTCAACAGGGGAGAGGAGGGTTATATCTAGTATAATTTTGAAATTTCCAATTTTCCTCCAACTTTTTACACCGACCATGAAGCCTAGTGTGTGGTTGTAAATTCAGGCCCAACTAATTCGCCATGATGCTCTCATGTGACCCACCGAGAAAAATCTGCGAACTATTGAATGTTGTATGGGTTATGAGTAGGGTTATATAAATGGATCATTTGAAATCTCGAACCTAATCTTCGACTGGATACCATGACCCTGAAGCCTGGCCAGTACTTCTGAATTCAGGGTAGGTGAGCTAGTGAAGATGCACTGAACTGCACCACCAAAAGAAATCTTCAGAATATTGAAAAGTTCAACAGGGAAGAGGAGGGTTATATCTAGTATAATTTTGAAATTTCCAATTTTCCTCCAACTTTTTACACCGACCATGAAGCCTAGTGTGTGGTTGTAAATTCAGGCCGAACTAATTCGCCATGATGCTCTAATGTGACCCACCGAGAAAAATCCGCGAACTATTGAATGTTGTATGGGTTATGAGTAGTGTTAAATAAATGGATAATTTGAAATCTCGAGTCTAATCTTGGACTGGATACCATGACCCTGAAGCCTGGCCAGTACTTCTGATTTATGGGTGGGCGAGCTAGTGCAAATGCACTAAACTGCACCACCAAAAGAAATCTTCAGAATATTGAAAAGTTCAACAGGGGAGAGGAGGGTTATATCTAGTATAATTTTGAAATTTCCAATTTTCCTCCAACTTTTTACACCGACCATGAAGCCTAGTGTGTGGTTGTAAATTCAGGCCGAACTAATTCGCCATGATGCTCTAATGTGACCCACCGAGAAAAATCTGCGAACTATTGAATGTTGTATGGGTTATGAGTAGGGTTATATAAATGGATCATTTGAAATCTCGAACCTAATCTTCGACTGGATACCATGACCCTGAAGCCTGGCCAGTACTTCTGAATTCAGGGTAGGTGAGCTAGTGAAGATGCACTGAACTGCACCACCAAAAGAAATCTTCAGAATATTGAAAAGTTCAACAGGGGAGAGGAGGGTTATATCTAGTATAATTTTGAAATTTCCAATTTTCCTCCAACTTTTTACACCGACCATGAAGCCTAGTGTGTGGTTGTAAATTCAGGCCCAACTAATTCGCCATGATGCTCTCATGTGACCCACCGAGAAAAATCTGCGAACTATTGAATGTTGTATGGGTTATGAGTAGGGTTATATAAATGGATCATTTGAAATCTCGAACCTAATCTTCGACTGGATACCATGACCCTGAAGCCTGGCCAGTACTTCTGAATTCAGGGTAGGTGAGCTAGTGAAGATGCACTGAACTGCACCACCAAAAGAAATCTTCAGAATATTGAAAAGTTCAACAGGGAAGAGGAGGGTTATATCTAGTATAATTTTGAAATTTCCAATTTTCCTCCAACTTTTTACACCGACCATGAAGCCTAGTGTGTGGTTGTAAATTCAGGCCGAACTAATTCGCCATGATGCTCTAATGTGACCCACCGAGAAAAATCCGCGAACTATTGAATGTTGTATGGGTTATGAGTAGTGTTAAATAAATGGATAATTTGAAATCTCGAGTCTAATCTTGGACTGGATACAATGAGCCTGAAGCCTGGTCAGTACTTCTGATTTATGGGTGGGCGAGCTAGTGCAAATGCACTAAACTGCACCACCAAAAGAAATCTTCAGAATATTGAAAAGTCCAGGAGGGGAGAGGGTGCGTTTTATATAGTTCCATTTCAAAATTACCAAGTATCCTCAAACTTTTTACACTGACCATGAAGCCTAGTCAGCGGATCTAAATTCGGGCTGAAAACATTCATGATGAAGCTCTAGATTAATCCAATGAGAAAAAACCGCGGAATATTGAAAGTTGTATGGGTTATGAGTGGGGTTATATAAATGGATCATTTGAAATCTCGAACCTAATCTTCGACTGGATACCATGACCCTGAAGCCTGGCCAGTACTTCTGATTTATGGGTGGGCGAGCTAGTGCAAATGCACTAAACTGCACCACCAAAAGAAATCTTCAGAATATTGAAAAGTCCAGGAGGGGAGAGGGTGCGTTTTATATAGTTCCATTTCAAAATTACCAAGTATCCTCAAACTTTTTACACTGACCATGAAGCCTAGTCAGCGGATCTAAATTCGGGCTGAAAACATTCATGATGAAGCTCTAGATTAATCCAATGAGACAATACCGCGGAATATTGAAAGTTGTATGGGGTATGAGTGGGGTTATAATAATGGATAATTTGAAATCTCGAATCTAATCTTCGACTGGATACCATGACCCTGAAGCCTGGCCAGTACTTCTGAATTCAGGGTAGGTGAGCTAGTGAAGAGGCACTGAACTGCACCACCAAAAGAAATCTTCAGAATATTGAAGAGTTCAACAGGGGAGAGGAGGGTTATATCTAATATAATTTTGAAATTTCCAATTTTCCTCCAACTTTTTACACCGACCATGAAGCCTAGTGTGTGGTTGTAAATTCAGGCCGAACTAATTCGCCATGATGCTCTAATGTGACGCAATGAGGAAAAACCCGCGAAATATTGAAAGTGGTACGGGTTATGACTGGGGTAATGAAAGTGGACATTTTGAAAACTTGAATCGAATCTCGAACAGTATACACCGACCATGAAGCCTAATCAGTACTTTCGAATTCTGGGTAGGTGAGCCAGTACAGAGGCAATGAACTTACCTAGTAATAAAAACTTCAGAATGTTGAAAAACTCAAGAGGGGAGAGGAGCATTATATTTAGCATCATTGCGATATTTCTGATTTTCCTCAAGCTTTTCACACCGACCATGAAGCCTAGTGAGTGATTCTAAATTCAGGCCGAACTAATTCGCCATGATGCTCTAATGTGATCCACTGAGAAAAATCCGTGAACTATTGAATGTTGTATGGGTTATGAGTACGGTTATATAATAAATGGATAATTTGATACCTCGAGTCTAATCTTGGACAGGATACAACGACCCTGAAGCCTGGTCAGTACTTCTGATTTATGTGTGAGCTGGTGCAGATGCACTAAACTGCACCACCAAAAGAGATCTTCAGAATATTGAAAAGTCCAGGAAGATAGAGGTGCGTTTTATATAGTGTCATTTGAAAATTACCAAGTGTCCTCAAACTTTTTACACCGACCAGGAAGCCTAGTCAGTGGATCTAAATTCGGGCTGAAAACATTCATGATGAAGCTCTAGATTAATCCAATGAGAAAAACCCGCGAAATATTGAGAGTTGTATGGGTTATGAGTAGGTTATATAAATGGATAATTTGAAATCTCGAATCTAATTTTGGACTGGATACTATGACCTTGATGCCTTTTCAGTACTTCTTAATTTTGGGTAGGTGAGCTAGTGCAAATGCACTGAACTGCACCACCAAAAGAAATCTTCAGAATATTGAAAAGTTCAACAGGGGAGAGGATGGTTGTATCTAGTATCATTTCGAAATTTCTGATTTTCCTCAAACTACTTACACCGACCATGAAGCCTAGTCAGTGGATCTACATTCAGGCTGAAATAATTCGTTATGAAGCTCTAAAGTGATCCGATGAGAAAAATCCGTGAAATATTGAAAGTTGTACGGGTTATGAGTGGGGTGATGATAGCGGACATTTGGAAAACTTGAATCGAATCTTGAACAGGATACACCGACCATGAAGCCTAATCAGCACTTCCGAATTCTGGGTAGGTGAGCCAGTACAGAGGCAATAAACTAACCTAGTAATAAACAGCTTCAGAAGGTTAAAAAATTCAAGAGGGGTGAGGAGCATTATATTTAGCATCATTGCGACATTTCTGATTTTCCTCAACTTTTTACACACCGACCATGAAGCCTAGTTAGTGGTTCTAAATTCAGGCCGAACTAATTCGCCATGATGCTCTAATGTGACCCACCGAAAAAAATCCGGGAAATATTGAAAGTTGTATGGGTTATGAGTGGGGTTATATAAATGTGTAATTTGAAATCTGGAATCTAATCTTGAACTGGATACAATGACTCTGAAGCCTGATCAGTACTTCTGAAGTCTGGGTATGTGAGCTGGTGCAGATGCACTAAACTGCACCACCAAATGAAATCTTCAGAATATTGAAAGTTTCAGGAGGGGAGAGGAGCGTTTTATATGGTTTCATTTCAAAATTACCAAATTTCCTCAAACTTTTTACAACGACCATGAAGCCCAGTCAGTGGATCTAAATTCAGGCTGAAATAATTCGTGATGAAGCTCCAAACTAATCCAATGAGAAAAATCCGGGAATTATTGAATGTTGTACGGGTTATGAGTGGGGTGATGAAAATGGATATTTCAAAAATCGAATCTAACATTGAACTTGGTACACTGACCTTGAAGCCTAATCAGTACTTCTAAGTTCTAGGTAGGTAAGCTAGCACAGAGGTACTAGACTAAGCCACCCAAAAAATCTGCAGAATATTGAAAAGTTTAAGAGGGGAGTGAAGACTTATATTTCAGCAAACACCCTCTTACTACCTCGCTATCTGCGAGGTAGCTTATCTTTAAATACGAGTGAATAGTTTACAGATCATTGTTCAGTTTCGTTCTCCGTCAACTGCTGCCATCTATCGATAAGTCGGTCTACTATTATGAATGTATTCTCTCCATTAGGATCTTACAAATGCAACTTGGAAAGATGAAAATTGAAGATTCTCATTCTGGCATTCGTGGCGTATATGTGTTTTATCGCATAGATATTGGTACTGTATCTGAATATTAGCTTCAAAGCTTCAACATTTCAGACTTTTGGTTTTGTTTTATCAATACCAGTGTAGGAAGTTTGTGCAACAATACAAGTGATGCGGAGAAGCCGGAAGTTTTTTCAATTTTAGGATAGGTAATATTGAAAGGCCAGAAGTTGGAAGCTGAAAGTTCTTCAGCTTCAGCAAACCCCTCTATAGCGAGGTAGCTTGTTATTTTACTACGGCAGGATAGGAAGTTAGGTACCTATACAGGGTATTAGTATATGCATGTTCCTATTACCTACTTTCACTAGAGCACCTATAACACCCGAGTATCACAATATGCCATCTTCAGGGATTCCGCGCCCGTCAATGCCGAATTGACTATGCGGAGTGTACCACGTTGTCGGTTTGGCATCGACAGACGCGGAATGCCCAAAGATGGCATATTGCGTTACTCGGGTGTTATAGGTGCTCTAATTTCACGAGAGCAAATGGCGGCTTCTCTCTCTCTCTCTCTCTCTCTCTCTCTCGTTTCTAATTGACTTTTAGTTACAGGGGTGTAGCTACGGGGGGGGGTCTGAACCCCCGCCACTTGGCATCGACTGACAATGTGAAAATATTAAAATTTATTCTTTTAATCAATCTATCAAGTCTCTCTCTCGATTTTAATGGTTCAATCTGCAATACTAGCTGATTGTCCTTGTTGAATTTTAGTTCAAATTAGTTTCGATATTAAAAAGTGAACGTATCTAGGAACTTTAAACAATTAAAAGTGAATTTTTCGTTTAACGGACTTGGATTATTTTCTCATTTTCGCGGTCGATATACCAGCTGAGAAATAATTATATTAATTCAACGCGGGCTACGACACATCTATACCCATGGAAAATTAAGAAACTTGGAATTTTGAAACAAACTAGCCTGAAAACAAATTCTCTAATAAAAGTGCGTTTTTTAACATTTTATTTGGCTTTCGATTAAAATAATATAATATTACGGCCGTAGGGAAAGTTTTCTCAAAACCTCTTTAGTTACGAATACCAGTGTTCTGATAGGCCTTTTTGCTGAATAATTTTGTATGAAAGCAGACTTCCTTAATAGAAGCCGACTTTATCCATAGAAGCCGACTTTATCCATAGAAGCCGACTTTATCCATAGAAGCCGACCTTATGCATAGAAGCCGAATTTCTACATTGGAAGCTGACTTTCAAGAAGCCAACTTTCTTATGAAAGATATGTACAAAGGAAGTCCACTTTATATACACATACACTTATATATATATATATATATATATATATATATATATATATATATATATATATATAATATATTAATATATATATATATAAGGAAACCTGAAATTCAGCCACTATTACAGTCGTGTTCTAAACACTCTGAAACGCAAAAAAAACATTGCCCCCGCCCCCAACTTCACAACTGTGACGAGTGTAATACCTCCCTTTTCTTCGAAAAGTCGGTAAAACGAAGTAGGTCCTAATCTTCAAAACTAAAAAGGAACATTGGAAACATTATTTTATCGCTTGAAAACGAAATGTGATAAAGGACAATACAATTTAGTAAAGGTATTGTCGTGTAATTATTAAAAAAATGTAATAAACAAAAGTAGTACCAAAAAAAAGTATTTAGAGAAGTCTACACTTAAAAATTCGAACTTTATTATCATAAAAACATGCAATAAAGCGTTAATGAAGAACAAACTTGTAAAAAGATTAATCGTATTTTTCTGGTATGATATTCCTGCGTACAAGTTCCTTCAGGTCGGCATTTTTATTTTCAGCCAAGACAAACTTTGTTTGATAGGCGTTGCTAAGTGTGATTGAATTCCACTTATTTGTATCTGAAGAACCTCTCTTCTTAGATGAAACATATACCTTTTTGAATGTAACATCTGTGTAGGAAGTTTTATAAAAGAAAGCACGTGGATCATTTTTTTCAACCTTTAAAATCTTGATGGCATGCCAAAAAACTTTCAATGTTTCGTCATTGATCGAAAAATTGTTTCCCCAATCTTCTTGTAGCTGTTTGAGATCATAAAAATCTGTACGAGTAAATTTGTATTCACTGACTCGTTAGGTAACTCCATGTTTGTGATAACATCATTTACACTCAAACATTCGTCATTGGTATTTACAGTCGCGAGCTCGAAAGTAGTCAGTAGGGTAGTAATGGGATTACTAACACAATATAAACAGTCGGCATTCCTGAGGTCAGTATACATGGGAGGGGAAGAATGCTTCCATGAGAGTTCTTCGAGAGCTGCCTCCGTTAAAATTCTTCCAGAACTGCATGCTGCTTCTTCAGTTTCCTTACAAATCGAAATAATTGGAAACGTGGAGTTGTCAGTCGAATTTGCCTCGCTTTCCTTCAGACCTACCACAAAAATTAATACAAGGCTTCATTTTATTTTACAAATCGGATTACAGAGTGTTGAATTAGAAAATGGAGTCATTTATTGTTAGTACCGTTTTCTGTAGAATCTTTTTCGATGGCTAAATTCATTAGAAAATTACCCCTTGAATACCGGTTCATTATTCTTCTTTTTAGATCTGAAAGATGAAAATTATCGTCAAAAGTGTCACAACTCAAAATAAGCTTAAATTAAGCCTTAGAAATAATGCAAATGGGAATTCAATGAAAAGGTTAGGTACACATTAATCAACAAAAGAGCCTCAACTGGAAATTTAATGATTTTACATGTAAAGAACAGAACTGGAAGAGTATTTCATAAAATCATCAAAAGCGACACAAGTCAAAATGCCACGATTTAATTCATTAAAACTGTCTAAAGTAGAAATAATTCCTCGTTATTTTTCAATTTTAATAATCAATACTGACACAACTCAAAATATGGCGTCTCATAGAGGTTTAGTTTAAGCATTAAAAGCGTCGTAACTAAAAATAGTACTAACGGAATACTTACATTTTTTTCCTGAAAATGGTCACAACACGAAATGCGGCGTTTTTTGAACCATGTAGCACAAATTCTCACGACCAAATGCAATAGCCGTCAAGGGCATAACTGACAATATAACACTTTTTGTGATTGCATCATCTACAGTTTTCAATCTTCTAAAGCAACATACAGCCCATTCTACAGGTTTTACGGATGTGCGACATGATTATGACAGATCTGTAGGACAAACTGGTTGCATGCGTGCGCGCTCTCTTGACAGAACATCGTTTCACAGTTTCCAGTTTTCAACACGAGATAGTGACACGCTTTTTAAACAACGCCGGGCCGTACTACAATCGACTCGTACGAGTGGCATAGCCAAGGAGGTCCATAAGGTCTGGACCCATTTCCTTCTGCGACTTCGTCAAATCATATTTTTCCAATTTCCGCACCCCCTCTAACACCCCCCTCTCACTTTGGTCGAGACCAGACACCCCCTTGAACACTAGGCTGGCTACGTTACTGACCCGTACATGTGAGAAAGGTTAGCTTGCGTTGAGTTTCACGCGAGCTGTCAAATTCCCATAAACGGAATTTAGAGTGTTGCATTATATGGGCTCATTTTTGACTTCCCGTTTCGGGAGGTTCTATGATACGAAAAACTGGCCGAGACCATTTTTACGTGAAATTTAGTGTAAAATAATTTTACCATTTACACTTACGCGGTGCGACTTACTGTTGAGGATTTAGTAAAGAACGTGACCTCTACGCCACAGTAACCAAGTTCGAAATGTATGTCTCCGAGATTTTTTAAGTACAGTTTTCCGATATACCTTTCAAATGTATGGGTACTATCTCCTGACTTACCTCTCCAAAATAATTTACATCCCATTATTCACTCATGAGTGCATTCAAACTATTTTATTCAGTAATTTGTAGATATTCAAGGACAAAGAAGGGTATGCGTATACACGCTTATACGTGTATTTCATAAACATGACGTGATTTCCAATTTTCGAGGTCGGTAATTAAGTATTTAAAATTATCAATTTCTTTGATTACCTTTAATTTGTTTCGAAAATTCATAGAGCAATGTGAAGCGACGAGTGACCAGTAATCATCCTTCAATTCATATCCGGTAATACGCAAGTTTATTGGGAGTTGCATACAGTGCATTTTTCAGGAACTCGTTCAAGTTATAATTTTTGAAGAGTGCTTTATCAAATAGCAGGAAGTCTGGACTTCTAAACTGTTCAGGAAGCCCAACTCAGTTGTGATTCACGATTCCGGGCCATTTCCCCAAATCCGTTTCCCTGACAGGCCATTCCTGCGACAAGATGTTTTCCTGAGGTTTTTTGACCCGAATTCATTTCCCCGACACCCTTTACCCGACGTAAATAATGAAACTTTACAGTACAGTTTTAAATTGAGCATTATTTTGAAAAAACCAAGCCAGGAACATGTAGAAAAGTCGGCCGAAAACAGTAATAATTTTATTTAATTCTGTAATAATCTTTTTTAATTTCGATAATACTTTTTTCCTTGATTTTCAGACTTTAAAAAAAAAAATGTTTATACACATTTTTGTAAGTTTTGTAGTGCATCAAATATACGGTTAATTAATAAACTGAAAATTTTTCGATTTTTTTTTTTGCACCTCTCTTACTTTAAATGGCTATATCTCCCTCAAAATACTCTAGAGACTTGGGACCAGTTTTATTCAATTATATGACGTATTTTACCCTAATTTCAGAAAGAAAAAAAATTGTATAGATTTTTATAAATATTTTGTGAGTTTTGTAATGCCTCAAATGAACGGTTCATCAGTCAACTCAAAATTTTTCTACTTTTTTATACCTCATTCACTTTAAATGGCCATATCTCCCTCAAAAATGACTCTAAAGACATGGAACCGGTTTTAGTCAATTTTTTTTTACATTTGTGTGTGAGGTGGCGCTGTATACGCCGAGCGCTCAGACTTTGCAGTCCATTGCACTATGGTTTTATTCAATTCTACAATGTTTTAACCCCGATTGTTTTAATAAAAATGCGTTGATTTTTATAAGCAGTTTGTGAGTTTCGGTAGTGCATCAAATGAACAATTCATAAATCAACTCAGAATTTTTGTACTTTTTTATACCTCACTCACTTTAAATGGCCATATCTCCCTCAAAAATGACTCTAAAGACCTGCGACCGATTTTATTCGATTCTACGTTGTTTTTACCCCAGTTTAAAAAAAAAAAAAAAAAAAAAAAACTGTATCGCTTTTTATTATACCTAAGTATTTTGTGAGTTTTGTAGTGCATCAAATGAACGACTCATCAATCAATTCTAAATTTTTCAACTTTTCTGTACTTCACTCACTTTAAACGGCTCTGCCTCATAAATAACTCTAGAGACCTGGAACCGGTTTTATTCGATTCTACGACGTTTTTACCCCGATTTAAAAAAAAATTTATTGATTTTCATAAGTATTTTGTGAGTTTTGTAAGTAGTGCATCAAATGATCAACGGTTCATCAATCAACTCAAAACTTTTCAGTTTTTTTGTACCTCACTCTAAATGGTTCTATCAACCTCATGTCTTTAGAGACCTGGGGCTGGTTTTATTCGACTCTCCAATGTTTTTTACCACAGTTTCAAAAAAAAAAAAAAAACTTTTGATTTTCTACCCTTAGGTCCCTTTTTCTATGCGCCGTCACATATTATCAATATTTTTGAGTTGTGATAAAAGATACATGTTTCTTTTTTTTAGGAAGGGGGAGAGTGTTTTACCCCCAGGAGGCGCTGTGTTGCGATGCGCTGCTATCTTTCCTCAAGAAAGAAGATCGAGGTTGCGTGTCGAGATGTATATTTCGCGTGATCGAACGAAATGTATCTATAGTCTGTGAATCCAGCGGAGAACTGCATTCACGGACAACTACATCAGCGAACTCAGATTAGCGAGAGTATCAACGGATTAGAATATCTTGTTACTGCCTAGCCGGATAATAAGATTAAAAAATTAGGGTGAAAGAAGAGCGTGGAGGAAAGAAGGAAAATGATTGTCAGCGTAAGAAGAATTGCCAGGCAGGACATTCACATGTAACATATCTCCAGTAAAAAAAAAAAAAAAAAACTGTAGACAAAGAAGTTGCGAACCTTAAAAAAGCGAATCGTAGTTGGGAGCACTGCATTACAAAGGAATGACCTGCCTGGCCGAACTTCTTTAGACTGAATCGTTTTCTCTCTGTCGCCCTGATGTTTCTGCCGTCCTCAATTGTCTGTCTGGGCAATAACTGGACATTTCAATTTCATCGATATTAAATTTAGTTCTCCATTTCATCTCGCTAAGTATATACATCTTGACACGTAACTTCGATCAGGGACGAACTGGGGGCTTTTCTATTTGGGGATCCCAAAAGCCTCGAGTGGGTTTAGGGGCCTCGGGGCCTCAAAAATTACGAATGGGCTGTTCAGGCTTGTATAGAGGTTAAATATACTACAAATACATGCAAAAACTTCTTAGGTACGTTTAAAAAAACTGCACATCGGCATGTATTTAACTAGCTCTGGTCTCCCCTACTGACCTGTAACTGTTACGAACTTGAGCTGCAGAAATTGATTTTCGCGGTGGCTTTCTTGGTCTCAATCCGCCCTTAACGTCAGGGCACCCACCCATGTAGAATCGTTATTCAGCATATTCGTTATGATCAATGAAGACTTGATTTCAGAGCTCTCATTTCAAAGTAGAACCTAAAATCAAATGTATCAGTTTCCCTTAAACCTACTGACCAGGCAATTTTATCTACACGTATGTGAACATGTTTCCCGATCACAATGATTAAGGCAAACAGCGTGATTGAAAAATATTATACACAATAAGAGCGTAAATTGTGCATAATTTTTAAACGAATTCGTTGATTTTACTGCACGAACTCATCTCAAATCAATACTTATTTAATCAACATGTTCCTTCTTATCTCACTCGTTTTCTCGCTCAGATTACCTTCCATAAACAGTCATTCAGCTAATGAGAACGCTCCGTTTATGGTAACTCATTTTAATGCGGGTACCCTCTAGTTACCCATGTAGCCTTATAGTAACTCTCATGTAACGTACAACCCAGTAGTTACCCTGACAGATCACGTGTGGCATTTTTCCTTCTTTTTTTTTGTGGTCCGATGAGGAAATAGAAAATGTTTGCATTACATTTTTATTATTCATAATACAGAAAGTATAGATATATAATGACTATTTTTGCGAAACATACTTAAACAAAATAATATAATATTATGTATAATATCATTTCTTAAGTAACATGGATGAATAAAGCTTGCTCGTTTCAGCAAACTTGTCAATCATCTCTTCATTTAACACACTCTCCAAGATATCACATTTTGAAGCTAGGATCATTATGGCTGATGCCCAGTCATCCAACATGCTGCTTCTAATTGGATTTTCTACTTCTATCCCCATTATTTCTAGGAAGGGTTGAGGGCCCAACGTTGATTCTTCAGAAGCATAGATACATTTTCGTCTTCTTTTGGCCAAGATGAAGTTGAGGGTTGAGGTTCTTCTACGTCAGCCTCACTACACTGACTTTGACCCGATTCATAAATTGTAGAACGGGTGGTTGCAGGGACAAACTATAGAGGGTGTGGTGGATGAAACACCCCCCCCCCCAATAATTTGGCAGGCGGCAGATTTTGAAACTGTTCATTTGAATTTTTCGTTTCATATGAATATTTGTTTGTTTGTGTGTTTATTTATTATTATTATTATTATTATTATTTTTTTTTTTTCAATTAAAAAATATATTGATTAAAAAATCGGCAAATTTTTAATTTTCAAAAAATTTTGTCAGTGAATTTTTAGTTTTCAAAAAACATTTATCGGTACATTTTTCTTCTCCGCCTCTCCAAATTGAAAGGCAAATTTCGTTTCTGAAAATGGAGAATCCTGGACTCCTGTCAGACTAGTTCAGTCAAAAGTCGAAGATTTCAAGCTGATCGAGTATCGAATGTAGTGTGAACAGGGACGTACCAAAGAGTTTTTCCTGAGAAGGGTGGAGGATGGTGAAAGTAAAAATTGTGAAAGTCCCAACTGACTCAACTCAAAATTCCCAAGTATCAAAGCAAAAGAAAAAAAAAAACCTTTTGACTTGTTGGGTTTTCCCAATATCTCAACTCAATTCTCAAGTATCAAAACAAAAAAAAAACGTTTAAACTTGTTGGATTTGATCAACTAGCCTGACTGAAATGGTAAATTTTCCCCAACTGCTTACTGAGTGAAAAATTCCTACGGAGAGGGTACGTTGCCCCCCCCCCTATTGATACGTCCCTGTATCTGAAAGGTTGAAACAAAGCTGAAATGTAAAAGACATTTCGACAACCTGAAAGTCGGTAGCAAACATTGAATTTTAAATTTCAATGATTATTCTGTTTTTACTAGATTCTCTGTTTGACCTAGAGACTAAAATGTACGAAAGTTGAACATTTTATTAAAATCTAAAAGTTGCAAAAAATCTTTAAATTAATAAAAAATTATTTCGAAAATAATTCACCTTGTATGGTTTGCCGAAGGGGTTGTCGTCGGCTTCCTTGCATAGCTCTTCTTAAGCCGCCTTCTTGCTGCTTCGTATGCAGGGGCGAAACTATAGGGGGTGTGGGGGTTAACACCCCCCCTCCCTAATTTGGCAGTCGGCACATTGAGAAATTATTCATTTGAATTTTTCATTTTTTATGAATGTCTGTTTGTTTGTTTGTTTATCAATTTTTTTTTGAATTAACAAATATTTCGATTAAAAAATTGCCAAATTTATAATTTTTTAAAAATTTTGTCAGCGAATTTTTAGTTTAAAAAAATTATTTGTCGGCAAATTTTTCTTCTCCACCTCCCCAAACTGAAAGTCAAATTTCGTTTCTGAAACTGGAGTACCCTGGACTCCTGTCAGAGAGTAGTCAGTCAAAAGCAGAAGGTAGGTTTCAAGCTGAGTATCGAACGTTATCTGAATGGTTGAAACAAAGCTGAAATATGGAAGACATTTCGAAAATATGAAAGTCGGTAGCAAACGTTGAATTTCGAATTTCAATGACTATTCTGCTTTTACTAGATTCTCTGTTTGACCTAGAGCCTATAATTTGAGAAAATTGAACATATTATTAAATTCTAAAAGTTGAAAAAAATGTTTAAATTAATAAAAAATTATTTCGAAAATAATTATTTAAAATAAATTTAAAACTAAAAATTATAACCTAAATTGATTATAATTAGAAAATTGAATAGATCCTTTCGTACTAAACTTAATTAAAAATTATAGAAGATAAAATCCAACGCAAAAGACTTATTTTCCAGTGTCACAAGCTGAATTCGATAGCAAAGTTCTATTGTTTAATTTACAGGCTTTGGTCCTCGTGAATATGGGAGGGAAATTTAGTCTGGAACAAAAATCAAAATTCCATGTATTTTTCCCATAAGAACAAAAGGGAGCTTGTGGCACGGATTGTCCTAATCCGATCGACATAAAACTTCGTAGTTGTTTTATTTCTTTATTTTTATTTTATTTTATTGGAACCAATTTAGGAGACGAATCAGAGGAAATTCAGAAAAAAATACCATTAAAAGTAAAGAACGATCACCTAATGGGTAAAGGAAGTTCTGTGTTCCTCTCAAGTATTCCTAACATCCTTCCAGCTTACCCTCCCAGACCAGGGTATGCTCATGTGCGTAAGTGTGAGTACTTGGGGGATAAGGTCCCAATTTGCATTTGCAGGGAGGAAACTAGGGGGAGGGGGTGGAACACCCCCAATAATTTCGCAGTCGGCAAATTTTGAAACTGTTCATTTGAATTTTTCATTTCTTAAGAAACGTTTGTTTGTTCGTTGTTTGTTTGCTTATTTATTTATTTTTTTCAATTAAAAAATATTTTGATTGAAAAATCAGCAAATTTTCAAATTCTTATTTAAAAAAAAAATATTTTAGGCAAATTTTCCTTCTCCACCTCCCAAACTGAAAATAAAGTTTCGCCTCTGGGTGGTTGCAAAGCTGGCAGCTGATGATGTATCGCATTCTTTCCGTAACCTGACATAATTTTATAATATAGAAATTCAGTGGTCGATCCAAAAAAAGTGACGTAACTCTGATGTTGTCATGATGAATGTACAACTTAATATGTACTTCCTTTTTCCTTTCGTCTGTTGTAAATTTTCTCCATTCACTGCTACCACCTTCCCTCACCATACTCGTTTCTTTTCTACATTCGATTCCCTCTTCAAATTTTTGAACGTGCTCCTTTTTGCAGTGTTCATTCCACTTTTGTCACTTCTGATGGTTTGATTTCAAAGTAATTCTTCGTAAAATAAATGAACCACAAGTGTCATAAAAATTCTAAATGATCAGAAACAGAAAAACTCCAACTTGGATGTTTCAGTTCTAGTAGCCAATAATTTTTTCATTTTCTTTGCTGATTCATGCACTGAAGTACAATATATAGCATATGTAGTACCTGAAGAGGGGTTGCTTCGTCACTTAACGTCGTTTTTTAAGTAATATAATTAAATACCACGTTGTGTCAGGCAGAGACAAAATTTACTGCTATTTCAAATGAGGGGGTCAGCCAACAGAGTTTGAAGGGGGTCTTCATTGGACCAAGGGGATCACGACACCCCTGTAACCCTCTAGTTACCCATGTAGCCCTATAGTAACCCTCGTGTAACCCCCCCCCCCTCCAGTAGTTATCCTGAATTGCCTTGACAGATCACGTGTGGTAGGTAATTAGTAACTCTCTAATTACCCGTCCTGTATCCCTCTGGTTCCCCTACTGTAACCCTACAGTTACCCTTACTACAAGTGCTGTAAATAACATTAGTAAACAAACTTTTAAGAGAAGACCAAAATTATATTTTATAATAACAAAAATCATTCTGCCTCTTTTTGAAAACATCGTACGAATACAGCATAATATGAATAACGCGGCCGAATATACATCATTTTCCAATAGGGCAACGATTTAAAATCATATTAAAAATTTTGTGTTAACTTTTATTATTAATTCATTAATAATTATTCCATAGTTTAAAATTTAAAAAATTATGAATAAAATTTTTATTTTAAAATTTATTATTATGAATAATTGATATAAATAACCTAATAAAAATTTTAAATATTAATAAAATTGAAAAATAATAATATCACGCATTTTTCTTCACGAATGCTTAAAGTTCTTGGTCTTCAGAATTCCCTTGCACAATCAGTTCACTAATGCGCGGGTGAGTGAATGAGGATGAGACGGAGGTGTCACGGAAGCAAATCTTGAGACTCGTCTGAGTGAAAAATAAAAACGATTAGGGTTTAAAAAACTAACTACACCAAACATTTCGATCGCTTTCTACTATCCTACAAAATATCCATGATCAAACGTTATTCGCAGGGACGTACCGATAGGGGGGCAAGGTACTCATTTTTCACTAGCAGTTGAAAAAATCCAACAAGTGAAAAAGTTTTTTTTTGTGCTTTGATACTTGGAAATCTTGAGTTCAGTCAGTTGGAAAAATCCAACAGGTCAAAAGTTTCTCTTTTTTTTTCTTGCTTTGATACGTGGGAATTTTAAGTTGAGTCAGTTGGGACTTCCACCATTTTTACCCCCCCCCCCTCCCCAAGGAAAAACTTTTCGGTACGTCCCTGGTTATTCGGTAGGATCGGTATTAATATTCGACACATTTCAGGAGACGTACATATCTTTCTTCTATAATATTATAAATATCACGCTCGATAGGCTGAACAGATTCTTTTGAAAAATGTCTCAAATGAAAGCTTGGGTTCCCTAGGAGGTTTTTTTCAAAAAACATTGCAGAGAAGTGCATTCAGTAAGCTGTAATTAAGTTTTAAAGTCGTTTTGCATCTGTTTCTATGTGTGAGTGTTCCGCGCGCTTACCCCGTAATTGTAAACGCGTGTTAGAGTGATCAGTGTGACCAGTAGGAAGTATTTTATATAACACATCGTGAACATAGAACGATCAGGGTTTCTTGCATCTAAAAGCGTCTCAGTGTATATACTGCGGTTGATCAGGCCATGTTGCGTTTTTTTATTATTGAACTTTTACTTCACAAATCCTTTTGTAGGGCTTCATGTGTTCGTTTTTTTATTATCGAATTTTCATTTTTCATTTATTAAAGAGATTAATGTAATACATAAAGACAAGTCTCGATTTTTCCTCACCAGTGTTCTCAGGTATTACTGAAGGAAATCTTTTTAAAAATGTCTCATCTAGAAGTAAGTATTCCCTAGCAGGCTTATGGCGTGAAAATTTTTTGATGAATGTGACGTAAAACGTACTGACTTTCCGATGCGCAAAATCCCGCCAGTTACCCAAGTAACTGAAAGAGAACCAAGGGTAACTGACAGGTTTCTGGGTAATCTAAGGGTAACTGGACGCTGTTAAGCATAAGGGAACCAACCAGCAAAATCTGTTTTTTGAGAACACGTGATTCGAAGTTCACGAGCCATGTAGAAACTATGTGACATAAGCGTTTACGGATAAGATTTTTTCAACGTGATTGCACATTTTTGAATCGGGGGGCCAATTTTGAAAAATTATGCTATTTATGCACTTAACAATAACGATACTAAATTCTACTTTTTATGCACTCACCAATAACAATACTAATAAATCATTCTGCTTTCAAATGTCAGCTGGTTTCCTTGCGCTTAACAGCGTCCAACTGACATTTGCAAATGGATGGGTGACTTTTCCGCGGGTAATTAGGGTAACTGATTGCGCATCCGGTTGGGAGACAGATATACCAAGTTCAAAACTCAGTTCATGTTGCGTTTTTTTACTATAGATCTTTTCAAAAAATGGGGGAAATAGTTTGCAAATATCGCGAAAAATCAAAATGAATGATCGGGTAATCGAATGAAAAGTGTAGTACAAGTGATACTTTAACTTTTAAAACCAAATTTCACGTTTTTTCAGTTACTTTTTCTAATCAAACTTTAGTCCGACCCACAATTGGTACTACCTTTTTTCAGACCCATTATTGGTACCGTGAATATACTTGACTTTAATGTGTTTTTAAAATACTTAAAAGTCAAATAAGACGAGTCAACTTGTTTTTAAAATAAATTTGAAATGCTTACTTAAGTAAACTACATCATTTTTCATTTGATTTATTATACTTACCAACTGTGGGTATATCAAAAAATTTCGTATCAATTGTGGGTCGTTGCCAATTAATATGGGTCGATCCATAATTGGTATTTTCAAAAGTTGTTCAGATCGAGAAAATTCCACCTGGAATTTTGAACAACTTAGAAGGCCTCAGTGTCATTTGCGGGGATATTTTATAGTGAATTGCTGGAGAATCAGAAAATACCCATAATTGGGAGCAGCACTCAATCTTGGGTTTTGAGAACTTTGGGAAAAAATTCACCAAAAATCCGTTGAAGCAGGGCATGACAATGAACAAAAACACCCTCAGTACTCCTATTGCGGTCCTGAAATGTACCGGATAATTTAATCACTTCTTATTTTTTAGATAGAGAAGAACGGGTAATCCGATTTAATTTTCAAAGATTACAAAGCTTACACATTTATGAAAAAACAATTTCATGCTTCATTTTCTTTCATTAAAGAAAATTATCAAAACGTATATGTATCAGCCTGTTTATTTCTATATGGGAATTTACATGTAATTTCGTTTCATACTATTGCATATGTTTGGGCAAAAGTACCGCTCAGTGCTTCTATTGAGAACGTGAAATGTACAGGATAATTCGATCATATCTCATTTTGGAGATAGAGAAGAATAGGCAATTCTATTTAATTTCCAAAGATTACAAAGCTTATCTATTTTAGGAAAAAATAATGTCATGTTTCATTTTCTTTATTTTTTTCGGAACGCCTGTTTTTTTCTGTATGGGAATTTACATGTTATTTCGTTTCATATGTACTAATGCATATATGTTTGAGCCTGTCCGAAGGACGGGTAATTCAGCTAGTTACGTATACCTGAAACGATGAGAATGTCTAGACTTACGGAAATTGAGTAAAATCGACTATCCGGTAATAATATCTCGCTACAGTGACTGCTGATAGTGCTTTTTTCCTTGTAAGCTCGAATGAAACAAGTCAAATTATCAAAGTGTATGATGATTTGCTTGGCCAGTTTGTTGAAGGAGCAAAGATCAGTAACTCTATCATCTAAGGGAGGCATTTTTGTGGTCAACGGTGGTTGTGAAAGTAACAGAAACGGCGCAGGCAATAAAACTCTCAGTAAATGTAACGATTTTATCAGTTCGAAAATTGGTGCGCCGACAAAAATGACGAATTCGATGAAACATTTTTCATTCGGTAATCACAAATCAGTGTGACGGTTAATTACACAGTTCGGTAGAATCATTTTATTTTGTTTTTTCGTCACATAGTGCGATAGTGTCCCCTCTTCTGTAGGTTGAATCCCAAGGAAGATATCCATCAACAATCTTCCTCTTCGACATGTGCTCAAAAAGTTATCTCAGAAATGAAGTTTGGATAGTCTCGTTCAAACTGGGATAGTTTAGTTCATACGGGAAGAAGTTCCTCATAAATGTCACCTAACTGGTTTGTGCAGGCGTAATCAAATTACTGTTCAGTATATGCAATTTTGTCGAGAAATGGTCATTCAAAGCTGTAGTCCCTTCAAGAGTTGATGCAAGTAAAAAAGCATGCACTGGCTTCGAACAGGTTGCCTGTACGTGCATTTTCCAGGTAATCTGGATTCACCGGACTCTCTCTGTAAACAAGTTCAAAGTTACACATACATATACAATGCAGTACTCCAAATCATGCGAGTTGGGAATGAGTACCCGATTATGCATTTTTAAATGCAAAATAGCAAAAAAACAAATAAATAAATAGATAAAATAAATAATGAAAAAATTGGAACATTTACTGAGCACTGTTCTTTTCTGGTTAAGAAAGTGCTATTTCAAAACTCAGGATTTTTTACCTCTGTCACCACTAGTGTTCAGGTGCTGGTTAAATGTACTCTGCATTTTTTTATGTGAAGGTGCCACTTGGCACATTGGTAGTTAAGACCTTCTGGAATATTTGAAAAAATATTGCCAATCCCGGACCTCACATCAAGCTCCCAAAGACGTCGTAGGTTTCCCCTTCTTCAGTTTCTCCTCAGTAACTTCTCAACCGTAAGTCGCACTGCAAAAGTATTAAAAAAAAATTAATCTACACTAAATCTCACGTACACTTGATCTCTCTTAGGATCTCCTGGAATGAGGGGAGGGGATTCATAAATGAGCCACTATAACGCAAACTCTAACACAGGCCTTACGGGAGAAACTTAATATTTGTAGTTAAGATCCTAAGGAATATTTTTAAAAATTTTGCCAAACCCGGACCCCACGTTATTCCCTAAAATGGTCATAGGTATCCCCTTCTTCAGTTTTTCTTCCATAACTTCTCAACCATAAGTCGAGGTGTGAAAGTGTTGAAGGCAAAATTGATCTACACTAAATTTCAGGTATAACGTGATCTCTTGCAAAGTTTTTTGTCCGTTTTATAACCCCTCTGAGTGAAGAGTCAAAAATTAGCCCAATTAACGCAACGCTCTAACGCAGAACTTTGGGAGAAGAAGTCGGAGATACCACAGAAATGCCATAAATTCTATGTTTACTCCCAGAAGGACTGTGTCAGGGTGTTCAATTATAAATGAACCCATTTTTGACCATTCGTGTCGGCAGGTTGTAAGATAGGTACAAAAAATTGCTAGAGACCAGTTTACGTGAAATTTGTTATGTTGTTATACTCCTTAGTCTCTCAACTAGTAGATTACGTGTCTTCACTTTTTTCTCTCTTACGCTAATCTTTTCACCTTTGAGAAGGATTTACACTTTGTATTCTCCCTTATCTGCTCTTCTTATTAGCTAATTTCAAACATGGGCGTCACTTGGGGGGGGGGGGTAATACTGGTGGAAATACCCCCCCAATACCCACAAAAAAATTTGAAAAAAAATCAAAGGCCAATTATATTTATACTTGTAGCTATAAAAATTTGTAAACGAATTAGTACTATGAGATGAAGGGGTCTGGTGGCCGAGTGGATAGCGCGCTGGACTCGGAATCCGGAGGTCCAGGTTCGAGCCCATGTAGCAACTCGCTACATTTCGACCTAGGCCGGCTTTTCGGCAAGACGAGAAGAGGACTAAGACCGCCCTAACAGCCTCTCCGACGTCTCTGAAGTAATGCTCGAGAGGGTGGATTCCAGGACTCGGGTTGAGAGTAAAAAATTAGAAAAGAGTACTACGTGATACCGCAATTAGTAGTACCGTCCTATACACATAACTCGTAATACACATACACAGGGTGTCTAACAAAGTCGAAATCTGAAAATAAATGACCTTCCTCCCTCCTCCCCCCCCCCACCTCCATTTGCTATGAATGCGCTAAGATAATAAATTAAAGCTAAAAATACTTCTTCGTATATAATACTACATTTTCATGGGGAATAAATTAATTTTATTGCATAAGGTAGATGAGCCCAATAAGGCCCGGATCCCCAATATAAGGCCCAATGTACGGATCTTGGCTGCTATGCATTTAGACTGCATTAAAATGTGCAGCAAAGGTCCAATTGTTTTTATAAAGATACTAGCTGAATTACCCGTCCTTCGGACGGGCTCAAACATATGCATTAGTACATATAAAACGAAATAACATGTAAATTCCCATACAGAAAAAAAAACCACAGGCGTTTGGAAAAAAATAAAGAAAATGAAACATGACATTGTTTTTTCCAAAAATGGATAAGCTTTGTAATCTTTGGAAATTAAATAGAATTGCCCATTCTTCTCTATCTCCAATATGAGATATGATCGAATTATCCTGTACATTTCACGTTCTCAATAGAAGTACTGAGCGGTACTTTTGCCCAAACATATGCAATAGTATGAAACGAAATTACATGTAAATTCCCGTATAGAAATAAACAGGCTGATACATTTACGTTTTGATAATTTTCTTTGATGATAGAAAATGAAGCATGAAATTGTTTTTTCATAAATGTGTAAGCTTTGTAATCTTTGAAAATTAAATCGGATTACCCGTTCTTCTCTATCTAAAAAATAAGAAGTGATCAAATTATCCTGTACATTTCACGACCTCAATAGGAGTACTGAGGGTGATTTTGTTCATTGTCACGCCCTGCTTCAACAGTAATAAATATTACCTATCATAAAGAACTTATTACTACTTGTGGCAGTTACTTTTGAGTTTTAAGCATTTTTGGATTTTTGGTAAATTTTTCCCCAAAAGTTCTCAAAACCCAAGATTGAGTGCAGCTCCCAATTATGGGTATTTTCTGATTCTCCAACAATTCACTAAAAAATATCCTCGCAAATGACACTGAGGACTACAGAATCTGTACATGGACAACTATTGAGATTCAAAAAGCACTCTGAGGCCTTCTAAGTTGTTCAAAATTCCAGGTGGAATTTTCTCGATTCGAACAACTTTTGAAAATACCAATTATTGGTCGACCCATATTAATTGCCAACGACCCACAATTGATACGAAATTTTTTGATATACCCACAATTGGTAAGTATAAAAAATCAAATGAAAAATTATGTAGTTTACTGAAGTAAGCATTTCAAATTTATTTTAAAAACACGTTGACTCGTCCTTATTTGACTTTTAAGTATTTTAAAAAGTCGAGTAAATTTCCAATACCAATAATGGGTCTAAAAAAAGGTAGTACCAATTGTGGGTCGGACTAAAGTTTGATTAGAAAAAGTAACTGAAAAACGTGAAAAATTTGGTTTTATAAGTTAAAGTATCACTTGTACTACACTTTTCATTCGATTACCCGATCATTCACTTTGATTTTCCGCGATTTTTGCAAACTATTTCCCCCATTTTTTGAATTCCTTTATTTTTTCCGCACACACATATATGTGGACCGAAATCGAAAACTCAAGCGGAAAAATGTTCCCTAGACTCTCCTCTACACAACCATACATAATACGTTGAGAAAATATTAATTTAAAGTACTTATCGATCGTTTTTCACAGAATTGATATTTCACACACATGAAAAAAATAAGGCAGGTTTTGATAACAACTTTGAAAAAAAATTCCATCACAACAAACACATTGAGTTATGAACTTGAAACCAACATGGATAGTGTGAAACATGTTGGTCCTTCCAATGGAGGAGGTTTCACGGTTGTCCAATGCCTCGATCTAGCGAGAAAACGCGTTTTCAAAAAAAGGACTCACAATTGATGCTAGGCTCAGAATAGGTAGCTTACCTTACTATTATTATTTTTTATAAAATATTTCAGAATAGACCTCAGAGGATAAAAGTTCGAATGGTGATGGTTTACGTTATAACCTATTGGACGCTGGCGCTTCTATAATTTGCACAGTCCCAGTCAGAGGTCTTCAAAAACATTAATTATAGATTACAACTTTGATAACAGTTTGTATGTTTGTGTCACAGGTCGCGCTATATGTTCTTCTTATCATTGTATGCAGTACAATTGTAATTTCGCACTTTGAAAATGCCTAGCCGGTATACTTATCATCTAAATCTCTTTAATCTCTTCAATAAATGAAAAATGAAGCAAAAAAGTATTTGTAAAATAAAAGTTTGATAGTAAAAAAAAAACGCACTCAAAGATGCGACGCTATATAGTGCTTCTACAGTTTGCACAGTCCCAGTCAGAGGCTCTCAAAAACATTAAAGATATCGGCTTTGATAACAGTTTGTACATTTATGTCACAGGTACCCCGCTATAATACGTATATTCTCCTTATCATTGTAGAATAACAAACGCATTAAAAGATACGACGCTAGCGCTTCTACAATTTGCCCAGTCCCAGTCAGATGAAATAAAAAAAATTATTAGTTGTAAAATATAAAAGTTCGATAGTAAAAAAGCGCAACATGAAACATCTACTTACATCTCTTTAATCTTCTCAATAAATGAAAAATGAAGCAAAAAAATGTTTGTAAAATGAAAGATCTATAGTAGAAAAACGCAACATGAACTGAGTTTTGAACTTGGTATATCTGTCTCCCAACCGGATGCGCAATCAGTTACCCTAGTTACCCGCGGAAAAGTCACCCATCCATTTGCAAACGTCAGTTGGACGCTGTTAAGCGCAAGGAAACCAGCTGACATTTGAAAGCAGAATGATTTATTAGTATTGTTATTGGTTTACCCTTGGTTCCCTTTCAATTACTTGGGTAACTGGCGGGATTCTGCGCATCGGAAGGTCAGTACGTTTTACGTTCCAGTTATCAAAAAATTTTCACGCCATAAGCCAGCTAGGGAATACTTACTTCTAGATGAGACATTTTTAAAAAGATTTCCTTCAGTAATACCTGAGAACACTGGTGAGGAAAAATCGAGACTCGTCTTTATATATTACATTAATCCCTCCGGTCACTGACGCGATGCTCGAAAGGGTAGTTCCTGTGGCCGGGGGTGCGGTGTCATAGGGGCCACTTTGGCATGCGTGCATCGCCATACGTCCCACCACAAATTCTTATATATTACATTAAAATCTCTTTAATAAATGAAAAATGAAGCAAAAAAGTATTTGTAAAATTAAAATTCGATAATAAAAAAACGACACATGACCTAAGTTCTGAACACATGAAGCCCTACAAAAGGATTTGTGAAGTAAAAGTTCAATAATAAAAAAACGAAACATGGCCTGATCAACCGCAGTATGTACACTGAGACGCTTTTAGATGAAAGAAACCCTGATCGTTCTATATTCACGATGTGTTAAATGTTGTCACACTGATCACTCTAACACGCGTTTACAATGACGGGGTAAGCGCGCGGAACACTCACACATAGACACATATGCAAGGCAACTTTAAAGCTTTATTGCAGCTTTATAAATGCATTTTCGCACTTTTTTTTTACAACATACACCTACTCGTAGGTGAGTTCTGTGAGTCTTCCAAATTTAATGGCATTTCATCCAGCCATTGAGACGGCAAGTCTGTTGGAAAAAACGGTTTCTCTCTTATAAAGTAGATTCTTGATGACTGATGAATGTGATGCAGGTAAGAGAAAGGTTATCTCACATGCAAAAGAACATATACATATTTTTCTAAAAGCTTTCCCTGGTCAACGTGGATTCAGCAAACTGACCCTCATCAAAAACCGGCTGAGCGTGACAATGCCACAATGCCGATTAAATCACCTCCTACATACCTCTATAGAGTATAAAAAAGCTTCGATTTTGAGTTTTGTTGAAATAATTCAAACGTTCGCGGCAAAACAAGCGCGTCAAGTGCGCTTTTAAAGTATAAGTACAAGTACGTACTAATCAATTTCGTATCCTAGTAAAGTTTACTTCCAAAAACTAAAAAATGATTGTTGCTTTTTTCTTGCTGTCACCTGTCAACAAATTCTTGGAAAATTGCTCTGGGCCTCGCTGATCCTCTCGGCGGGGCTGCCTTCGCTACACCAAGGTAGCACAGTGTAGAATAATTTGCCATTTACACTTGAGCAGTGCGGTTATTGAAGAAAAACTGAAAAAGGGGCCACCCGGGACAGGAACAAGTGGAACCTACACTGGGTCCCACGGGACACGAAAAGGAAGCGAGGGAGGCCACCCACAAGATAGATAGACTAGATTGTGAGATACAACGGCCCTCAGTGGGCTAGTAATGTTCTCGACAGGAGACTGGCAGAATGCGACAGATGCTTACGCCCAAAGGTGGGCGGGATAGACGGTGGTCCACCTAAGTATAATACGAGTAATTAACTTATACAGTTGTCTATTCAAGGCAGCAAATAAAATAAGGTCTTCACTACAAGTGAGTCAAGTGGCACCTTTGCATTAAAAATGCAGGTACATTCAACTACGTAGCACCCAGACCACAATGTGTTTCGAATAAGAGAAAGAATAAGATATTATTCCCTCAAGTGGGTTGATTATTTGACGAAGGGTGAAAACCTGCTCCTCGGTAACATTTTTTCTATGGAGACTTCACGAGAAATCAACCGGAATTTCGGTATTCCCCGACGATGGCGGTTAAGCAGTAAGCATCGCATCGGCACCGAAAATTCTCTCCCTACTTTCTAGAGGGATAGAATCCCAATCCCAGTCACATTAAATCACTGGGCGCTCGACGGACAGGTAGGATAAAAAGACCAAAGAGCAGATTACTTCGTATATGTACTTTCCTCTATCTCTAGTCGAATAAATAAAAAAGAAAAAAGAAACACAGAACGCGAAAGAAGAAAAGGTAAATGACTGTGTGTGCATTGTTAGGAGAAAAGAACGAAGATCAGATTGACCTGAAGTGGGGCACGGTGGGACGAGAACCACCGCGGATCGCGTGGAATCGTTTGACGTGGACGATCAACTCCTTTCCTTGACATTCGATGGAACCTGCGCGGTGCAACGTTGCGTCTGTACTGGTTCGTATTTGGTCGGTATTTCTGTAGTTCGTCTTCGTCTTCCAGCATCGTAAGTAGCAGTGTGTGGTAACCTGTTGCTTGTTGCGGTATCGTGTAGCGTCAGTTCGGTGAATTCGTTGTTCGGCTACCGGATCTCAAGTTGCGTTCGTTCGGTGTTGCTATTTTTTCCATTTATATGAACTTACAAATGATTTGTTTTCGTCTTAATTCTGGTAAACAAACCAGGCAACGTGTTCAACATGTGTTTTTGGCTACATAAATCGTCTTGAAGACGAATATTATCTTCACACCTGTTAGCGCTTCATCATCGAAAGGCTACCTCATACAGATGCGATTGAAATGTGATAGAAATTCGACGTTTTCCCTCAATTTGTAGCCTTTACCAGTTACTCCATCCTCGAAATTGCCCGTTCTACGTGTTTCCGTATTCGGTATCGTCGTTTCTTCTCGTTAATTTACCCGCGTTTTAAGTAAAAATTGTAAAAATGCCGTGTTCGGCTGTGACGTTATCTCTAGCCACCATCTCAGCGATTGTTGCGACTGCACTTCTAGCCATTGCATTCTCCACGGACAACTGGCTGTACATCGATGTCAACCGGGCCAGCGTGAAGGTATGCATATACTCTTTTATCTTTATTATGGCCGCATTCCGAAAACCTATAATTTATTGGAGAATTGCGCTTCCGAAGCCTACCAAGTATATGGTCATGTGACATACCTATACTCTGGGGATGTACATGCATGAAGGGCCTATATTATGAAGTTTGCTCGTACTGTTTCTAGCTCGTTGATGTAACTCGGCATCATCAAAACTGAAAGTATCGCGTACACGTTTTACCCGGTTTTATAGAAGTTTTTCATGAAACTAGAAATGCAGTGTTGCCAAATCTTGAAAGATTTGTAATTGGACACTGTTAAGCGAGACAGAACCAAGCGACATTTGTTGACAAAATGAGTCATTAGTATCGTTGGAAAGAGCGTAAAAAGTAGAATTTTTCAAAATTGGGCCCCTGATTCAAAAATGTGTACTCACGCTGAAAAAATCATCAGTAAACACTATGTCATATAGTTTCTACATGGCTTGAACTTCGAATCACGTGTTCTCAAAAAACAGATTTTGTTGTTTGGTTCTGTCTCGCTTAACAGCGTCCAATTCAAGCCGAGGCTACACGATGCGCCCAACGTTTGCCCCAGCATTTGCCTTCTGACATTGGCCTAATATTGGAACCAGTCAGGTTGACCAGATGTATGGACATGACCAGATTTGTGTGGATATTTCAATTTCCGTGGGGATGTATGGAATGGATGCCTATCTAGACCAGAGGGGGCCAAGTTCAAGTTCAGTTCATTTTGTTCAAGTTCACTTGAAAACTCGTTCAGTTCATTTTCATTCAGTTCACATTTGATATGCGTTCAGTTCAGTTCACTATAATTTAGTTGTTCAAATTCAGTTCGTTTTTCGTTCATTTTCATTTTTCATTACCGTATTGTAATTTTGGATGGTTTCAAATATAATATAATAACATACTACACGGTATCTAACGGATCGGTAGATCAGCAGAGGAAGCACATCGTCGCCTGAGCCTGGTGTACAGAAGGGCATAGCCATAGGACAGCGTTTCTCAACCTTTCAGCAGTATTCGCGGCCCAGTTTTCAATCATAATTTTCATCGCTCCCCCTGACCCCTGCTTACAATAAAATAAATGTACCTATATGTAAATTTTTTTCCCCTCTTGGATATTCTCGCGCGCGCCCCACGGGTTGAGAATCCATAGGAACATTATCAATATTTTTTGGAACCTGTCTGTCTTTTCTTTATCAACAAAACTGATGGTAACTTGTAAAAGTGAAAGGTTTTCCAATTTATTAATACTGTTAAATAAAACATTTTGAATAACAGTAACACTATGGCTGAAAAAGTTATACATCAAGCATCATGCATCAGAAGAAATCAATCATCTGCGACGGAATATGAATCATTTTATGGGCTGTTATTTCGCTTTCCGATATCAAAATGAGTACGAGATGCAATATAATCTTGAGCGAAAAATTAAAGCTCTAAAACAGGAGATTAAAGTGCTAAAAATAAAAGCTCAAGGGAGAGTGAAATTTCAGAGCCCTACAGCTAGGAAGAAGTTCTTCATGGGTGGTTCCAGTGGACACAAGTCCAAGAGGGAGAAAAAAACAGAAGAAAAAACAGGAAAATAATGAGATCCCAGAACCGTTTTTGCCTTATATACTGAATTGTAAACTTTGAGCAAATTTTTGAGTCATAATTGTTGTAAGCTTACTTACTACAATAATTTCCATCAAAATAAAACATGCGACAACGAGCCGACGACAACTGATAAACATTTCTCACAAAATGAAATGAATGACAAAGTGAACAATTATTTTCTTTCAAGTTCACCAAAAATAAAGTTCAGTTCAAGTTCACGTTCATATTTTTTTTGTTCGTTCATTTTTGAACTTTGTTTACTGAAAAGTGAACTAAGTTCACGAACTGAACGAAAGTGAACTCCTTCAAAAGTGAACTTGCCCATGTCTACAGCTGGATGAAAATTCATCTTAAGAACCAGCCAAATGTACGGATATTAAGGAATGTTGAGATTCTTCAGCCCGTATCATTACATTTTCAAGATTTCAACAATTCTCAGTCTTAAAACAACAACAACAATGAAGTGAAAACTCAAAATGTTAGAACTAACTATTGCTATTTTTACTCCTGGGTGCACGCTGCAGGTTGCAGTTACCTGTAACTGAAATGACAGTATAATCTCCATTTCAATTACTGAGCTGTATAGAGCGCGCTGGTGTATGGATAGCCTACAGATATGGGAAGTAAAAATATAGATGGCAAGAATCATGCATACATCGGGTCACTGGAACCAGTGCTGAAAGCGAGTTCAGTTACATGGTGAGGCAAACGTAGCGTCCAATATTGTTTAGCCGTGTACAGAATGTTTCCAGACGTTATTTCAAACGTTGACAGCACCCTTTAAAGCGGGAAAAAAGACCGACAATCAGCCGAACATGTTCCAACGCCAACATCTGATGCTGGCCATTCGTTCTTTCGACATCTGTGTTACGGCTACCCGATGCGTCACATCCTTCCAGTGTCCAACTTTGGAAGCGTTGGACTCATCGTGTAGCCCCGGCTTAAGGAAGATGAATTTATAATTTTAGTTGGCCATGCTATGAAAGACGATCTTCGTTCAACCCACCCGGTACTACAATTCTTTGAGAGTGGATTTATGGTGGTCACTTCTCATAGGCAGACTGGACGTACTTTTTCCAAAAGTATTGTACACTCTTTGAACACTAAAAAAGTACTCTCTTTCTCCGAAACGTCAATTTATACTCTTTTGATCGCGCCATAGAAAAACGATATAACTGAAGCAGGGTTGCCACTTTCTGGAAAACCGGGAAAAGTCAGGGAATTTGGTCAGTCAGGGAAAAGTCAGAGAATTTTCATTTAAGTCAGGGAAATTTTCTGAAAATAAGAAACGAGTTCGTATTTTATCAGAGTAAACTTTTTTTATTTGTATTGTAAAAAATTTCTGTGACTCTCCTCCCTCTGGGCTTTCTCGGAATCCTGTAAAAAAGGTCAGGGAAAATTGGAAAAGTTGGCCTGGAAAACCGGGAGAAGTCAGGGAAAACCAATCCTGAAAAAAAGTGGCAACCCTGTGAAGACACATTTCTCCTAACTGTTGAAAATATTTTGAAAATTTGATTGACTCGAGAGGAAAGCATTTGCAGTCAGTTACTTACATCCAACATGAGATACTTCTCCACAGTGCGACTCTTTATTAGCTAAACACCAAAATGTACATGTAGCCAATTGACATTATTAATGTACATAACTGGAAGTGCCTCAGTTGAGGATTTCTCTGTAAAAAGGGCCTCTACTCGGTGTATTTCTCATTGTACCCCATATCTACGCCACTGCGTTAACCCTCTTCATTTTGATATACTCTTTCTTTTTTGAAATAATCTGGCCAGCCTGCATACGTGATGGAAAAAATATTCATTTGCATACAAACTGAGCTATGATTCTGCAACTTTCAAGAAAATTTCTTTAAAAAATTGTGTAGGCCTCTCATCGAGAAGTTATAATATTGCTCAGAACCCCCTTAAAACCGGTCTTGGTCCCGTATCCTGTAGCGCGATTCCGTTTTCAGGGTTAAGGGAGGAGGTAACTTGATGCACAATGGCCCTAAAGCAGTTCCAAATTCTGTATTTGTCAAGCTCTACCACTGTTAACTGTTCTTAAAGAAAACAAATTGGTATCGTTGAGAACACGGAATAGTAAATCTAGGGTAGACTCAGAATCACCTAATGATTCTGAAGAGCCAAAAATCTTTGGTCGAAAAGGCGAAATTTGATTGCATGTCTACAATAGTAGACCTCTGTTTTTCATAATCCCACGCTAAGTAAGCCTATTAGTCTAGAGAAGAACGGAAGATGATGGGAGACGATTTGATGATCTGGATCTGAAGGGCGGGGGAAGGTTAGTCCTACGAGTGGAGGACTTATCAAAAAGGTGAAACTAACTCAGATCTGAGTATTACTTGAGCGAAGAAGAGGACTAGTGTTCGAGAACTATCCATATAAGGAGAAAAAGGAAATGGGGAGGGAGCTTGATGATGCGAACTTCGAATCTGAGTTAGCTCCACCGTTTTGGTAAGTCCTTAACCTTTAGGATCAATTTCCAACCTCAGACCCTGAAGTTACTTTTTCAGTTTTCCCCAAACCGAAAATTTGGATATCCCTCCTCAAATTTCACTAAAAGTATTTCTCGGATCTCAGTTTGTTTCACCTATTTGAAGTTGGGAGGGGGTAAGGAACCGTTCGCTTCAACATATCCACCCTTACCATTTTTTGCTTTTCCCGAGACTGCTAGGCTTCCACCACTCACCCCGCCTCACTCGAGTAATGCTCAAATCTGAATTTGTTTCACATTCATGTTAAGTCTTCACTTCAAAGATCACTTTCAAACTTCGATTTAGATTCCACTTTTTCAGCCCCCCTTCCCCCGCCCAAAATTTAGATACCTTCCTTAAATCTCCCTCAAGCATTTCTCGGATCTGAATTACTCTCACCTTTTGGAACTTGAGAAGAGGTATGAAAAATGTTTTCATCATCGCGACTAAATTTTGGGTGCGATCAACGGAGTGTTAAGTTGGTAAACCTGATGAAGTAAACAATATAAATGATGTATTTTGCACATATAAAATCAAACATATTTTTTACAATTTGTAAGTTAAGCACCCGGAGCTGACATATCCAAAAGTGGTTACTGTGTTAAGTTTCACTTAAAGTCTGGTCCAGTTAAGAAACATAATTTGCAACCCGCTATACACATCAATAATGGGTATTTTAAAGTTGGAGGGGAAGGACGAGTTCAAGAATACGTTATCAGCGCCGTGAAAAACTATGTTTCTTCACTGGACCAGACTTTAGTTGTTACTTGTTAGGAATTAGTTCCGGTTGCAGCTCTGGGAAGACTAACAGTTCCAGACGTCTGGTTCCGGCTTTGTAAATCCCTTCCCCTTCTGTTTACTGTCATCATTCATGTCTGTTAATACTACCCCTCCAACTACATGAGAACAATTGGAAACACCCGTGTGTAGGCATACACCATATTAAATATGGCGTATGCCTAGGCCATTTAGTCTTTTCAAGCCTAATGATTCGAAATTCACTACGCGGCGCGTTCCATGTAACAAATTTCGAATTGTCAGGCGCCAGAAAGACTAAATATGGCGTATTTCCATACTCTGGTGTTTCTAGGTACCCTACCCACATTCGCTTTTCAATTCATCTGGAGCCGTGAAGCCAGTCACTGATCAGATTTTGATGTACTAGAAAAACATGAAATTAACTTCAGGCAGCTTGGAAGAAAATGTAACTTGGAGGATCAATTTTGCTATCCTGATTTTCTGAATTCTGAGTTCATATTTCCAATTTCCCAGAAAATGATGACTTGGAGTAACATTACATTATCTCTTACAGGAGGAACTCAGTTTCTGTTCTGCTTGAAAACCATCGACTTAATTCAAAACTGAAGATACCTAAAATTGAATAGTAAAATTTTTCATCGCAAGAGGTCTTATGCTTTTCTTAATGCATAATTAAATAATTTTGAAAATCAGTTTTTTCACCGTTAGCGAAGTGCCAAAAACTACAAGGCTACAACATTACAGCCTGATAATTGTGCAAGGCTATAGGAAAATCTTATCATGTATCGTATTAATTTTTGACTTGTTATCAGGAAAAACTCCATCATATCTCTTGGTGTGCATACATTTAGCAAAAATGGGCAGGATTTACGTGCATTTTATGGTTTGACTATGGAGGTTGCCTTGGAATCATGTGTCGTACTGAGTAAAGCACTAGTACTAAGTACTTACGTGTTGCTAAAAGTGTTTGAAAACCATTGAAGTGACTTAATTCAAAATTGAAGATTTCTAAAATTGAATTGTAAAATTTTTCATCTCAATAAGTCTTTTTTTTTTTTTGTCTACAATGAAATGATATTGAAAATCAGCGCGCCGCAAGCACCCTATTGCAATCGAGATTTTTTTCTTTAAATACGAGTGAATTGTTTACAGATCATAGTTTAGTTTTAGTTCAGTTTTATATTAGAATTTATAGGACTTCTTTACACGTTCTCCATCAACTGCTACCATCTATCGGTAAATCGGTCTACTATTATGAATATTCCCACTCGGTTAGGAATGCAACTTGGAAAGATAAAAGTAAAAATGATTCTCATTCTGGCCTATCTGGCGTATTTCGTTTTATCGCATAGATATTGGTAGTGTGTCTGAATATTAGCTTATCAGATTTGGTCTTGTTTTATCAATACCAGAGTCGAAAGATAGCTCAACAATACCTTTTTAAAATGAAGCTAGTGGGAAGCTCATTTTATTGACTTTAACTTATCAGCTAATCACTGAATACAGTAAAATTCCTGTATAAGCAGACAACAACATAATAGAGCATAGCAAACACCCAATTACTAAGCTTGTTTACTGTTGCTAAATTTCCACAAACCATAAGGCCACAACATACAAACTGATGATTACACAAGACTACAGGGAAATCCTACCATCTTGGTAATGGTTTACTTGTTATCAAGAAGAACCCTATTGTGTCTCTTCGTGTGCATACATTTGGTAACATTGGGCACAATTTACATACATTTTATAGTTTTACTACCAACTTTACCTTGTTAGCTAGGAATTTGGAACCATGTGTCTTGAGTAAAGCGCTTGTACTTACATGTTTTGCTTAAAGGTTACCAAATAATTAGCTGCAGGTATTTTTGGCTGACCCGTCTTTCTACAAGGATATTCAGTTCTGTGCTTGGGTAGAACGTTTTTCTATCCTCAGTTGAAAAGCTCGTGAACTATTCGCCGCAGATCTGCATGCAAATTTATTAGCTATTCAATCCCAGTTACTTCAAAATTTCGAGTTAACCAATGGAACCTTTGGAGCCTATTCAGTGTAAATTATGGTTTTTTGACTTCAGTGTTCTGTTGATTTGTGGGTATTAATGCGTCCAACAGGTATGATTGCAGAAGATAACTACACAATTACCCGATACCTATATCAATTGCAGTCTGTGCTAGCTTTATACGTTAGGTTAATATTCCCGTCGTACTAATTCGAGCAACTCGTTCCGTTGAATAGGTAAATTGTTATAAAAATTAAATTATGCCAACGAAAACGGCTTCTGTAGTAAATTAACATAGACCTAGATACAAATTATTCTTCATTATTTACACTGTTTGAAGCAGTAATGCTTCCGAACTTGATGAAGAATGAAGTCGTTGCATTATACGAAGATCGTTAATGTAATCACTGTTTATAATACGGCAAACTGATGCGAATGATTTATAGAAAGTTATAGGGAACACGCTCGAGTGAATCTGATATTCTCATGCCAGATTTCCGAGTTTTCCTTCGACAGTATTTTGCTGTCGGTACAGTTTTTACATTGTTATAAGCCGAAGACCGAGAATACTTTGCGCCGTATTCTGCGTGTAGCAGAAACGTAATAATCAATTTTATATGTCAGCTAATTTTGTATTCGTCTGGAATTCGAAAATTCCGAATGCATAACGGTAGGACATTCGTGTCATTATTGCCTGTACATTATTACCAGCGAGTATACAGCATGGAGAAATTGAACGCGGTTGCGTGCTGCACCCTGTAGTGACAGAAAGACAATCATTATCGACTGGACAATTTGAGAATGTCAACGGCGATGTACTTCTTTGATCACGAGCACTTTCATTTTTTTCCAGTTATTCGTTGATCTTCTGTACTCGATCAGTTTTTAGATGGCGATCGTGTGTATTGTACACGGCGGTCGTATTTTATTGGCTTTTGAAAGTACGATATCTCGAGGTCACATTCTGATTCAACTTCACTCTACTGTCTTGTAAACATAATGCATTGCAGCGCAAAAAAAAAAAGGTCAGGTGTGTAGAAAAAATGTTTAGCCTTGTATTTTATTGTAGATTCGATAGAAAAAAAGTAGCTTACATAATACACTCTCGGATTTAGACGAGAATTGATGCGTTAGCCACAAGTGCCTATGTTTTCCTTCCCATTCCTCTGCTTATTTCTTTCGCCATTTGATACAAGAACTTGGGAATAATGTTTTTCTAACAATTGCTATCTCTGAAAATTAAGAAATTGGACCTATTGTACTTGAAAGAGCCTGGCATTATACTTGTCCTGTTGTCATCATCGTGAAAACACTACAAAGCCCCAGTTTTTTGTTAATTCTTTTTTTGCTGACTTCACCGCAAACGGACAACTGCTGTCGTCAGTTTCGTGTATATTCATCTGGCTGTGCAGATTGAATTACATGTATTCTCTTGACCAACTGACTCGGTTGACTTCGTAGAATGTCTTCACACGAATTTCTCGCATTTGTTATTTTTAGGTAAATTTTAAACGCAATAACACGCGTGTATGTAACTTTTCTTCATTCGAAGAATGTGCGTTGGCATGATTACGTTATCTTGTATTTGGTGATCCCAGTCGGAGATATGGCCGTTTTGGATATTTTTTTCCATTCAAGAGGTGTGTTCGAAGTCGTAAGTGTTGAGTTGCATTTTCGCATATCGCATGATGCATTTCTGTGGGAAATGAACCTGTGACCACATAATAATGCACCAGAAACGATGGACAGAATTGGTCATCAGTTATCACTGATCACTTTTCGAAATATAGACTGTAGAACTCTACTGTAGAAACTTTTCTTTCGCATTTGCCTCCTCCTTCCACAAGAAAAAGTAGAGTCGGAGACAAACGGCCGACTGTCAGCCGGCTAGGTTGCTTGTTGTGAGGTAAACTGAATGTCATCTCTGAAAATGAACATTAGCTCGGCCTTTTCTTGTTCCGCCAAGAGAAAAAAAAATGCTCCAGAACGCGCTGAGTGAGACAGACAAACCACCGTGCGGAAAGCGAAGCAAGCAGAGCTGATCCACTAGGTTTCAGAAGTCAGCATCGACAACCCAGTGGAGAGGATGTTTGAAACCTTGGAAAACTGGAAGGTAGTTACAAGGCCAAGACGTTTGCCGGAAATGTGAAGAAGGAAGTGGCTGAGTTCAGAAGTCAAAAACAGCCGCCCGTGTGCTTGAAACAGGTAACGGTGACAAGGTGTAATCAGTAGAAGGGGGAGGGTTGAAGATGGGAACTTTGTCGTTTTATGCAGCAAACACAAAATTCTCGCCCTGGACTCCCTATTCAACAAAATGTTTTCATCTGAACTAGTGAAGGTAGTCAGGTTACACAAGATCTAAGGGCTCAGAAAAGTGAGACGAACAGACAGACCAGCTGACTTTAGACAGATACTGAGACAGAACAGCAGTCAGATAAGCAGAAATATATACCATCTAGTGGGGGATGAAAGCCAGTGTCAGTGTGAGTTTGGCTGTAATCCTCGGGACTCTTAAGAAGGTAAACGAGAGTAGCCGCCAGTGCAGATCGATATTGGAAAAATCTCACCATAGTCTAGATATCTGGGTTGAAAGTTTTGGCTTCATTGTCACGAAATGATATGTATTTGGTGGTTTTGTCTCTTCGTCATTTCGTGTTCCAACCCTTACACCAAAACTGCTTGCCACTACTCGGCTTTACGCGCCTCACTTTTTGGCCTCCTAACTGTCTTTCAATGAGTTTGTTTTGTATTATTTTGAGGTATTTTTTTCTCGACGTAGGCCGCCGCAGAGAAAGACAAGATTCTTAGTACTATCTGCTTGTCCGTTTGCCTGTCTGACAACCAGGTAATCTCACTGACTGTCTGTCTCCGATAGTGGAGTCTTCCTGCTCCGAGAGATGTCGGTGGGTGGCGGCCTTGGTGGAAGTCACATTTTAGTATTGTAGAGAGTTCCACAACTATAGCTTAAGGCAGGTACGAATGAAGTAAGAATGAAAGCGTGTCTTGAGTTGTGTAATAAATCGGATGGTTGGGATGTTGAGTGCGTGTATTGATCGATAGAAAAAATAGATCTTATGAGTGAATGAATGAAACAGCCTTTATTTTTACACATCATAACATATGTTTTGTAGTGTTCTTCGACAACTAACACAAAAACAAAGCTTACAATAAAGCTGCAAGCAGTGCAATTTCTTCTTTCTAGTACGCCCACCTTTAGGCATAGGCCTCCCCAGCATTCCCTTGCCCTGGCGTTTCTACTCCATGCTATTCCTCCATAACTTTTAATTTCATCCGCCCACTGTATTTTCAGTCTTCTCATCCTTCTTACTTCCTCCCTTGGTGGCCACTCCAGAATTATTTTTTCCCATCCACGAACTTTTACAAAATACCTGCCAAATAATAATAAAGTTAGTATTTTAAATTTTCGGTGGAAGCCTATTATAGAAAGTGATAAAGTATTTAAAATGCTTTTTATTCACCGCTTGTTGATGTCCTATTTTAGGAAGCATTCGAACGTCTGTTGGAAATACAGCACAATGAGGAATGAATTCGGTAGGCGATGGAGGGGAGACTCTAGAATCTTCATTTAGTTTTCTTTATCGTAATATTTGCTGGTTTTTTTTTCGGAGTTTTCCAATGACAGATAAACCTTACATTATTATTAAGCTCCTAAGTTACTAATGATCTTCAGTTTGAAAGTGAAAATAAAACAGCAACATAACTGTGTAGCAGTGTTTGTTTGTGAAGAGTTGGTACTTTTCTAAGGAGCAGAAAATTAAAGATGGATTTATACTTTTGAATTAACTTGATTCTACATTGCATACCATACTGATGAACTTCCAAACATTTATCATTTACTGTAATTTTTATCTAATTTTAATGACTGATTTTAAATAGTATGCATTATTCAGTTGTGTCAGTGAGCAAACAAAGGCATCTCCTACTTTCTTTATTCTTTTACTATTGGCACCTAACTGTGCTAACTTACTGTTAGTTTTACATAGTTTCTCATGCTTGTTACTTTCAGGTTTCTGTCTAATTCATGAGTGTGTGGTGGGGGGGGGGGGGTACGAAATTATATTTCAAAGGCCACGAAAAAGCTACGCATTTTTATTATTTGATTCTGGTAGACACCCAATGACCCTGCTATTGCTTTGGTTCTTTTCCCGATTTTCACATTACTTATTCTTTCTTTTCTCGTAACTCTTGGGATTGCTCTTTTCATTGCAATTTGATTATCTTGTGCCGTATATTATGTGAGCACTGAAATTAAACATTTTAACAAGGTTTGGATTTTAAGTTTTAGTGGCAATTGGCTTTTGTAAATATAGTGCGAAACATGAACTAACTAAACTAAACGGATGTGCTGAGGTGCAAAACGTAAACTGAAGCTAAACTAAATTGATGTCCTACCTGGCCAATCGAGGTAGAAAGAGGAGAGTGAGTCATGAGAATAAGAAAAAGAAGAAGAACGTGGTTTAGAAAAGACAGAAAGTACAGGTACGCAGGAGACAAAAGACGTTTGTTAGACGTTCGCATCGTGCTGTGTAGAAGCTGGCCAGGCAGCACTGCTGCCAACCTCAAGATTTTGAGGTTTGTCTCAAGATTTCAAGATCTTGAGTGGATGGTTATTTCTAATTTTTTTGCTTGCCGGTTGTCAGCTAGCTGTCATGTGTGATAGCAGAGATTTCCTGATTGAAAGGCCCGCCACGAGAAGGAGAGCCTATTCGTGTTTGTACGCTGAGGAGTCGCTCTCTAGCGGTTGAATGAAATGCGATGTGCTGATTGGTGTATTTGGACGAAAAGATGATCAGTGACAAATATGTTCTGCAAAAAAACTTGAGTTGTGATTGTACTGAAGATGCTAGAGCTCATTTTACTTGTACATGTTTCTATGGTAAAAATACCCTGATCCACTTTTCGTCGACGACATTAGCGCATCTACAAGAGTGTCCAAACGCCAATGCAGGTTTTTAGTTAATGAAAATTACTATGAGGGTTGAAATTTGCTGAATTCGGGTTTAAAATTAGTTGATCTCAAGTCGCAAATCGGGTATCGGACGCGGGAAGTCTATCTTTGATGACTGAGATTTTTTGGTTGCAGGGTCAGTAACGAGGAGAGCCTACGCAGGTTTCTAGTTTATTAGGATTACTGGTGGGGTTGAAGTTTGATGAATTCAGTAATGGCTGCAGTGGCATGAATACGCTGAATCCGTTCGCCGGCAATGATTGAAATTGTGCTGAGAAAAGGGCTCCATTCAACATCTATGCATACTATCGGAATGAAATTGCATCGAAGAAAGGGGGTGGATTCAACATGTATGCCAACTATCAAAACTAGCTTGTTGAACAACCTCGACGTAGAATTGCTGAACTATTTCTCAACCTCGTGTTCAAAATCTAAAATAATAAGGTAGCCATGTTCGTTCAGAGATGCATGTTGAATTTCTTGACCTTGATGAAAGCTATATAGGAAAACGTCGGTACTTCCCGGACTTTGTATTTGAGCTAATTTTTCCGGAAATTCTCAGCACTCCAACGGACCGGAATACTTGCATTTCATCATTATACAAGTCAGCCAGTCGAAAACACCCGAGTATAATGAATTCGTGTTGTAAATTAAGAATATTAAAGCTGACCTTCACTTCTGTGGCTAGTGTGCAGTTGGTGTTATTCGAATCTCGGAAAATCCGAATGATTTCGGTACAGGTTAACTTGGTAGGCATGGTGGTATCAACACGTATAAGAAAACAATATTGTTATGACGTTAAATTAAAGGACAATATTTCGGTAATTATAATCAGATGTGATTGAAAAAGTGTTTTTTGTGCCGATCGAAGAATATTTGCATGTTTCTTTGCGTACACAAACGCACAGCCTAAAATAGTGTGCGCAAAAATTGAAACGCGTGAATGCTTGCATAGATGTATATTATAAATAAAGGATAATAGAATAATAATAAAGGGAAACATTTAAGTGTACTTCGTGCCTAAATATTTACACATTTCAAGGTAATTACATGTATAGTAGATACTACTGTGGAAAGGACAATACCTTTCACGATAATTTCGTTTGTATAGGAAAAATTAATGGCAACTGAATACCTTCGAAAGTGATTTAATAATGTCATTGGGCAGTGACAACGACAAACTGTGAAAGCGATCACAGCCGCCGGATTACCACACCTTAATAATCGATGGAAATGTTTTCAGCGGTTCGAACGAATATCAATCCGCAGATTTAATAATTCATGTGCGTTCGAGTTAAGTACCCCACTTTGTAATCGAAAGGAAAGGAAATTACAAAATACGTTGTTGTCTCACATGCCCCATATAAACGGTAGCGTTGCCTCGGAGAGCAGTTCGAAGAAAGTACAAATATAATATATTTAAAAACTCGGGAAGGGGGAGGGGTTAGCGTCCACATAATAATTAAAAGGAAGCGAAAACTCGTGAACTTGTGTAGATAGACAGCGACGGACGAGTATCAATGATATAAACCTGTTTGCGGACCGGATTTTATCGAAAACAAGCTGAGTCTATTTCGTGAACGCGTTTGGTCTTGGCTCTTTTCATTAGGCCGCAGATATGTGTCAAAGATAATCAATTAGCGTGTTATACTTTACTACTAGGGACGAAGTAAAGAGGGTGGCCATTCTCTTCAATGTTTTGATATTGTACCTGCATACCTGAGTAAATTATACAGACTTGATAGTTTGAAACTATGAATAACAACTTGAAATCTGGATTCTGCCGCTTCTCCTCGCTTACTTATTCAGTTATTCACACAGTTACTCAATCACTTACTCACTGACTCAGTGATTCACTCACTCAATTATTCGCTTACTTATTTAGTAATTTACTCAGTCACTCGCTCACTTATTCAATTATTCACACAGTTACTCAAAAACTTACTCACTGACTCAGTGATTGACTCACTCACTCGCTTATTTATTGAGTTATTCGTTCAGTTACTCAGTCACTTATTCAGTGACTCAGTGATTCATTCACTCACTTTGTCATTCATTCATTCTGTAATTTAGTTATTCATTCACTTCCTCACTCCGTCACTCACTCAATGAGTTGGTGATTCACTCACTGACTCAGTTTTGCTTTGTGAGGTGAGAACTGACCACGCAGTTAACCTGTTAATGGTAACGTGAGTTACTCAAAAAATGGTTTCCTACTGTCACCACTTCTGATTCAGCTCATTCATTTATTCAGTCATTCACTGATTCTTTCACTTACTCTTCGTATTCTTATTTGAACGTACTAGTGCTAATTTTCGAGAACATCTATATTAAATAACTACCCTATTTTCGTTAAATTGTTCACGACCAATTTCAACAGTACAGTAACAAAATACAGCAGGCACCATTTCACGTTCTCCCCGTAGCGAGTGGCTGAGTGAATCACTAAATAAGTAAGCGAATGGCTGAGTGTGTGAGTGAGTGAATCACTGACTCATTGGGTGAGTGACAGAGTGAGGAAGTGAACGAATAATTGAATTAGAGAATGAATGAATAGCTGAGTATGTGAGTAAGTAACTAAATAAGTAAGCGAGCGACTGAGTGAATCATTGACTTATTGAGTGAGTGAGGAAGTGAATGAATAACTAAATTAGAGAATGAATGAATAGCTACATGAGTGAGTGAATCAGTGAGTCAGTGATTGAGTAACTGGGTGAATAACTGAATGAGTACGCGAGTGACTGAGTGAATCACTAAATGAGTTAGCAGATGACTGAGTGAATGAGTGAATCACTGACTCATTGAGTGAGTGACAAAGTGATGGAGTAAATAACTAAATAAGTAAGCGAGTGACTGAGTAAATCACCAAATTGAGTAAGCAAATGACTGAGTGAGTGAGTGAATTACTAACTCATTGAGTGCGTGATGGAGCGAGGAAGTGAATGAATAACTAAATTGGAGAATAAATGAATAACTGAATAAGTAGGTGAATAACTAAATAAGTAAACGAGTGACTTGAGTTCGTTTCTGAAAATGGAGTACCCTGGACTCCGGTTAGAGACTAGTCAGTCAAAAGCAGAAGGTTTCAACCTGAGTATCGAACGTTATTTGAAAGGTTGAAACAAAGCTGAAATGTGGAAGACATTTCGAAAATCTGAAAGTCGGTAGCAATAGTTGAATTTCAAATTTCAGTGACTTTTCGGCCTGCAAGCGCGGAAGAGTCACCCTCTATAATTTTAGGCACGTGAAAAAAAGGAACTATTGAAACCCTACATATTTTAGAAAAATTCATCAGATTGAAATGAAAATGGTCTCAATGGAAGAAAAGTTTTATTTACTATTAATTTTGTCCTAATCATTTTTTTGATAAACGCTTTCGTTTTCATAATATTTTGAATTTCTTCGTATGCCTGTAAATGAAATATTCCCTTTGATCATGGTTACAAGGTAAACGACTACAGCGCGCCGCCACTTTGAGCTGCCCGAAATCTATTATTACTAAATTCTCTGTTTGAACTAGAGGCCTGAAATTTGAAAAAGTTTAAAATTTTATGAAAATCTGAGAGTTGAAAGCAAAAGACTTATCTTCCAATGTCACAAGCTGAATCCAATAGCAAATGTTCTATTATTTAATGTACGGGCTTTGGTCCTGGTGAATATATCGGTACGTTCAAATAAGAATATGAAAAGTAAGTGAACGAGTGGGTGAATGACTGAATCTGAGTAACTGAGTGAATAACCCAATAAATAAACGAGTGACTGAGTGAGTCAGTGAATCACTGAGTCAGTAAGTTATTTAGTAACTGTGTGAATAACTGAATAAGTAAGCGAGTGACTGAGTGAATCAGTAAATAAGTAAGCGAATGATTGAGTGAGTGAATCACTGGCGCACTGGGTGAATGAGGAAGTGAATGAATGACTGAGTAACTGAGTGAATCACTGAATAGGTGACTGAGTAACTGGGTGAATAACTCAGTGAGTGAGTGAGTGAGTGGGTGAATCACTGAGTCACTGAGTAAGTGATTGAGTAACTGTGTAAATAACTGAATAAGTAAGCTAGAAAATAAATAAGTAAATGATTGAGTGAGTGAGTGAATAACTGACTTACTGAGTGAGTGACAAAGTGAGGAAGTGAATGAATGACTGAGTGAGTGCGTGAATCACTAAATTGCTGAATCACTGAGTGAGTAACTGAGTGAATAACCGAATGAGTAAGTGATTGAATCACTGTCACTGAGTAAGTGATCAATTAACTGTGTGAATCACTGAATAAGTAAGGTACTAATTTGGTGAATGACGGAGTGAGGAAGTGAATGAATAACTGAATTAGAGAATGAATGAATAACTGAGTAAGTGGGTGAATAACTAAATAAGTAAGCGAGTGACTGAGTGAATCACCGATTTATTGAGTGAGTGATGGAGTAAGGAAGTGGGTAAATACCTAAATAAGAGAATGAGTGTATGACTAAGTGAGTGAATCACCAAATCACTGAGTAAGTGATTAAGTAACTGAGTGAATCACTAAATAAGTAGGCGAATGACCGAGTGAGTAATTTAAAGTAAATTGTTGATTGAAAGACTGAGTGAGTGAATGACTGAGTGAAGTAGTGCATCACCTAGTGTAACTCTGTGAGTGAGTAATTGAATTACTAAATAAGTGAAAGAATAAGTGAGTGGGTCATGAGTCATTCAGTGAGTGACTTGAGTGAATCACTAAATAAGTAAGCGAGTGAATGAGTGAATCACTGACTCATTGAGTGAGTGACAAGTCAGGCATGCAGAAAAATAAGACAATTGGAGAAACACACAAACAAGAGGATGGATGAACAGCCAGTCTTACATATAGACAGAAAAAACTGGACACGCAGTGCCGCGGAGTAGAGCTGTGGAGCTACATCATTTTTCAAAAGTGATTGCATTTCTCTTTCCAAAAAAGTGATATGCTTCTCTAACTCCGACTCAGACTCCTTTGGTTTTTGGAATCGCGCTTGTGATTCGCGACTCTGCCTTTGAGGCCTGTGTGCCTCTGAATCAGAATCTGACGATTCGCATCAGACTTTTTACTATGGCTCTCGGAGGCGATCTGTACTCTTCTCAAATGTCTTTTGGCTCTTTAGTTTTTTTAATGGCTGATGTGATGGTGCTTCTTCGACTGTTGTGAAACATTTCACAATTCTTTTAATGCTCTTCTTGATTTTTTTGAGGTGCCTTGAGAAGCTGGGAAGCCAGTCAACTCTACGAGGTAGATTTTATGAAAATTTTAGCGTTTCTGATACTGACTCCGTGACTTGAGGAAATTCAGTAGCTGCAAGACGTCTCCTGCTTCTGAGTTTCATTACCCTACCGAGAAGACGCCGGCATAAGTGAAGCGTGAAGCGAATGCGAATGCAGAGGTTGGGTACAATGTGAATTGGGAGCGAAACAGGATCGGATGGATGTTTTAAAAAAATGAAAATAATGTTGACTTAGGTGAAGCGAATGTCTTGAGTGAAGTGGCTAAAAAGTCAAAACCCCTGATGATTCTAGAAAAACCTAAATGAGTATTGATAATGGAGTCTGAGTGAGACTTACGAAGATCTCAGTGATTTTTATGGGAATGCGGATGACTGTTACTAAAATCCTAGGAGACCCAATGTAAATGAGTTTTCAATCTTAGCTGAATCGTGACGAGTCCTAGAGGAGTCGACGTGAGTCTTACGTTCTTGAGAAGACTGGATGACGAGTGCTAGAGAGATCATGAATCTTACTTTGTTGAAAAGTCATTTCTAGAAAAGACTCGATTAATCGAGATAGTAAGTCTGTATCCATTTTCTACTGTTAAGTGTTTTGAAGATTATCGACGTTGAACCAAAAAATAAGAAGTATCATATGCTGAAATCGATTGATACTATCCATCGGCTGAAGGATGCGATGGAAATCGTTGCTGCTGGTTGTCGAAAAGCGGCGAGAAAATCGATTCTGCGACATGCTTCGGATTTAGTCTCGCGGATTATGATGGCGAGTGTTGAAAAAAATCAGTATTAAGTATAATATACTTGAGTGAACACGCACACGACTTTTCAAGTTCAAAATTCACGAACTCGTGTACAAAAAGGTAGTTCATTGTAACGACAGTAAAAAAAAAAAAAAACTGTACGAAAGAAAATGGATAATCGCTATACACTGGAGTGAGGAAAACTGCCGACTAATGGAACATCACGTCTTCACGTTTTCAACTTACAAATTTCAGATATTACCTCTCTCTTTGTACAGTCGCAATGAGAATACGCGTTTAGATAATTTTATATAAAACACTCTTCGTAACTGTAAAACGAAGAAGATTACCTCATAAAGATAATTTCATAACACAAAATGAATTTTTCCGCAAATGACGCGAAGCATGTCGAACAGTTACGTAGGTGCCTATGTACTTATTAAACACCAGCGACTAGCTCACCAGCAAGCAATCTTTCGCTCAAGCGATGAGTGGCGAACGAATAACGTGAAGATTGGTGTTTAAGAACCCCTTGCCTTACTCTTGGGTCACATGGAGCGATACAGCGAGAAACAAACTAGTTTCCAGAAGGAATTTTTGGCTCTGTAGCGAATCTGGGAAATACTTTTCTACAAGACCTTGAATATCGTGTAGATACACGTTCGAAAACCACTTCCTGACTAGTGCGAAGTGACCTAATTTAAATTCGGTGACCGAGACTTTGGGGAGAAACTGGCCGAAAAACCATTGTCTGCCTGCTTTTGATCTGGTCTAGTCTGGTCTGGTGTGTCGTAAGATGTGTCAAGATTAACCTCGTATATGTTTGACCAGTAATCAAATTCTCGTCAAATATTGTAAAAATACGATTTAAACATTCAAGTAGGTATCTGGAGCAAACTTGTGGTGTGGGCAACGGTCGAAGCTGCTTCATTAATCTCATTACCTAATTATTACATAGCCTGATGGGTTGCTGGACATGTGGAAAAAGTGAATACAAGCTGAATCTGATGTTCAATTAGTATATCCACTATCCAGCGTTAATGCTAGATCAGATTGGGTACATAGCTACATACATATAGGATGTCCGCAGCTACGTGCTGAATGAACTGTTGTAGGAGAGGAAGGTTGAATTTTCAAATTTGTCAACATTTTTAAGGTTGACAAGTTGGAAGAAGGTTAGTTGATTTTACCTACTAATGGAAATTCCTTGAATACCCTTCGAGTTCGTGAAGAAAATGTTGAACTAAAATTCGTGGATTGACGTACCGACAGGATGAAAGTTTTACAAAATGTAAGAAAAATGAAGATTTAGAGTTAGTTGGTCCTCCTTCTAAAAAATCAGGGTTGCACACTGAACCAAGCAAAAATTATTTAAAGTAAATGTTGTGATGTTGGAACCAGACGTGCATGTACAGACGAGGCCATGAAAGCAAATGGTAACATCTATCAGAGTCTGAAATAAGCATTGAGTAAGCTGCTACAACTTGCGCACGCGCAGAACCAATCTTTCTGATCTAGTGGTAACAGGCCCCGCAATTGTAATGCCTCATTCGTGTAAACTGACAGGGGTTATAGGACGCGCTATATTTCCACCTCAATTGATACTGTAGTCTCTGTGTTCGCTAGGATGTTAGTGGGGATATTTTAATTTCATTAGCTTTCCAGCATTCGTGGGACTCGAACCCGAGACGCAAGGATTGCGAAACAGGCACGTTACCACTTGGCCACCCAGCAACGTTTTGGGAAGATTTTATTTTCCCGATTTGTTCGCAACATTGGAGTAAATAGTTTTTTATTCGCTAAGTTGCTGGGATTAAGCAGTTGAGGATATTATCTTGCCCCACGGTCAGGGTACAAAGTTTGCCTTGTGGTATGAAGAAATCCGGAAGATATGGTTCTAAGGTGTTCCGCAGGAATGACTGTGTAGTCGATGACTGTGAAAAGGTGATTACCAAAGTCAGTTCAAGAAATTTTCATTCCTACTTGTGAGGAAAATTTACTTCAGATTTTTCGTAGATACGAGTATGTTACTTTTTGTACAGTGGTTCGGTTGCTCATTTAAACATGCTGAAAGTTATGATACAGTTTAGTTACTAACTGGTTCATTTCAAAACAGTGCCCATGTTATGCTCTCCTGTTGACTCTAAAATGACTTAAACTGTCCCTTTGATCACTGTATTAAGAAAAAAAATGATAATAATATCAAGTATTGGCCGAATGAATTTATAATTTTTATATTTACGTCACTGATTGAATTGTTTTTTCTTTTGTTTCAGGTAAGTTTGAATATAACTGATAAGATGTACAAGGATTCGATTTTTCGTAAGTTGCATAATGATATCACTAAGATTAGATGGGGGTTCACCGCTCTGCAAAGTTGCAGAAGTTTCCCAGTAGTCTCCTATGCTGGTTAAAAAAAAAAAAAAAAAAAAAAAAAAAAAAAAGTAATCCGGAGAGAAAGCATTTTTTTCAAAATGAAAGTAAAAATGGTGAGTTTTTCTGAACGTCATTGAAAATCAACAGTGCAAAATAGTTCCTTCAAATCAAACAAACCCTAAGCTAGAGGCTTAAATATTTTAACCTAAATTGGAAATTGGTGGACCTGAGCAGGGCAGGGGCTAGAATTAAGAATTTCTGCTAAACCAGTATCTTCAGTGATAGTCCAAGTTTATATGCCAACAGGAAGTTATTGTGAAACAGTAGAAAAAATTTATGAAGAAAGTGATGAAGTATTAAGCAAGGTAAAAGGAACGGAAAATTTAATTATAATGGAAGATTGGAACGCCAGAGTAGGGGGAAGAAAGGAAAAATGGGTTTGCGAGGAGCATGGGTTAGGAGAGCCAAATTAAAGAGGGATGAGGCTCATATAATTTTGTGAAGAATATAAATGAAGTACTGGGAACACTCTGTTTAAAAATACGCATGGAAAAGCTCAGGAGATGAAAGAAAATATCAAATAGATTATATATTATGACGAGAAGAATGTATAAAAATCAAATACTGGATTGTAAGACGTACCCAAGAGTGGATGTATGTAGATAGTGACCACAATTTAGTAGTAATGAAATGTAGGTTTAAATTTAAAAAGATGAATGAGACGAAAGTCAAAACAAAATGGAATTTAGAGTTATTGAAAGAGGCAAAGAAGAGAGAATTATTATAATATTATTTTAGCCTGTATTTAATCTACCGGACGTTGATTTTTAGTTGTTACAATGAACTCATTAGAGCAAAGGCCTCTGCCAATTTCGCTTATTCAGCTTGGTTTTGGGCTACTTGATGATACATGTATGTAATCCCTCCCCTAGTCTTTTGTCTACCTTTTCTTCTTTTGTTTGGAAGGATCCACCATTCTCTGTCTACCTATTGTCTTGTGTTCTAAGTGGGCAGTGGACGGTGATCTGATATAAATTTTAAATGGTTCATTGTACTGATGTTTTTTACATTGTTTAGAGGTAAAGAAAAGAGAAGAGAATGAAAAAGAAATAAAGAAAGAACTTTGTAAATCTCAGGAAAAAAGTGATATTGAAGGGAAGTGGATAGCACTGAAGGAAGCAGTAAATCTGGCAGCAAGGAGGAAATAGGTACTCAAATAATAAAAAGGAGAAAAACAGTGGATGGAAGATGGGATACAAAATAAGTTACTGGAAGAAAGAAGAGTATAAGCAACGAAAGAATTAAGAGAAAAGCTTTGATAACGAAAGAGTACTGTCTAACCTGTTTGCAGAAAAAGTAATTGAAGAAATGAATGAAAGGAAATCAGGCGTGATAATACTATACTCCATCCGAGTTAAGAATGCCCGTCAATCAAAGAGACGTTCACACTGTTTAGCATTCCTACAAAATTGCTGAGAAAAAAATTGATGTGTGGAGTTCCTTCTGCCAGAAAAGTAGTCATTTTCAATTATTGTTATTAGCAAACTTGAGAAAATGAACTGGGAATCGATTTCATTTGAAAGACTTCATTTTAATCTGCTGCACTACATTGCATAGTGTGAATCGACGTAATTTCCTTTCCTCTTGGTGTACCAAAACGCCTACTGGATTTTGATTGACGGGCATTCTTAACTCGGATGGAGTATAGGGGAGACGTTTAGACTGATAAGGTTTGCAGATGGCATCATAATAGTGAAAAGAACTAAAGAAAACACTGAAAATGTTGGACGAAAGATTAAAAAATGACAATGAATAAAAATAGAACAAAAGTGATGGTTGTCAGTAGATGGAAACAAAATCCAATAAATATAGAAAAAGGAGGTAAAGGAATTTAAATACTCAGGTTGTCTGATAATGCAACATGGAAGAAGTAAAACAGAAATAAAGAACAGAATGGAACAAGCTGAGAGAGTTTTTCTTCAAAAAAGGGGACATCCAGGGCAAATATAATTTAAGAATAAGACTAAAGTTTCTTCAAAAGTATTTGGAGTATAGCATTATATGATGTAATACCTGGGCAGTAGGAACACAAAAAAGAAAAAGGATTAAAATTCTTGAAATGTGGTGTTATTGGAGAATGTTGAAAATCACATTGACAGAAAAGATCAGGAATGAAGAAGTATTGAGGCAAATAGGTAAGAGAAGAAAAATGTGAATATAATTATAAAGAGAAGTATTAAAATGATATTGTTATTACTGCTACAGGGAATGGTTGAGGGAAAGAACTGGAAAGAAAAAGAATGAGCTATGAAGAACAGATAAGGAAGAATGCAAAGTGTAAATCCTTCTCAGAAATGATAAGATTAGCGCGGGAGAGAAGAAAGTGAAGAGATGTAACCTACTAGTCCAAAGACTAAGGAAAATAACAAATTGTAAGTAAACTGGTCTCTAGCTGTTTTTTGTGTCTATCTTACAACCTTTGAAACAGATGGTCAAGAATGCGTTAATTTATAATCCAACTCCCTAACACAGTTCTCGTGGGAGTAAACATAAAATTAATGACATTTCTGTGGTATCACCGACTTCAAGGAACCAAAGGGGGAGGAGCGAATTTCTCTCAGGCCTGTTTCTATACATTCCTGTCCACAGATCCCTGGATTTTGTTCTCTTTCTCGCCTCCTCTCATTAGATACCACATTCAGAAATTTGTGTTTTCCGTGCATTTTAGCATCATAAATGACCTTAGATAACGTATTTTGAAATTCGTGTTTTTTCTGTATTTCTATTTCAAGCATCATTACAGCTTTTTATACTTTTCATTGACTCAAATCACTGAATTGAGATATAGGCTGTAAAGATTCCAAGGTCTCAGAATTCAATTCTGATGATGGATTGGTTGTAAATTCAAAATTGTGGCATCTGGGAAGAGGCGAGGGCTCATCATTTTTATGAAATTTAATATGTTTGTCCGTTTAGACAGATGACATTGCAATAGTAGAAAGAAGTGAAGAAGAACTGAAGGAAACTCTAAAAAAAGTTGGATAGAAGATTAAAAGTAAAATATAAAATGAAGACGAATAAAAATAAAACAGAAGTGATGGTAGTCAGTAGATGGAAACAAAATTCAATAAATGTGGATATAGGAGATAATAGTATATTACACACAAAGAGTCAAAAGTGAGTCATGTAAACTCACTTTTGGCTCTTGTTGTGGAAGATATTTTTTATACTACTTGATCAGAAACGGCAATGTTTTTTGCTGACATGGTCTGTATTTTTTTTTTAATCCGTATATTTATTTAAATTATAGACAGGTGATTTTTGTGTGCGTAATTAATTCAAAAATTTAATTTGCTCAGTTAATTACTACAAAGTACAGTATCACAGTCTTGTCTTCAGTTTGTTCACATGCACAAACAGCGTACACAGGTAGTGGTCAGGAAAAACGTAACGACGGTTAACAACAAACAGTAACAGCTGTACTACATAGTGAATATTTGAATGCGTTCTCAAGTTGCTATTTTGTGTAATTCGCTCTGTGGCCGAGTGGTGAGAGACAATCGCTGCATTTCAGTCAAATGTTTCAATGGACGCGGGTTCGATTCCCTGATACAAAATTACTAGTCAGCAGTTTTTGTAAAAACGCTTTACATTGAGGGACGTTTACTTTACATGCAGGTTTTGTTAGCACTTGATACATGAATGATGATAGGTGTTTCTTGTTGTCCATAAAACACCAACATAAACATTGCCTTTCTGATCAAGTAGTATGAAATAGTACATTACACTCCAAGAGTCAAAACAATTCCCGAGTCATGTAAACTCACTTTTGGCCCTTGTTGTGGAAGATATTTTTTATACTACTAGATCAGAAGCGGCATTGTTTTTTGCTGACATGGTCTGTATTTTTTTATTCATTTAAACTATAGAAAGGTGATTTTTGTGTACATAATTAATTCAGAAATTCAATTTGCTTAGTTAATTACTACAAAGTACAGTATCACAGTCTTGTCCTCAGTTTGTTCACGTGCACAAACAGCATACACAGGTAGTGGCCAGCAAAAACGTAATAACAGTTAACAATGAACAGTAGCAGCTGTACTAAATTGTGAATATTTAGATGCGTTCTTAAGTCGCTATTCTGTAATTCGCTCTGTAGCCGAGTGGCTAGAGACGATTGCTACATTTCAGTCAAATGTTTCAATGGACGCGGGTTTGATTCCCCGATATGAAATTACTGGCTAGAAATTTTTTCATGTGAAAACGCTTTACATTGAGGGACGTTTACTTGACTTGCAGGTTTTGTTAGCACTTGATGCATGAATGATAGGCGCTTGTAAAACACTAATGTAAACATTGCCTTTCTGATCAAGTTGTATAAAAAAAGAATTTAAAGGAGTCTAATAACGCAAGATGGAAGAAGTAAAATAGACGCAGAGAGTAGAATAGAACAACCTAAGAGAGCTTTTCTACGAAAGGGAGACGTGTTTAGGACAAATGTAGATTTAAAATTAAGACAGAGATTTCTTCAAATGTATGTTTAGAGTATAGCATTGTATGGATGTGAGACTGGGACAATAGGAACACAAGAAAGAAAAAGATGCATGCTTTTGAAGTTTGGTGTTATCGAAGTATGTTGAAAATCTCGTGGATAGAAAATATCAGGAATAAGGACGTATTGACACAAATAGGAGGGAACAGAGGAATTTGGAATATAATCAGAAAGAGAAGAGTTTTAATGATAAGTCATAATACAGGACATTCAGGGATATTGTTATCATTGCTAGAGGGAATGGTTGAGGGAAAGAACTGGAGAGGAAAGCAGAGAATGAGCTATGAAGAGCAGATGATATCTGGTCGAGAGACTAAGGAATAAACAATAAACGCTGTAATGGGGAAACGGCATAAGTCCCTTTTCCAACTGGTTTTTCTTTCATCCGTGTGATGAAGACTACTTAGACAGGCCAATAATATACCTATTTATGAACGGGTCATAAGGTCACGACCCCGCCTCCCGAGTGTTTGGTTATTCATATGGACAAAGTCCACAATCTCTCCCCAGCTCTTTCTGTCTGTCTGCTCTCATCTAGAAACGCTTATCGCACCACGTCAGAGTGAGGGGACAAGGAAGTCATAACAGAACTCGATTCAAAAGTTTTGAATATGAATTCGTCTTGATGGCTTTCTTAATGATTTTTTGAAAATTTCACCTTCGGACAGAAACTGCGCATTCATTGTCAGTAAAAGTACACCAAAAGAAGAAGAAAAGCGCGAATAAATTAAAACGCAGCTTCACGTAACCGTTCGTATTCGGAAACGTTTTTACTTTCGACAGTTGTAATTCCGTGTATAATTCTGTCAGACGGCGTGTACGATGATGATAAAAACTGCCCAATTAGCTCAGACACAGAAGGGGAAAAATCGAAGCATTTGAATTTCCGAGTGTAACAATTTTTTTCTTTTACTTTTACTTTTCTCTCTCGCTCGGCCGTTCTTACATTGTCGATCGTGATCGCACGTTGGCGCTGTCATTAATTTTTCTTTCTTTTTATGGTTAATCCGAGACGTTACCGAACGCATTTTGTAAATCCTATGTAGTTGCTTATCATTCGTCGTAAAATTCGTTCGCTCTGTCGTAATCCGAATGTAAGCTATTAGTGCCCGTAACCGATTTTCTCTTCTTATTGAATTCTAACAAATTACGTTCGGTATTCGTACTTAGTCGTCTTTTCGGCCGTCTTATTATGTTTTTTCGTTGAATTTGTTCATCTAGTTTCAATTAACTGTGAAAATTAATATCTGGCTGGAGGTTAATTTGTTGTTGAGTAACTATCAGGGTGTCTACCAGTCGTAAAAGTTACGAAGACCATAAAAAAGTCATAAATTCTATTGTATATTTAATTTGCTTTTTCCCAAAAATCATACATTCTTTCCAGATTCTTCTAGGAAAAGAAAGAATTTAGAAAAATAGATCGCAGGCAGCAGCACAGCGTGCCTAACTGTTGATTATTTATCTTCAAAACGTTATTCGTGACAAGTGACGTGTACTTGACATGTTTGCAATTTGAGACACCGCAGAATATGAAGAATATCCTGGATGAGAAAGATGTCTAAACAAGAAAGTACCAGAAAGAGCAAAATCTAAACGATATGATATGGAAAAGGAAGGTCACGTACTTAGGCCGTTTAGCTAGAGGACGAAAGTATAGAATCTTGCTAGTCACTCCAGGGGAAGATTAATGGTAAAAGAGAACCTGATAGAAGAAAAACAGAACGGCTGACAACAAGCAACACACTGGAATCAAATTCGTGCTACAATTATAGGTACCATGCCGCCCAAAAAAGAATATTATGATGTCTACATCCAATAATGGATATGACAGAGAGTATATTACGAGTTCATCAAATGGAAAAGCCATAAAAAAGTCATACATTTCACACATTTATATTTGATAGACATCCTGACTATGATTTCACCCTGGAAAAAAATGAAATGTCGAGACGTTTACGTAAACAGATTATTAGACAGTTGATTTTATTAATGAATAACTGAACGTTATTATGAAAAGAAGTATCCAAAACTACAAAGTAAGCTGAATGACAACTATGCCGTCATTCTGTAATTTGCTGGCATTTGATTTTCATAACCCATGAACATTTTTTCCGTAATAGCGTCCGAAGTGATCAAGTGCCATAAAAATTGAACGACAAAATTCCTTGGAAACAAAGAAATCGATATGGTTCGGCGTTGTTTGTCATTGTATTTTAATGGCTTTTTAACACTTTTTTCGTTACAGCGTCCAACTCAAATTTCATTGAGTTAGATAGATAAATTATATGTTTTAGTAAATCACAATGATAATATGACTATTTTTTGTGACCACTGGCCTGAGTTCCTCCTCTCCCATCTGTATCGTTTTACGGCATTTATTTGGTTCGGGAGGGAGGACGCATGGCGATGCACGCATGCCAAAGTGGCCCCTGAGACCCCGAACCCCCGGCCCCAGAAACGACTCTTTCGAGTATCTCATCGGGGGGGGGGGTATATTGTGAGTTAAGATGTTAAAAAAAAAGGCTTTTGAATTTTTGAAGATCGCACCCCCTTCCTCCAGTGGTTTTGTGTAGGATAAAAGACAATTACCTTTCAAAATATTTTGAAGGAGAAAAAATAGAAAGATGGTTCAGTGTCCCCATAGTTTCTTAGGGAGAAATGCATGGAAACTGATTGATTTATTATTTCGTGAGGTATAAATGATCACCCAGTAGAATATTTTTGAGTTTGTATTTTGTTTGAATCAGTGTACGTGAAAGCTGGCGACAGAGGCAGATGAATAATTTTCTTTCTCTCATGGATTCTCCAAAAATTCTTTGTAAAAAACACGTGAATACGGATTAATTTTCTTGACGTACGTCTTGCTTCTTTCTCCTTCCAGTTAACCTCTCTGACCTCCGCTTTCAACCCCCGTAATTTGTTGAAGAACACATATTTCAAGTAAAAATAAAGTTTCCGTTGCTCGGAATTGGTCTTGTCTTTTTGTGTGAGTATGTTTCCTTTTCACTGTTGTGTGTTCCTGTGTGTATTCTGAGGTAGCACGAAAAACAGCTCTTTTTGGAAAGTTATGTGCTCGAAAGGTTGCTTTTCATCTAAAAATATGTAGGGTGACCACTGGATCGTTTTCTCCATTTAAAGTCATCTAAGGTCATTTTCAGGGAACTTTCTTCTTCAGATTCTGGAAATTCTGCTGGTCATGAAGAAAGTTATTTTCCTCCTTTATTTTGTGCTTCCGCCGGGCACTATAAATAAAATTGAAATTCAATTTTTCGGCAGACTGCAGCAGAAGCTTTCAACGCAACTGTGGCTAGTCAGTTGTGTCTGAGGAGGACAGTGACTGAATATTATAAAGCAATTAAGTGCGCGGGTGTAACGGCAAAGCGAGAGGAAAATCGAATGTTGTGTTACTCCTTATTTATCTCAATTTATTTAAAAATTGAAGTATTTTGCGGTGAGGGTAATTCAAAATATGTGACGTATGTAAAGAGAGAAGCGCAAAAAAGAAGGAAAACTGCAAATGGTCTCCAGTTCTGGTCAGTTTTTGGTAATTTTTCAAATTTAATAAGGTCATTTTTCGATTTTCTCCCTGAAATTCTGAGTGGTCGCCCTGAATATGGTGTATACAATTTTTTTGAAAATGTATAGTATGTAGAGGTGCGGAGTCTGGTTGACCGAGTGGATAGCGCGCTGGTCTCGGAATCCGAAGGTCCCGGGTTCGAGCTCACGTAGCAACTCACTACATTTCGACCTAGGCCGGGTTTTCGGCAAGATAAGAAATGGGCTAAGACAGCCCTAACAGCCTCCCCGACGTCTCTGAGGTAATGCTCGAAAGGGTGGATTCCAGGGCTTGGATTTCGAGAATAAAATTAAAAAAGAATATTTAGAGGTGCATAACTAGTTCAAAGTTCAGGTAAAGAACGCAGAAACTGAAAATTCAAGTGTCTCTCAATGTTTAATTATATCAGTTGACTTGTTTTGATACCCTGATCGTGTATTCGATTTAGACCTTGTAATGTATCTGTTACTTATTCCCATCTGACTAAAATATAATGTGAGTGCAGTTCAAATTTTTTTCCAAGGCTGCTTCTTACGTTCCAAGTTTTGATACATTCATAATCAGGAGATCAAAACGAATCGATTGATGTAAATAAGTCAGCCCTTGATGATAAATTGAATTTTCGAATGCCGTGCATTATGGTGAAACTTTGAACTCGTTATGCACCCTCTTAGTATTGGCCACTTCTGAAAAAATTTTACATGCCATATTTTGTGCACCCCTATCTATTTTTTCGGAAGGGGCTCATTTTTTGTTGCACCCTTGTACGTATTTACAGAAAACGCATGAATGCACGATTTCTTGTTCTTGAAATTGTCTTGCTACCTCCTGGAAGTACCTTTTACCCTTTTCCCCTTTCCATTCACCTGCTCAGCCCTCCCTATATAATTTCCTCCATAAGTTAGATACTATAAAGTTATGATTTTCTGTTATGCTGGAAAAAGGTGCGGATGAGAAGAGAGTGGGAGAGGGCGAGTGAAAACGCTGTAGGATGAAATACCGAAACCAATTTCAAGAAGAAAAGTTCGGTTTTCATGTGTTTCTATAAGTATGTATTATAGAAAAATCTATGGGGGGATTTCCTGGCGCTCATTACTGTGAAACCCTCCTGAAATATTTTAGGTGATTACGCATTTCAAGTTCATTTGTCCGTACGCGACTTCGGTTCCAGTAAACCGACTCTCAACTTTCCCCTCCCCCAAGACCTCTGAAATGTATTTTCATTCTTCAGAAGAATCAATTTAGGGGACGCGACCCCTTAAAAGGTCGACATTTTCTTTCCTATATGTTTAAGGAAACACTGTGCTAAGAGTGCGACATGGTGGTTGGAGAGGGAGGTAGGCTGAAAGTTCAAAATGTTCAGCGTGAGGGAATGGTATACTCTGATGCAAGTGTGAGCACCGATGGAAAGTGTCTTGTTTTGAATTTCACTTATTTGAATGTCCTCCAGCTATGACACTCAACTCCCTGTAAGTGTAGGTAGATTCTGTGTGGCGACCTTTTGTTCGATTTAGGAATTTTAGTGTTCTGTACCCTGAAAATTTGTGTTTAGATAATATTAATTGAAAATCAACCGAACTTCTATCTTTCCGAGCTCGAGCAAAGTAGTACTCAATACTCATCTAAGCAACTTAACGTAAGGCGGATTAGTTCTGTCTTTAATTTAGTTGTGGTGAATTTACCCAAGATGAGTTTGGAGAAGTTAAGAGAAACATTGAACATGTCTGGAGTCTGAAGAGTAGTACAGTAAAACTCGCTTAGTATTATTTTTAAAGGATTGAAGAAAAAACGCGTGTTAGATGGAAGGTCGTATTATGTGGGAAGCAAGAGGAAAAAAAATTTCTAATATTGTCAACCTTTAGTCTTAGCGCTTGCATGTTCTTTTGCAGTGACGGTTGGCCCATCAATCCATAAGTTTGGTAATGGGATTTTCGGAATAATTCTGGAATGACATTTTCGAAGATGAAATGTTGCTCGTAGTCTTGAAAATCTTGTTAATAATGGAAGTAAGAATATTCTGATATTTGGCGACTCACCATGGCAGTCATTTTCTTTCAATTTTAATTCTCATTTTCATGATTGTACCGAATAAAAACAGCATCTCAAATACAAAAATTTGTAAAATCACGTCGCCCAATCAAAGGTGATAAGTAATCCAAAAGCATGATTTTTGAAAGTAAAGAACATTGTATATAAAATTTCATGTCCAGAATTAAAAAAACCGAGCTAAATGCAATCGAGCAAAATGAATTTATTATGCACGATCGTATTAAACAAGTTTCACTCTGAATAAGTATAGAAAAGGACTAAAATCTGGAGTCCGAATCTTCTGAAGAAACTCTTAGTCGAGTGTCTTATAGTGGGCTGTAGAGAAATCTGGAAGACTCTTAGCAAGTCATGAACACATGCAGAAAAATGTTGAGAAGGCTTACACGAGTCTCTAATAATCTTAATGCGCTTTGGATATGTTTTGATGGGCCTTGAAGTTCTTGGAAGTCTCATACAACTTTAGAAGAGTAAACGATTTGAAACCGATCCGAAACTGTTTTCAGTGAGTTTCGAAGAGTTTTGAGTTAGTCTGAATGAGTCTTACCGGATCTTTAATAATTCTAGAAACCCTTCAAAGTTTTAAGGAAAATCTTGAACTAGTCGGGGCAAGTCTCAAGAATTTTAAACACGTCTACAAAAATCTTGAAGGATCTTGAATGACTCTGGAGATGTCTTAGATCTAGAAAAGTGTTGAAGAGTCTTGACCAGTTCAGAAAAATTATATACTAGTCTGTGACAAGTCTTGCTAAAGTGTCAAGAAGTCTTGAAAAGTCTTGTACAAGCCCGGGAAAACTTTTTTGTCAGACTGTCGAAGTATTTTAAACGGATCTCGGTAAATCCAGTTCATCTCTGATGAGTGAAATGTTAATATCGTGAGAAGCGCGCCGCTAGAAAGAGTTACATATCTGAAGCAGCGAATCCTGAAAAGCGCGCAGCTAGGTAGCGGCTATCTGGAATAGCGAGGTCTAAAATGAAAAACCAATATTGAAAAGACGCGAGAGTAAAATGAAAAGATCTCATTGGTGGAGGAGGAATTGGAGCACGCTTTTCAATGATTTGTCTTGAGGGACATCCGCCCAAATCCTGCACTGAGTGGAACAAGTAGCGAGTACTCTCACACTTCTTTTAAGGCCTCCTGCCTGCTGCACTCCGCAACAGGAGGCGATTTTCTTGAAATTTACAACTGACGTTTTCGTCTGAGAATTGAGGTTATTTATCCCACGTGACATATAATACACTCGGAGTTATTAAAATAATTATTATCGATCTCTTCGCGGCGACCGTGTCTGCGTAAATTTACTGTCGGAATTATCAGATAATAGTTTTCCATTTTCGATTATACCCGTTGCGAAATATTCCAATGATGTGAAAACTTATTGTATTCCAGATATGCCCACGTAAGAAATCGAATATTGAGAAATTAATCGGCTGGATGGCAATGAATAATGGGTAAAACATTAGCAGCGTGTGAGACTTTTAATTCTCAAATGAAAACGAATACGCGCTCGAGCCGTTTTAATCGTCTTTTCATTTTCTGGCCATTGTGGCAGGAGTAATGACCGACGTTCTTTCGATTTCGGGCTCTGTGGTTTCGGCGGAGGTTTCGAGGTCTTCCTTCGTTCTGGTGACAATAAGCGAAAGTAAGATATCGTGCACTCATTGATGACGTAACAAAAGCGAATTGGCTCTCAACTCGGTGCAGTTTTGACCAATGAAAGCACTTGGGTGCTGAGGAAGTTGTTTCTCCTTCATAGATTTGGTAGATTTGGTTGCTCTGTAGAATGTGTCAACCCAGCAACATTGCAACATCAGAATTTGGTGGTCAAATTGCTTTCAGTGATCTATGAACAACATCGATCGAAGCAGGGGGAACAGTAGTTATCATTTTGCTTCCCCACTCCTCAGTTTCGACAAAAATACATGTATGAATGAGAGCTCAATTACACAAAATGGTATGTGACCGGACCAGTGCGCTAGATGCACATTTCCCTTCAAATCGGCAAGTGAGAACTGGTTAGTATCGTGGCTGCAATTCGAAGAAATTGAGCTCAAAGTTCAGCTGTGGGAATTCCTCATGTCTGTGGCTTGCATGGAAATTGTGAATTTAATTGACCTTGAGTGGGAGCTCCTTACCACTTCTGGTGTCTGCAGCAATATTAGTATTAAGGTTGCACTTACAGTCCTAGGTCCCAAAATTTCTTCTAATTCAATCATCCCATTTTACATGTACTTCTTAACGCTAAAAGCTTACTCATTCTTTAAAAAGGCATGATTTTTATTGTCTCAACGAGTTATGGGATCAACTTTCGGACCAAAAAAGATCTTAAATCATGTAGTGCTAAGGGGTTAGACAAATTCTTAACGAGGGAAGCAGAAAAAGATCAGTTGACAACAATTTTTAATATGTATATGAGAACATGTTGAACAAACTATCGAAACTAATGAAGTACGTATAGATTTCTTGGGTCACTGACTGCGAATGTCTCGTCGAATTCCCAATCTAGCTCCGATTGAGACACCAGAACAAAAATGTATGCTTTGAATAGACGAAACGAAGTTTGCTCGACTTGACAAACCAACGAAAGTATCAAAGCTTGTTATTGAAAAGTTTCTTCTAAAAGATCTCTATAGTTTCACTGGCACAAGCGATTGCAGAATGTTAATTCAAAAATATATCAAGCTTCATAAGTTTCAATTTTTTCAAAATTTTGATTGAAGTTTTGGATTTTGCATGAAAATAAACACGGAGCGCCTCATAAAAATAATGCAACTCAACTAATATAATAATATTTTGAATTTTCTTGTATTTTACATTTTGTCTATCACTTTATCAACAGGAAGGTGTACTCTGCAATTAATTCCAAACAATTCAAGTGACATCTTAGGAAATTGTAATTCCTTCAACACTAAAGACAAAGAAGGAATTTTATTTCGATTCTACTAGTTTACAGTTAAATAGGCGTAACCAAGCTTATCACCAATACTATTAATACTTGTTAACTGGCATCCAGTTTTGAGAACATCATCAGTATATTTTATTTGTTATAACTAGGTACTTTAGCATTGACATAGAATGATCAAAAAACAGGAAAACATTCACAACTTATACAATCCTCAGGATAAATATCTTCACTATATTCAACAGCAGGCTACATAATTTGATTTCAATTCGTTTGTTGCTTGATAAATTTGTAGTCTTTGTTGTAATATTTCTCCTTGATGCTTCTTGTAATATATATGATTCCGCTCCTAGTATTCTGATGTATATTTACAACCTCTTTGTGCATCATGTAGCAAGGCTTTGTACTGTACTTATTCACTAGCTAATTGTTTATTTGCCTCATCATGCTTTCCCATCACCACCACAGAGGGTAACGCTATTTCGTCTTCAGATGAAGACAACCACAACACTAGACTTCATCGCTCAAAACCTGAAATAGAATACTATAATTATCATTAATACTTTTACTATCTTTATGAGACATCATTCACATTGCATTATTCCGTGGAAAATTTACTGATTAGAGTACCACAGAAAGTTGTAGTACTTGGTTCGATTCAAAGAAATTCTACACTAATTAAACTGAGAACCCATTCATAATTAACAAACAACACACTCACTTATTCTAAATCCAGTTAATTTCTTCACTTTCCTTGAGGAAATGCTTCCTTCCACAGGAAAGTACGAAACGCTAAGTAAAATCCGAAATAAAAATAAAATGTAAAAAATTTCATATAGGTACATTGAAAATGACACTAGTACAGTAATGAAGATCAATATCAATGAGCACTACTGGAGGAGGGGGGAAAACGAAACGAAAAAAAGTGATTGCAGGAGGCTCGTTTCCGACCCTAATAAAATCGAAGATGTTGCTTATAGTTGATTTTATTATTTTTAACTAATTGATTTCTCAAAAACAAGGCGCCACTGAACTTAACTGTGCCTCAAATCAATGAACGCTACCGAAAACCACGTGACTGAATTGAGAAGAAAAAAAGAAACAAGTAACTTCGCTACTCGAAGAGGGTTGGCGGCGGCAGTACCTTCAAGTTGTGAAGATGCTGCAGACTGCAGTCGCGCAGCTCTGTTACTCTTACCAACAACAGGAAGGTACTCTGCAATCAAATCCAACCAATTCGAATTGGTTGGATCTCTTTTAGGAAATTGTAATTCGTAATACGCTAAAGACAGAGAAAGAATTTTATTTGTGTATTATAACTACAGAAGGCCTATGTCCGTTTTTCAAAAAACATAGTATCCAAGTTTTGAGAACACGTTTTCAAACTACGTGTATATAATCATCCTGTATTATAGGTAACATATTATAGGCAGTAGTTTGATGGTTTAATTTTCGCGACGAATAGATTCTGTTTGTCAGAATGTCAAAATTGTTCTCAATTGAATTAAGATACTCACTTAAATCCAATCACGTAAATAACTTGGACTTTGGCTCTTTCGATTCGAACAAAGTGTATAATTTGAATAGGCGTAACCAAGATTATTACTAATGCTATCAACACTTATTAACTGGCATCCAGTTTTGAAGACATCCAAAGTACATTTTTGTTTGTCATTGCTATGTACCTTACCATTGAGGCAGAATGATAAAAAAAAAGAAAAACAATTTACGGCAACTTATACGTACAATCGCAACTCATATATGTATACAATGGTAAGTCCTTTTTTAATATCCTCGCGATATTCAACAGCAGGCTCCAAAATTTGTGTTGTAGTATTTATTCTAGAGGCTTCTTCTAATATATCCAGTTCTGCTTCTGGCGTTTCTGATCATAACGTTTATAAACTTTCTGTGTATCATGTAGTAAGGTTCTATCCTGTACTTCTTCACTATATGTATAGCTAATTATTCATTTGCTATTCGCTTATTTGCTACTAATTCATATGCTATTAGTTCATTGGCTGCGTCGCATATTCCCACATTTGCCACAGCAGAGAACGCCGTTGTTTCGTCTTCAGGTGAAAACAGCCACAAAGCTAAAAGGTTTCATCGCTTGAAACCTGAAACAGAATATCATAATTACAATTAATACTTTTATCATAAGCGTCGTTTACATTAGCGACCAAGTGGAGCGAACTGAGTCGCTGGCAAAGTTGTGCGAATAGCGACTGGTGTCTAATCGTTTGTACTGAAATATGCTCGGTGCGCGAATAAACAGTAAATATCCCTGTTACATTTAAAATTCGCAAAACCGCAACGAGTTATAGTTCAGACTAGTGACTTGCACGCTGCGACTAGTGAACAACTAGCAAATTGGTCGCAAAAGTTGAACTAGTCCAACCTTCAACGACTAGTCGCAGTGTCTTAGCGACTCAGCGACTCGCACGTTCATGGGTGCAAGCGAATTGGACGCTGGCGACTTGGTCGCCAATATAAACGGCGCTTTACGTATCTGTGAGGCATAATTCACATCGCATTATTCCTTGGAAACCCCTCGGCACTGATGCGGTGCTCGAAAGGGTAGTTTCTGGTGCTGAGGTGCAGTGTCTCAGGGACCACTCTGGCATGCGTGCATCGCCATACGTCCCGCCACACCATTATTCCTTGGAAACTCTATTGATAAAGAGTATTACAGAAAGTTGTACTTGATTCAATTCAAAAAAATTGTACACTAATTGAACTGAGAATTCACAAACAACACACTTACCTCTTCTAAATCCAGTTAATTTCTTCAGTAAAGTAAAATTCAAAATAATGATTAATAAAATGTAAGTCTTGACTCTGTGCATTGTAAATAACGCTTGCCACAGATAATAACATTAGATCTCGCGCAGTAATGAAGAACAAGATCAGTGAGCTCGGGAATAAAGCGCCAAAATGAATTGAACTGTGACTCAGATCCGCTCAGGTCAACACATCTGGAATGACGCACCATTGAACAGAACTGAACTGGAAGTCTTACACTTTAGTGGTGTCATGTGCATACAGGAGAAGGAAAAAAGCGATTGCAATACTAGGTCAGGACATCATGTTGCTCACACTGGTGACGTCAAATTTTGTCTGCAGTGCTATCAACATGAAGATTTTAGAAGTGTTGCATATTACCTCCCCCGACATATTACCCTCCAAACCTTATGCATTATTTGAGAAAGGGTCAATTCTTTGAATGAGAAAATTCTTCAGCAATTAAAAACAAATTGATAATTCTTCTTCAGGTGTCATATCTGATGCTGGATGTTGGCAATCGCGGTTTTAAAGCGCGATTCTCCTGGGCAGGTTAGTCGGAGTAGTTTGCTATTGCTTTCCTCATATGTTTGGCTTGCCTTGTTCGCGTTTGCGTTCAGACGTGTACGTGACTTCAGAGTTTTCAGAGTGTCGAGCCACAGTTCACTTACTAGCCACGCATGTTTCACGACTCTGAGTAAGCTTTCTACAATGCGCACACGCATAGTACCAATCTTTTCGATCTGGTGGTAATGCGCCCTACGATTGTAATGCCTCGTTCGTGTGAACTGGTGGTGGGGGTTACAGGACGTGTTATGTTTGTGATTGTTTGGGGTACAAATTATACTTTATATCCCCCTCCTCAAAAAATCTTTTGATAGAGATATAAAGCATTTCTATATCCCTATTTCGACACCATTGTTAAGATTCATCAACAGACTTACTCAGAATCGGTTAAGATTCGTTAAGACTCATTCAGGCTAGTGTTGCTAACTGCTGTTCGATGTTTTTCGAGGGAGGTCGGGAGATTAACTGGATTTTTCTACACTCTTTGGGAGAAATCTCAGAGAAGGAGCAAGGTGATCGGTGACAATTGCCTTCTTCAGACGCCATATTCGATGCCAGACGTTGGAGGTCGGGGTTTTTGACGCACGATTCTCTTGTGCAGGTTAGTCAGAGCAGTTCGCCTTTGCTTTCCTCACAGTTTTATTGCGTTAGGGGTTTCCTTCTCTGTGCCGAAGAGTGTGCAACTGCAGTTCGCTTACTAGCTACATGTTTCACGACATTGAGTAAGCTTTCCACAATGTGCACACGCACAATACCAGTCTTTCTGATCTGGTAGTAACATACCCAGCGATTGTAATGCCTTGTACGTGTGAACTGGTGGAGGTTACAGAACGCGCTATGTTTTCCACCTCGACTAATACTGTAGTCGTTGTGTCCGCTAGGATGTTAGTGGGGGTATTCGAATATCACTAGCTTTCTTGCGTTCGTGAGACTCGAACTCGAGACGGAAGGATTGCGAAGCGAGCACGTTACCATTTGGTCACACAGAATAAATAAACATATGTATTTTACGTAGGCGCACCTTGTTTAGTTGCGATTAGGTAAATAAAAAGGTCAAAAAAAATAAAAGTCTAATAAAAGTCCAATATTTTCTATTTTTAAATTTGGTAGACACCCTGAAGAGAAAGAAAACGGGGAAACGGTCAATAATCAAATTTCTGATCTACCTCACAGCGTCTGTGCAGCTGGCATCATACAGTTTCACGAAACCGTGTGTATCAGATATGCCATTTTTTAACACGAGTAACCGAAAAATATTAGCGATACCGTCTGATAATTCGAAGATTTCGCGAATCCGAGGCACCGAGGTCTCGAGTATATGAAAAACAATGGAATCGAGATCGGTAGCCATAAAAACTGGACGAAGCTGAACTTACTCAACTGTATCGTATAATTCTTTACGGTTACGGGGAAAAAAATCGAGCGTGAACGTTATAATTTTCAAGGAAGCACGAGAAGCGAGTTATTTAGGTATACAACATGTTGTATAAGATGCAAACATGGTACAACAAAAGTGAAATAAGCATGCGTTCGAAGTTGTTACATTCGAATCTTAAGTTGACTTGGCGAACGCTCTCGGTTTTTCATTTTTCTTCGTGTTATTGAAGAATGTACAATCCGCACCCATAATAGCAGTTTTATGAGCATCGATAGAATGTAGAAACTTGTGTACATAAATATCGAATGCGTATTAGAGAACGTAGGATGCTGGAGTCTCCGGGGTATATTTTTCAATGGGTGCAGACAAGATCAAACGAATAGACAAGGTGCCAAGTTTGCGCGGATCTATGGGATTGAGTTCTGCTGGACAGTACAAAGGACTTGTAAAACATTACTTTCATTTTTTAATCGAAGCTTACCCCATCTACCCGAGGCAAAAAGTCGCCTCTACCCGACCAAGCCCTCCTTCAACTTCTCCAAACAATACTCTTTGAATTTTTGTGTTAAGCTCCGGGTCCTCGAATCCAACTTGGTCCATCACGAGCGACGGATAGCGGCATCCTCGCTCCTCGAGTACACAGCGTACATCTGAACACATTCATCTGTTATTCATCCGTTACCTACTGACCTGTGGAAAGGAAAGTGCGAGATGGCTAGTAAATGCAGTTGCCGTTTCAAAATCGAAGGTCGAAGGTTAACCAACTGCGGCTAATTCAAAACAGCTGAACTCTCTGTTTTAAACGCGCAGATTCGTAGGAAATAAATGACTATTTGTGCGCGTCGCATCGATGGAACTGTCGAAGTGTACGCGTACGAAATAAAAGAAGTGAAAATGGGGTCAATGTCGATGAGAAAATTTCTAGTTCAATACCCACTTTAATCGGGCGTGTTGAACTTCGAAGTTCGATGATAAATTTTCTTTTATTGTGCAGGAAACACGTGTGACCGCACCTCTTTAAGGTTTACCTGGGAAAACTACAATGACCGAAAAGTAAACTCGTGTTCGTCGATACATCGCTCGTTTCGGGAGAATTTGAATAAAACAAATTTCGAGGGGATTATCGGTACTATCCGAGTAGCACGAGTTTCAGTGATCCTCAAAATCGAATATTTGATAGTTATATTGCAAACTTTGACCGTATTCAGTTCTGAGCCTCTGGAAGCTAGTTACAGTTGTCCCAATGTTCAAATGTAATATTCAAAATGATATCGAAAATTGATTTTGCAGTCTGGAAACAATAATACAGGCCGTCTACTGGCAAGGAAAACAACTAAAACAAGTTAATTCGCGTTTGGACGCTAAAGAGTCGCTCTCTAGCGGCCTTATGAAATGCGGCGCGCTGATTGGTGTATTTGGACAAAAAGATGATCAGTGACAAAAATGTTCTGCAAGGAAACTGAAGTTGGGCACATCTGAACGGAAATGATAAGGGCTAACACTTTAATTCTCTTCAGTTTTCCATAGAAAACAATATCGATGATGTCAGAGCTCATTAAATACCCTGATTATCTTTTCATTCACTACACTAGCGCAGCTACGGGAATTTCCAAACGCCAATAGCAGCATCTGACCGATTCGGCTACCGACCATGCAAATAGCATCATTTTTGAGCAGAACAGTTAAAAATTTGAAGATTCCATAAATACAGTGATATAATTAGGAAAAATTGTAAAACAACCCTATTCTGAAAGAAGAAAAAAACCTCCTTGTTAAGATAAGTAATCTTTATTAACGTTTAACATTTCTTACAATTAATCTGGTCTAACCTGGTTGTGACATCAGTCGTTCCAGTGGAATACCTATTTCGAATTTTATTTAAAGAACGTTACTGTTATGTACTAACTTGAAATCGTTTTTTGTCTATTTAAAAAAATAACAAAAAAACAACAAAAAAACTTGTATGTTGATATATCAGATCAAGTATGAAATCAAAGACAATTGGTATACCAATTTTTTTCTCTTTTTACTATGATTAGTTTTTGAGATATTTTTTGCTTAAATTAGAAGATGGCCATCTCAAACTTTCCTCTGTCCAGAAATCCTCTATTTCGGTGTTTGTGTTTTCTTCCTTCTCCCTTTTGTAAAGCTTCTGGTGAAAATCAGTTGCTACTTGGACTATCTTGTCCCTGTCGAATTCCATTTTGCCATATTTATTTTTGATTTTGAAGCCAAATTAAGGTCATGAATAATTTGTTTTGTTGCTTTTTTCACAACTCCCGAATCCTTGATGAGATCACATAGCTTTTCCGTGTCAAACTTCAGTATATCTTCTCTAACCTTTTTTACTGTTTTCCTGAGTTCCACTAATTTTATTTCTTCTCATCAGCTTTTGTTCTTGGCCCCGGTTAAAAGGTTCCTTTTCTCACATAATTTTTTGTTGCTTCCGAGACTTTATTTTTGTGCCTACATTGGACTCAGTGACAACAAATTTTTTGTACAACTCTAAAAGAATTTTTCCAAATTTATCATACGCCATCTGTACATCATTTTCCTTCCCTTGCACCTTTTCCAAGTCTTTAACTATTCCTTTGTCGTCACTCAGAAAATATCTATCTCGTGTATAGTAATGCCACTTGGTGAGCACCAGGTCAATTTCTTAGCTTTCCTTTTCTTGTAAAATGAATTCACTACTTTCCAGGAGCCATTCTCTGTAAAGTTTAGTAGGTACTCGCCGTTTCTGTTTCTTCCATCCCCTGAGCAACATTTACCTACACTGTTGAGGTTATACCGCTGTCCAAGTCCTCGCCCAACTTTGCGTTTAGATCTCCCATTATTATGGTGTAATATTTTCCTTCTTTATCGATTGTTTTTTGTAGAAGTTCATAAAACGCTTCCGCATAGTTTTCATTTGCCTGAAGTGTGAGGGCGTTCCCTTGAATTAGTTGCAATTTTGTGTTGGAATCCAACACTAATTTCAAAAAACCTAATCTCCAAGATACCTCTCACTTCTGTAATTTTGCTTACTAATTTTATATGGATATAGTAGAAACACGTTTGCTATAACTCTTTGCACGGCCGGAGTAAAATAGTTTCCATTCCTTTTTGTTTACAGTTCTTCTCCATTTTTTCTGATTTCCATCATTCAAAAATGTGGCAGTTTCTGTAAAAAAAAAGGCAAGTTTGTCGATCCGACGAATTTTGAGTTACGGACAGTACGTAATAGAGGAATGAATGCTCATTCTAAGGAGCTATCGGCGAGATATGTAGCGTTTTTTGTTCCAGAGATACAAGCAGTCAAAAATGAGTGAAACGAGAACGCGCGAAAACATGTTTTTGGGAAAAACGCGTTCAAAGTTAGACATAACTTTTTCTCCCACTCCGTCAAGCGGCCATGACTCACCGCGAAATCATGTTACCAGCCTTGGCGAGGTGGCGAGGGCTTGTTGGAAAGGTAGTTCTTCGCTCTTCTGTGTGGTAACAATTCAGAACATCGGATTTATTCGTGAGCTCCGAAAAACCACGAAGAAGCGAACGCAGACACTCGCATTCTTTTCTCATTCTCTTTCATAATTCTCTTTGTCTCTCTTCCCTCTTCTCTCTCGTGAGTGTAAATTTTGTCTCTTCGTTATTGCGATGTTTTTTCTTTAGAAATCAAGCAGAATCTCAAAATTGATTTTTTCGACCCAAAATTTTAGTTTTTCTTTTTTCGCGTTTTCTGAGACTTTGATCGATCAACAAAGTTACCCCTTTATAGAAACTGCCACAAATATCAAAATCCATTGTGTTAGTTGCCAGTTTAAATTCTAATAACCTCTCGTTCGTGGCCAATGGGGTTTAAACTTACACTAGAGTGCGCTACCAAATCACCTGTGTGGGTGAAAGTGAATGAGTGATCATGTGTACTTTCTAATAGAAAAACTACTACCTTCAGGAAAGTAAAAAAACTAGTACAAATTATTTTACGAGTAGATCTGATTATAATTCAATTTTTTGGTGATAATGCAGTTAAATTTAGGTCAAATTTTCTTTGAAAGTGAATTTCTAATCGACTTAATGATAGTTGAAGTTTGCTACACGCTTATGGTAAATCATACATGATCACTCACACATATACAGGGCTACCAACACTTGAAATTCTGAGTTTAAATCCCAAAACCCTGAGTGTTAAAAGTAAAAATATTGAGGTAGGTATACTAAATTTTTGGTGTTATTTAAAGCATTTTGGGACCCTGAAAAGTTGGAAAAAGGTTGAGAAATTAAAGAATTTTCCCTGTTACTTTTGTCAGTGACATGATGATTGTAGTTGTAGTGATCAGTGGAGTTCGGGGGGGGGGGGTAGCGCAGCTATTGTATTGATGTTGTTTGCTTATTCGACTTATTTGCACTGAACCGCCATTTCAGGGGTCATTAACTGTGCAGAACGTTGGATTAATTTAGTAAAATACTTCATTGTGTCATCTATTTCACCTCCTGTACGCATGCTCTGTTTACAGGAAAGGTGGTGATCTATCCAGTGATTAAAACATGTCTCACAAGGTATCGTGTGCCCATTACATAACTTCAGAGGTATCTTGTCACGCATTATTTTAGAATGAAAATGGAAAATTATTCTTCCCTTGTGAGTTATGGCTTCTAGGTTTCATTCCATTGATCATCCAGCCAGATGGACCCTATGAATATGTAAACTGATCACAGATGCTACGAATAGAAAATATTAATAACATTCTATTACTCAGTTATTTGAACCGCCACATCGTCGGCTGTGTTTGATTGACAATCACCATAATTATATTACTCTTCACACACGACTAAGAACAAACCCAATAATATCGTACTCTGCTCTGAGGTCGTTCGTTACTACAATAATATTGAATCGAGAATAACGTTTTCTTCCGCAAGGTCGTCATTATATAACTTCACGATTTACAGTTTAAACATTTTGCCTATTTTTGCACAAGTAATGAAAAAAAAAAACAACTTTACGATTGTTTTTGCGTAATCGTGTATAATACAGATACATGTATGACTTTCTTTTCATTGTCTTACGAGTACAGATACAGATATTACAACTCAGACGAAATGTAGAACTGAAAGCGAAGAATGAGCGAGTGGTTATTCAACGCAGCGTTATTTTTTCGATAATTTACCTTCGTATGTATGTGTAAATTTTCCGAGTATCGGCAATGTTGCATGAAAAATATCCATTAGTATTCAATTAATTTTCTTTTTTTCGTTTGATAAAATGAATCGAGACTTTCGCTTCTTGACCGGTATCCTGGGTACGAGGAGCGGATAGCGGGCTCGTACAATCTAACAGAGCCAGAAACATTCGATGACGAGACAACGGGCAAAACGAATCAATTAACGTCTTCTTACATGCACAATCGAATTGTAACGCTGGCGGAAAAATTGTTTTTTTTTTTTTTCAAGTGTAAATGAAGAATGAAAAAAATCGATCTTTTGAGTTGAAGCTAATTATTGAAGAAGAAAAATCGGCGGCCTCAACGTGGACACGTGTACGCGTACGATCTTCGTCTGGTTTTGAGAAAACAAAATTATGAAACCAGGATCAGGAGTTTTATAGCCACCTGTCGTCCTGTTCGGTCCTTTCTCCCTGTGAAAGGTCGTTGGGGGAAAATAAGTTGTTTGTCGTATTTTCCCTTTTCTCCCAAAGGTACCTTGAATGGAGCCGAACATACTTTTTCAAGAGTGTTGACAAGTCCAAATTAACGATTTTTCAGGAGAGGGAAAACAAAATTGGCGTAGAAAACGCGAGTGTCGTACGACACTCGCGTTGGAATAGGTTAGAACATGCCTCGAGAATATGTTGAAAAAAATAGGAGTGGCATGCATATTTCTTTTGCGGTTATTCGAAGCGTAATGTAAAACAATTCAGGACTAGTAACATTATTACCGAAAACGTCGCAAACGCAGAGGTATACATTGTTAAAGTCCAGGAAGAAATCATGAAAAATGATTCGGTGTGTATAAATTATTGATATCACATTGGGCAGCTTTCAAATCATTTAATAACGTTTCACTCGTTTGATAATCACAAGTTGATAATCAAAGTTGATAATGCGAAGTAAAAGTACTGGACTAGTGTTGCCAGATGTACTGGTTTAGCAAGACATGTCTTGACATTTTGTGTGTTACTGATTTCTGGTACAAGAAAATGATTTCCAATCTATTTTCAGAGAAAGAGTAAGAAATAAAAAATAAAATAAAAACATACAGAGAAAAGTGCTGATTGTATTGTTTATTGATGTTGAATTTAATGTTTAATTATATCGAAAATCTCCATTGATCAGTGATCCGTGATCGCCTCTATTTTTTAACGACACGGACAGTAGCGCTCTTACAGAGTAATAGCGTTGCCCGTTGCCTGTACTGACTGGGACCGAAAGCTAAACTGAAAACCTAATCAAAAGATTGAAGATAATGTGAATCAGACCGGCCCGCCTCCTTCCTCCAGTATGGTACAATCGTAGTAAAATCCTTGAATAAGAAACAAAATGAAAGGGCGGGTAAAATTCAGCTATAATTACTCAAGCCTTTTAACACACGCGCCGATGAGAAACGCAAGGCAACATATAAGAGATACAGGGCATGGCAACTGGACTGGACATTTGAAGATACTACTACAATTGTACATAACACCCAAAAGAAGAAAAAAAAATCGAAGACCGGATAAAATTAAAGTGAAATCACAACTTTTAAGCCTTTTCCCAATGCTATTCTTCAGTTTTATTTGGACCGGGCGAACAACAACAATGCAATGCTATTGTTATGCGAAAAAGAAAATCTCCCTTCAAACGATATTCTTTATCCGGATTTCACAAGGACTCCTGTTTCTCTTTGATCCTGTTCCTCAGATTTCCACGTCTTTTTACCACCACTTTGGATTAGCGCAGACTGGAAGCTTCCTGGATTCAACAAAATCTGGTCGTTTTATCCCCGTGGGCGGCCTTGTAACTTATTTGCATCATTGTAGACAACGTCTACATAATTTTAATGCATGCACAGGTACATCAGTAAATATGTATTTGTATGCGTTATAATACGTACATCGGTTCGAAACGATATTTTAAACATAACGGCGAAAAATGCAATGATCTATTACCAGTCACGTTTACATCAGTCAACGTGGTCGTTTTCATTGTCTTGGTAATTTTTAATGAATTTCATTCGAGTCGACTTGTAGTAGTTATTCTTCTTTGAAGTGAAAAACTGAGCCTTGAAATGTCCACTAAGTTAAGCTAGGTGCATTAATTTTCGTCACTACGAATGATATAGATTTTAAATTACATACATGTATATTGTGCATGCATACATATGAGTTCTATTCAGTGACACCGGGGGGGGGGCGAATGTCCCCCAACGCACCTGAAATTGGATGTAAAATATGCAGAAATTAGTCATTTTCCGCCTTTAAAACACGTTTTTTCGACAAAATTTTGCTCGAGCAGTAATTTTACCTTCATTTTCATAAAATGGTCCTCTAATATCGGCGATTTAAAAAAAACACCTCAATTTTCGACTTTTTCTCCCTTGAAAATCTTACTTTGCCCCCCTTGGGAAAATCCTGGCTACGCCACTGGTTCTATTTCATGTTCGATAGGTAGGGGAGACCAGGGTAGGTTGTCACAAAATTTACTCTGAGCTCATTTTCTCTGTGGTGGTGTTTTTTTTTTTTTTTTTCCCTTTCTTTCTTTCTTTCTTTCTTTCTTTCTTTCTTTTCTTTTTTTCAAATGGGACTAACGACGTATGAAACTTTGTAGTATACTCTATGAATGATGTGAGTTTTAAAAATATCAAAGAATTTAAATTATTTCAGAATGCAATTTGAATTTTTTTTTTTTTTGTTACAGCTATCCCACACGATGGGGTAGGTTGTATCGCACATCAAGGATGGTTGTAACATGTCTTGAAAAATTATTTATATTAAGTCAACATCATGTTATAAAAAAAATTTTAATACAAAAGTTTATTCAGACAAAGAGGATTCATCGGAATTACAATTCTTTAAATTTAGACCAGATCTTTTGGCTGCTTGTCGTATTGATAAGCCCATTTTTTAAACTTTTCTCACTGCTTCAAGCATTTTTTCTTTTGAAGCACATCCACGTTCAGTCTTTTTCTTCCAGTTTCGAACCACTAAGCATAAAAACTTCATTGAAATTGAGAAATCTGAGAAATATAGTCGTCAATATAGTAGTATTGCAACCATCCCCTTCATCATCTGTTACAAGGTTACAACCATTCCCACACGATCATTTGATGGGAAATTTACAATTGAGTCCGGTCCACAGCCAAATTGAGTCCCACAAGATGGGTGAATTGGGTCCCAGTTAGTATATCAGTTGAGTCCCAGTAATAATAGAATTAAATGAAAATGTTATTAATCTAACGAGCTGTATACGCATACCGTACTGTGTATCTGTGTGTATTGCAACTTGATTGCTTATCAGTCAACGGTGCCGAACTAATGTGTACCTAACAGAGTGATTCAGTGAGCGAGTTACAGCATGCTAAAGGAGTGTATTCGAATCAGTAATTTGAACCTCGAAGAATATTGCAGCGCAGTGTAAACTTTCGTCTTCGAATGTGCGGTTGATATGCATAATTTTTCAGTGTAAAATGGCTTCGTATGAAATGTTGAATGAAAAAAACAATAATAGTGATTGATAACTGTAAGTTCAGGTTTCATAAGATTGAAAAGTTTCTATTCTGCTCACCCTAATTTAGATACATTTACTACTGTTTTGCTACGTCTCCAAACTGTCACTTACATAAAGATGCGTTCTGCAGTGAAAGCTTCCGCTTCAGTCATCGGAAAGGAGCTATTTGTGGCCGGAAAAATGTTAGTGTTTGACTCGGGTCATATAGATGTAATGACTTTCGTTAAACACGTCAGTTATAAATTTTTGCCAAAGGAGAAATTGTAACTAGTGAGGTGTAAACCTTTTTTACCTTACACTTAGAACATTTTGACTTGTTGTTTTTGTACGAATACTTAACTAATTTCATTTCATTAATTTCTTTTTTGCCGTAATACACAATTAGTTGGCTACATTTCTACATTTTTTCATGCAAAATATTCGGGACTCAATTCACCTACAGTATCGGACTCAGTTCGCACTCATAATAAAGTAAGGTGGGACTCAATTTGGCTGTACACCGGACTCAATAAATTACAGGTGTATGCAGGAAGATTATGTGCTCACTTCTTGTGTTGAACAATCGCTGATTTCCATTTTTTGAACCATCAAGAAAATAAGATACGTTTCTTCAAATGTTGAGTTGGTAACACTGTTACTGATATACGGTATGCGCTCTACGATAAGTACGACGCTCCGTTAGTATTTCGTCTGAGGACGTTGAGCTATGACTCCGAGTACGGAAGCGGTCCACCGAGTTTACCGTTATTCAATTACACGTTTCTGAAGTTACACTTGTGTTTAATTACTGCGTGCATCTCTACGATTGTTGGTGTTCAATGACGACGACAAGAAGCTCAGCTTCAACATCAAAAATTTTCTTTAATTTTAAAACGAGGGTTTCTGATAATAATTCCACCAATACAAGTTTTGTGGATGGGAAACTTCTTTTTAAGATTATTTTCACATATTAGTACCCATATGTTTTTTTTTTTTTTTTTTTTTTTTTTAAAGAAAACCCAAGAAGCCGGATAATATACAAAAATTATTCATTAAAAGGAAGATTCTCTTGCAAAAGAAAAAACGGTCAGTTAGCGACAAAATAGAGCTTAACTTGATAAGCAAACTTATTAAGAAAACTATGAGAGATTTCAAAAAAGACAGGGACGAAGAATACATAAGAGAGACGCTGGAGAAATCAAAAAGTACAAAAAAAATTAGGAAAGAGCTTTCGACAGGGACAAATCTCCTAACCTACCTAACAGATGAGAGTGGAAAGAAGGTCTACGACAGAATTAAAATAAACAAGACAGCTAGCCACTTTTATAGACAATTGTACAGTTCAAACGATCACAATAAGAAAAAATTAAGTTATCATAATACAGATAAAGTAGAACCCTTCACACTCGTTGAAATAAAAAAACTAACTCAGGCAATCAAAAAAGAAAAAGCCCCCGGGCATGATAACATAACAAACGAACAAATAAAATACGGAGGAGACACCCTAATAAGAGAAATTACAGACATATTCAATCTAATACTCGAGAAACAAAAGATTCCAAAATACTGGAAACTACTTGATACAATTTTGATACCTAAGAAGGGAGATAGACATAAAATTACAAATTACAGACCAATAAGCCTAGGATCAACTCTATCGAAACTGTTTTCCAAAGCTATAGAACAAAGGTTTGGAGGATATCTAAGCGAACAACAACCTCGAGAACAGGCGGGTTTCAGAAAAAATTTTTCTACCATCGATCATTTGCACACAGTGAATACCCTTATCGAAAAAAGCCTCGAATACCAAACAAAGGTATACCTTCTACTTATAGACTACACCAAGGCTTTCGACTCGATCAAACACCAATATCTGATAAACGCACTAATAAAACAAGGGGTGCCAAAGACATACGTCGAAATTATCTCAGACATGTACGCAGACTTGAAGGCAAGGATAGTAACAGATATAAAGGGACCATACTTCGACGTACAGAAAGGAGTAAGACAGGGGGACCCACTATCGCCGATTTTGTTTAACTGTCTGCTCGAAGAGGTGTTTAGGTCACTAGATTGGAAAAATAAGGGAATAAGAATAAACGGCGAGTATCTAAACAACCTCAGGTTCGCGGATGACGTCATCCTAATAACGAGTAGTTTCAGAGAGTTAGAGGAAATGGCGACCGAACTGATAGATAAGGGCAAGGACGCGGGATTTAAAATAAACATGGAAAAAACAATAATGCTCTCTAACGTCGCCGAGACGCCCCCACTGAAGTTAGGAAATCAAAAAATAGAGAAGGCCGACGACGCGATATATCTGGGACAGATAATCAGCTTTGAGAATAAAGTAGATAAGGAAATTAATAGGCGCATCAGTCTGCCCTGGACAAAATTCTGGAGTCTGAAGCATGTTCTAAAGGGTAGCTACAAAAACAAACTAAAAAGGTCAATATTCAACTCTTGCGTGATACCAACCTTAACCTACGGCGCACAAACTTGGTCCCTAACACTCGCCCAGGAAAACAAAATAAAATCCGCCCAAAATAAAATGGAAAGATCGATACTAAAAATTAAACTAACAGATAAAATCCCAATAAAGAGCATTAAGTACAAACTAAGATGGAATCTAAATTCAATACACGTGATTCGAAGACTCAAGTGGGACTGGGCAGGACATGTTGGAAGGATGAGCGACGACAGATGGACTTACAAATTAACTTTTTGGCAACCATACAAAAAAAGAAAAAGTGGACGTCAGAAAATCACTTAGCGAGATGACCTAGACAGGTTTTTAAAGAGTAAAAACAATTTTCATAGGGTATCCTGGGATAGATCAGAGTGGAACAGGCTGAGGGAGGCCTATGCCCAAAAACAGGGCCTGGTGGGGTGAACCGGAGTTTAGTCGTTAGTACTACCATACTAATTACCAAAATACAGAAGTATAAATATTTGTAAAACCACCAAAAAAGGCTTAATAAATAATAAATAATACCCATATGTATCACTAGAAGCGTTAAAATCAACACTATTTTCGAGATATTGTGACTGTTACAACCATCTTGGTGTTACAACCATACCCGGTCTCCCCTTATCTGTTTTTTCAGCTGACATCCTAGTGAACGAAGCGATTACAGTATCAATCGAAGTGAAAAGATAGCGCGTTCTGTAACCCCGCCAATTCGAACGAACAAAACATTTCAATCGCAGGGCGTGTTACCACCAGATCAGAAAGATTTAGTACTGTGCGTGTGCAGGTTGTGGCCAGCTTACTCAACATCGTGAAAACACGCGGCTCCTAATCGAACTACGTCTGCACACACTTTTGCACAGAGAGGGAAAACTCGAACGCAACAAAACCGCGGGAAAACAACAGCAAATTACCCCAATTAACCCTGCTCAGGAAAGTCGCGCGTCAGAAACCGCGACTGCCAACATTCGGCCATGGATATTGCACCTGATGATGAGGAGGAAAATAAAGTGATTATCTCCTTGGACATACGAGGTATAGAAATTAAATTGAGCTTGGTCGATGGGTTCAAAAGTCGTAGTCAGTCTCATTTCTCTTGAAGCAACAGTGTGTTGGATAACTGAGTTCTACCGAAAGGTCGCGCTAGAAGTCACAATATCACGGATTTCGTTCAGTCACGTTAATTAAGTTGGTCTTTTTTCTTTCGAATCTTTTTTATTTCTTTTGCTGTGAAATTCTCGAGACACTGGACCATCGTAAACGAATTGGTTACCAACAACCCGACTGGTTAGTTCGGGGAATCAAATCTCACGTGAAGATCTCGCTACCGACTGTCGACTACCCAACCATGAACTCGTGCCAGTCTGGATACAAAATGTGAATGTCCATTCAGATTTATATCTCAGCACCTAGTCATGAAAGGAATTCGTTTGACTCGTGTTCTCGTTACATAATTAACATTATTCTTATTAATAACTAATTCTATAAGAAGTCACCATCATATCAAAAGGAAGAAATTTATATTTCGGATCTACATAGAAGCGCTGCTATTCAACCGGACTCTCGCATTTTCAGATGGTCCATATAAACAAACCTGAATGCATCGCTAAACGATCTACTTACTTTAATTTTCAACTGTCACTGCCTATTTTATAATGTTTATACATTCGGTTGCGCAACAGTTTGAAGCATGAGTGCCCGAAACGAGTGACAAGAATACAATGGTGACATGTGTTCAACAATTAAAATAGTATACCTGCGCGGCTGGCGCACACTCTATAGTCCAGCAGAGGACAGAAACCTAATTAAAATGTTGCAACTGATCTAAATTGAGATTTAATAATGTAGACGGTGAGTTTTCAGTGCATTGGCGCCTTTTCTATGATGTGAGTTACCAAATATTCGCGGAAATTTGGCGCGTCCCCTTTGATGCAGAGCGTATCTCCGACACATTTTATTCGCGCTGTGTACAAAGTAGGAATGTTTGGTCACCTGAAGGTATGCAGGTTGCCGTTCGTTTGAAGTTCCAGTTCTCGGTTGAAGCTATCTGCGATCTTTATGCAACAATTGGCATTGCTGGTCGGAAAAACTAGAGGTAAATGCGAGAAGACATCATGTATGCTCATTCGTCCCGAAAGTTTTTTTGTCCGCATTAATAAACTGGAGGAAGTGTCAAGTACCTTGAAAATCGAATGACGCATTATCTTAAAGAGCAAGGAATCAAACGTTCAGTATAATCTTCTCTCTGGAACATCTTTGCCAATGTAGTGTAGTATTCAGGAACAAAAATACCTAAAATTAATCTGTATTTAAAGTCCCTTTTATAGGACTCGTCATGTTGGTTTCGAAGTTCTGCTAGAAGTTTTCGATGCACTCGTGTCGACTGACTGGGCGAAATCAAAATAATTTCAGTTTATACTTTTGTAAACTTACTCCCGACTTAACAGACAGTGACGTAAAAAATACAGGAGCCATGATGGTTGCTACCGCCGCGATTTGAACGTATATGTAGAAAAATTTCATCTTCTTTCCGTTGGAAGAAAAAGTAGTCGCAGCCTTTGAAATCCAAAAGCCCAAATTTTTGTAGTTTTCTGTATTTCGGTGAATAAGATGAAAAGATGCTTGAAAATAACAAAGGACTTGAAGTTATCTGACTACCTGACCGTGACCGCTTGTCACCTAATATTTTTAATGCGGTACTCGAAGATTGTTCAGAGAAGTAAAGTGGGAGAAATATGCTCTGTTAATGGATGGATATCAAATAAACAATTTCAGATTCGCGGATGACATTGCACTGATTGGTAAAAACATTGAGGAAATAAACTGAATGGTTGACGACTTGGTAGAACCAGGGGTTAAAGTTGGACTAAAAATGAATTTGGAAAAATCCAATGAAAAATGAGGGGGAAAACGCAAGGCGCCCCTCCAGCAGAGCGAAACTAGAGATGTTTGACGACTGCAAGTACCGAGGACAGATAGTATCATTCAAAAAATCGAATTGGGAAAGAAATTAAAGTTCGCAAAACCAACTCTTGGAAAGTTTTCTAAGCCTTGAAACACATTTTTAAAAGTAAAATGAAAATCCAGCGAAGGCGAAAATCCTAGGTAGTTGCGTGCTACCAGTGACAACATACGGGGCTCAAACTTGGTCGATAACCAAAAAACAGCTAGAGAAACTGAAAACTATGCACAATTCTATGTTCTGGAGCATTTTAAAAATTAAAATGAAAGACAAACTTAGACTTGAGGACATAAGAAACCAAATCAATGTTACAAATATTGGACATACCATTAGGAAATTGAAATGGAAGTACGCCGGCCATCTGAGAGAAAATAATTTAAAGTGGCACAATATCGCGACATTTTGGACTCCGTATGGTCACAAACGCGCAAAAGGGAGACCAATACTACGCTGGAGGAACGATTTCAAAAGTCTGAAGGGAAGATGGGTACAATTAGCGGGAGGTCAAGATGTATGGAGAGAGACAGCGGAAACTTATGCCCTAAAATGGGCGGGGTAGCTGGGGGTGGCTCATCCACCCAAAATTGTAAATAAAATAAAAATATACTGCCAAAACGTCCTAGTGAGAGGAGGTATTGCCCCTTGAACTGACGCCCCCTGGAAGGATTTTCTCCTTTAGGCGCCGTGTCAGATACTGGAGATTAACTGTCGCGGTTTTTGACGTGCGACTCTCCTGGCCAGGTTAGTAGGGGTAGTTTGCCGATGCTTCCCCCGCGGTTTTGTTGGGTAAAGTTTTCCTTCTCAGGGCCGAAAAGTGTGCCGCTGCTGTTCGTTTACTAACCGCATTTTTCACGACATCGAGTAAGTTGTCCACGATGTACACCCGCAACATATCAATTTTTCTGATCCGATGGTAACACGCTCTATGATTGTAATGCTTTGTTCGTTCGAACTGGCGGGGTTACAGGACGCGTTATCTTTCCACTTCAACTGATATTGTAGTCGCTGTGTACGTTAGGATGATAGTGGGATGATGGGGGGGGGGGTATTCGAATATCACTAGTTTTCCGACGTTGGTACTACTTTTCCATCCAGGAACTTTTTGGGCAGATTCTATTTTCTAAATTGTCCGCAAAATTGGTGTAAACCGTTTTTTGTCCGCTTAGTTAATGAAATTTAGTAATTGAAATTACTATTTTGCCCTACGTCCAATCTTGGTATGAAGAAATGGTTCTAAAGTGTTCTGCCGGAGAGACTGTGTAGTTGATAGCTATGAAGTGGTGAGTTACCAATTAGAGCAAAAAATATTGATCCTACGTGTGACGAAAATTTACTTCAGGTCTTTCGTGGATGAATATGTTGCTTTTTGTATCGTGGTTCGGTAACTTGTAACAGTTTTTTAAACATGCCCAAAGTTATGATACAGTTTAGTTACTAACTAGTTCATTTCAAAACAACACCCATATTATGTTCTCCTGTTGGTTCTAAAATGACCTGAACTACCCCTTTGATAATACTGTTTAAAAAAATATACAAATGTATATCAAGTACGTATTTGCCAAGTGAATTTTTGTTTTCATATTTTCGTCACTAATTGAATTGTTTCTTCTTTTGTTTTAGGTAAGTTCGAGTGTAACTGACAAGATGTATAAGGACTCGATTTTTCGTAAGTTGCATAATTATGCCATTAAGATTAGATGAGGGTCTACCACTCCGCAGAGTCCCAGAAGTTTCTTAGCAATCCCCTAAGTTTGGGGAAAAAACAGTAATCCGGAAAAGAGCATTTCTTCCAAAATAAAAGTAAAAATGATGAGTTTTCTTTCGAAAGTCATTGAAAATCAACCGTACGAAATAGAGAAACGTCCCTTCAAATTCAAACAAGTCCTGAGCGGGAGGTTTAAATATTTTTACTTGAATCGAAAATTGGTGGACCTGCGAAGTGCAGGGGCTAAAATATGAACCATCTCAAAAATATGGCATAGTTATCAGGTATTAGGTTTTCAGGGTCACTAATTTGATTTTATTTTTACTCTCGATTGAAAATCCTTGTACTCGAGGGAAAGGGGAAAGCTTCTCCATCTGCGCTCTTCTTGTAGGGAATCTTGATGGTGTCGGCAAATACTGGCGCTCCGTATAGGAGGATCGATGTGATGAAACTCGCGTACATCTTCCTCCTAGGTTCGACATTAGACGGGACAGCTGTCCGGCTACTTGATCCCCTTCTCAGCTGCCTGCTTAAAATTCTCTCAGAAAAGCAACTTTCCGCCGAACCACAGCCGCTTGTACTTCAGGGCTGTACAGAGCCCAATCTCCACACCTTGTAGGACAAAGGTGGGGGCTGTACTTGCGTCGCGTCGTAAACAGTACCGCCTCCGTCTTCTGTACTGCCAAGCACAGTCCCGCCGACTCGATCCAGTGGGTCAGCATTCCCAACGCCTGGTTAACTCGTCGCCTGACCTCATCTGTCCCGTCTTGGCTTGGCACACCACCAACGTGCCCTCGGCGTAGCAGATGAGCTGGACGCCTGGTGGTAGTGCCAGCCTGAGCAGTCCGTTGGAGGCGACGTTCCACAGAGTAGGTCCGAGTACTGATGCCTATGAAACGCCGTAGGTCATCTCTGAGGTAACAGGACCGGCCGCCGCTTTCATCTATTCGGCGGCCGTCGACGTAACTTCGAATGATGCGCACGAGGTAACCAGGTACCCATACCAACTCCAACACCTCCATGATACGCGTGTACAGTATCAAGTTGAACGCGTTCTGATGGCGAGGCTGACCGCCGCGCAGAACTGGCGCTCGCGGATCGCCTTCTCCACCATAATCTTCGGCAACGGCGCTGCATCCGCCGTTAAGTGGCCAGTTCTGAATCCGCAATGACTGCTCGGAATTGTCTTACTCTTTCGAAAGTGCTCCTCCAGCCTATTGATAATGTTACCCTCTCGAACACCTTACCGACGGTGTTGAGCAAGCATATAGGCAGGTACGGGGACGGCTGGCCATCTGGCTTTCCGGGCTTCTTGATCAGTGCCAGTCGCCATTTTCTATCTGCTCGGGAATGTCCCCTCCTGCAATGCGCAATTGGAAACGTTGGTCACGATGGACGGGTCTGCTCTGTGAACCAGGGAATCATGTCCGGACCAGGCACCTTCCTCATCTTCGTCCTAATCCGGTCGATCGCGCTGTCCACGTCCTCAACATTAGGTAGAGGGAAATCCTCTCGCACTTCGAGGGGTGCTGCTATTAATGGGGGGAGGGGGCGCTGGGGAACAGTTCTGCTCCATTCGGCTCGTCACCGACGGCCCTCCGGCTTTTTCATGACCACCTTGTATGGTTTGCCAAAGGGGTTGTCGTCGGCTTCCTTGCATAGCTCTTCTCAAGCCGCCTTCTTGCTGCTTCGTATGCAGTGGCGAAACTATAGGGGGTGTGGGGGGTTACCCCCCCCCCCCCATAATTTGGCAGTCGGCACATTTAGAAACTATTCATTTGAATGTTTCATGTTTTATGAATGTCTGTTTGTTTGTTTGTTTATTTTTTGAATTAAAAAATATTTCGATTAAAAAATTGCCAAATTTATAATTTTTTTTAAATTTTGTCAGCGAATTTTTAGCTAAAAAAAATTATTTGTCGGCAAATTTTTCTTCTCCGCCTCCCCAAACTGAAAGTCAAATTTCGTTTCTGAAAATGGAGTACCCTGGACTCCTGTCAGAGACTAGTCAGTCAAAAGCCGAAAGTAAGTTTCAAGCTGAGTATCGAACGTTATCTGAATGGTTGAAACAAAGCTGAAATATGGAAGACATTTCGAAAAGCTGAATGTCGGTAGCAAACGTTGAATTTCGAATTTCAATGACTATTCTGCTTTTACTAGATTCTCTGTTTGACCTAGAGCCTAAAATTTGAGAAAGTTGAACATTTTATTAAATTCTAAAAGTTGCAAAAAATCTTTAAATTAATAAAAAATTATTTCGAAAATAATTATTTAAAATTAATTTAAAACTAAAAATTATAACCTAAATTAATTACAATTAAAAAATTGAATAGATCCTTTCGTACTAAACTTAATTAAAAATTATAGAAGATAAAATCCAACGCAAAAGACTTATTTTCCAGTGTCACAAGCTGAATCTGATAGCAAATGTTCTATTGTTTAATTTACGGGCTTTGGTCCTGGTGAATATACTCGTAGGAGGGAAATTTAGTCTGAAACAAAAGTCGAAATCCGTGTGTTTTTCCCATAAGAACGAATGGGAGCTTGTGGCACGGATTCCTCTCATCCGATTAACCTGAAACTTTGTAGGTTTTTTTTTTTTTTTTTTTTTGATTCTATTGGAACCAACTTGGGAGACGAATCAGAGGAAATTCAGAAAAAAATATCACGAAGAGTAAATAACGACCATCTTGATGTGTATAGGAAGTTGTGTGTTCCTCTCACGTATTTCTAACATCCTTCCAGCTTGCCTTCCCAGATTAGGTTATGCTCATGTGAGCAAATGTAAGTGCTTGGGGGATGAAAAATTGAAAACGAATGAAGTGAGATTTATTTTACGTATATTTTTGGGGTTGGTAAAAAAAGTAGCACATAGCGGCCAGTCAGGTAAATTCGGCCTTGTTAGTGAATAAAAACACCAACCGTTAATTTTTATACAAACTGTAAAATGATAATCCCCACACCCATTTTTATTCCAAAGTCCGATCGACGTGGGACAAACTGGAGTCTCAAAAGGCAAGTAGAGATGCTGAATTGAGGGATGTATTCACTCTCATTTTCCTCTTTTTTTTTCTTTTTCGGAAAGAATGAAAATGAGCCCATTCTGAATGGGAAAAGAATGAACGTTTTTTTCCTTTATTCGGCATCTCTGACGACAAGGTCTCGTGTTTTTTTTCGGTAAAAAAAAATCGCTCCCATTAAGCAAGACTAGAGCTAAACTTGAAATTGTTTATGGAAAGATCACTAAAATAGGAGTTTTTGGGTCTTTGATTTCGAAAATTTCACCAGAAGATTCTTCTTTAAACCTTGAATTGACTTTCAGAGTTCTCTATTCTTGGAAAATTGAGTAACGAATCAAAATACGAGCAGTTTATCGCATCGCTTAATTCGAAAGCTTCTATGAGCTTTCTTATTAAACTGCGATTTGGGCCCCAAAATTTAAAATTAATTTTTAGGAAATCGAATAAAGTGTTAGAATTTACTAGGTGGCTGAACTCGAAAATTTCATCAGATTCCTCTTGGATTCCCGAAGCCAAAACTGGTCTCCAGAAGTGATTAAAATTGACTTCCCGGTAACCGAATCAAATATCGAAATGGGGAAGGGGAGAGGAGAGGTCGCCTAGTTTTGGAAATTCTATCAACGCGATAAATTTTTGATATTGACTCTCGGGTAGGCCCCAAACACCAAAATCAGAGTCGAAATTGATTGAACTTGATTTGATCTTTCAACATTTTCATAACTGTGAAATTTGCAAAATTCAAATTGGAGGGAAAATTTCAAAATTATCCACGTATGAGTTATTATAAGGGGAACATTCGAGTCTTCAAAAATCAAAAACTATGAAATTGAACCAAAACTAGGAATTACAATATTCGCTGTTTCAAGAGATTACGTGGGTTTTCAACGTCAATTAATTTTTGTCAATCTTTGGACTTCAAATGTTGGCTCGTAAAGATGCAAACTTCAATGAGTTTTTTCCGCAACATTACACGCAAAAATTGCCATTTAACCTAAGAATGATGAAGTCCAGTCAAAGGTCCAAGAGTCATTACTAAATTTGTAACAGCTCCCCTCCCCCTCCTCAAAGAAGAAAATGGAAATAAAACGACTTTCACTTCGATAGTTCAACCATTTTTTTATAAAATCATATATGGTGCTTTTGAAAATTCGGCATTTGACGATTTAACCCTTTCTCAAGAGATTAGGAAGTTTGTAATGATGAAAATGAATCAGCGATCTTTAGCATTTTCAAAAACAGTCTCTTAATTTGAATTTAAGATCGTAAGAACTCTCTACTTCAATAGTCTACTCTATTTTTTTGTGAAAACTAATTAGTGCTTGTCCATTTCGATTCATGGGGTCTTTTAAGCTTGAATCAGATTCAAAATTTAGCGCATGTTCGAATTCAGCTACCCTTATGGTCAGTCATTAATGTCGATAGTCTATCCTCTTTGGGATCCCATTTTGAGTGCTCCGAAGAGTTTTTCTTGATGGAAGGGGGGGGGGGTAAAAACTGACTCAACTCAAAATTCTCAAGTATCAATGCAAAAGGAGAAAAACCTTTTGACTTGTTGGGTTTTCCCAACCTCTCAACTCAATTCCCAAATATCAAAACAAAAAAAACAACTTTTAACTTGTTAGATTTTTTTAATTCGCCCGACTGAAATGGTAAATGTTCCCGTTGCCCCCTGCCCCCTTATCGGTACGTCCCTGCCTTCAATAATTTGGCAGTCGACAAATTTTGAAACTGTTCATTTGAATTTTTCATTTTCTAAGAACGTTTGTTTGTTTGTTTGTTTATTATTTTTTTTTTTTCAATTAAAAAATACATATTTTAATTAAAAAATCGGCAAATTAAAAAAAAATTTGTCCGCGAATTTTTAGTTTAAAAAAAAAATTGTCAGCAAGTTTTCCTTCTCCACCCCCCCCCCCCCTAAACTGAAAGTCAAGTTCCATCTCTGTTCGTATGGCTGACTTGAGAATACGACGAGCCTGCTGGTACTGCTGCGAAGCTGTTGCCGTCCCTTCGGCGATGTCCTCGGTCCACCAATAGGTTGGCTGTCTCTTTCGCGGTGGACCGATACTGTGCATTCCGCTATCGCAAGCTGCTATACCCGTCTTTATCGTTTTCGCGGCCGCGGCCTTTGCGCGCTTTTCTGCCCAACACTCGCCCGTCCGTGCGTCAGGAAGCTCGCTTTCAGTTGATCGGCATTGAGCTTCCTGATCGCCAATCTTCCCAGCTTATTTGAAGCAGTGACCTCGGTATCTTTATCCAGCTTAAAGATGATGTACTTGTGGTCACTCCCCGACTCTTCATCCAGCACGGACCAGCTCTTAATCTAGCGGGCCAGTCCGACTGACGCCGAGGTGACGTCTATGACCGAGCCACCCCCCTCGATGGAATCGGGTTGGAGTACTGCTTGTGTTCATCGGAACCAGATCCAGCCGGGCGCCAAGATTCCCCAGGGCGTATCCTCGGGGTTCGGTCCTGCCGAAGTGCCATTCTTCGAACTTTTGGCATTGAAGTTCTTCGCGATGCTCTCCTTGATGGGCGGGGTAGGCTTTGAACTCTTCCAGTCTTTTGTCCGGGGGGAAGTAGCAGCTATGTAGACGGTGATGTCACTCACTTGGACAGTTACGTACCCTTCCTTTCCTCTACCTCGCCCGGAGCTATGTGGCAGTCAGAGCATACGCCAACGGCTGTCAGTCCAATACGGTCTCTGTACTATCTTCTGACTTGGTCCCGCCTGTAGGGCTCGTTCGCTGTCACTAAGTCAACCAGTCTCTCTCCCACCGTGCTCCACGGAAGATTTTGGATAACTGCGCAGTGCGACAGTGGTTTAGGTTGACCTGGGCGAAGGAGAGTGGCCGACCGCCGAACACAGCGTAGCCGGGCCTATGCATTGGTTACATTCCTCGTGGCTTCCAATTTTTGCATTGAAGTCCCCTATGATGATAGCGCATTTTTCTTTTCCAGTTACGAAAAGATTTCTTCCAGGGACTTGTAGAAGCTCTTTATTTCGTCTCAAATTCCAGCTTATTATCAAAAAAGTTTTTACTTTCGCCTGTACTGCAGCAGTGCGAACACCGTGGCGCCATAGGTCACCAGTAAAACGTTCCAGTAAAGTTGCTGCGCTGGCTGGATGGCTGGAGTGGCACAAGCCCTTGACACGATATATTCATCCGTGTTTGCGGCGCGATGCAACCACGGCAGCATGACTCGGATTCCTGCTATCTGAAAAATGCCGATGCCGGCATACGGGCAATTTACGTCGAACCGGTTGTAGACTTTTCTCTCTCTCTCTCTCACACACACACACACACACTCATCACACTCGGGCACAGCAAGTGTCATATTACAAACCGTCAACGATATTTACCTATTTCTTTTGTAGCGCTGCGTGATCGTAAACCGACTGTTTGCGACCACTTTCGATAAATATTTCCCTTTGTACTTCGCCCGAGACTACATATATCGATACATCGATGATTACACCTAAATGGATGGCGCGAATCCGCGGACTCATTCGTTTTCAAAATCCGTTCACCAAAAGTGTGACCACGGTTCACCGTGTGGTACTTCGGGGCTCGTAGCAAAAGCACTCGACCGATCAGGCATGTAGTTAGAGGCGAACAAATTTTTCTGGTATGGAATCCGAAGAACTAAGGTGGAGTAGATAAGTATACACATCTTGTTCCGGATAATCGTGAGCCGGTTTGTTCGAACAGGACGTTGTGTACATGTACAACATGTGCTGCACATACATACGACGTACCTGGCTGCCATCATTCCATCGCTCAATTACGAATATCCGAGGTATCGTATAATCTCGAATATGAAATGCACAATAATTCGCAGCAAGAAAGAAACCCCGGCCGGCTAGAAAATTAAGTATTTCATGACTAGCTTGTCCCACTTCTGCTCTGCTGAAACGAAATGAGCGTCGTACTTTTTCGGCAGTTCCCTTGGAGCTAATTCGATGGCCCGAGGAGGTGTACAGTGCTTAACCAAACCGCATTCTCTTTAATTAGGAATTTTTTTATTCGGTTGGTTAAAATGAGTAAAGTCGACCATTTTTAGCGAACCTTGTTATTATGATGCCTGAGCTGGAGAGTGGAGATGTATGAGCGCCGGACCAGTCAACATACTTTGATTAATCAATTTTAACGACTGTTGCGAATGTGAAAGAGATAGGACTAGCTGGCGAATAGATAGAGAAAGTGGAAGACGGAGCATTTCGAATAAGAGTCGAGTTCAATTACCTGATTTCGCTGGCATAATGTTGACCCCGTGGAAATATGTGATTGGATTTGGAAGGAAGGCTGGGGTTGGAGGTAAAAAAAAACAACAAGTATACCACAACAAAAGTGGGTAAGATTCTCATGAGGAATGAAGAGTCTGTATGAGTCTTAGCCAGTCTTAACACATTAAGTAATATAATAATATATTAATAATAACAGCCTTTATTTGTTATACTTACGACTACTACATGTGTTTTTTAAGTTAAATGCGCCCAAGATTGGGCATGAGCTTCACCTACCCGCTTCCATCGCGCCCTGTCCAGTGCATCTTTTTCCCACGCTATACCCCCTTTGCTTACAATTTCGCCCTCCCACCTTGTATTTGGCCTTTCTACCTTCCTTTTCCTGTCCCTGGGGAATAGGATATCCCTTATTTTACAAGTTTTCGTCAATTGATTGGGGTCGCACTGAAATTTGTTCCAATAGACCTAGGAACTCGCCATAAAAAATTTGAGCTTAATCTGAGGCCATTGACCCGTGCCGCTTTGACCTTGAAGTTATGTATAATACTGAGATTTTACTAAAAACCGTGATTATCTCGGAACATATCAATTTCAGGACCGAAATGCATATAACATAAAATGTTCCCTGTTAAATTTTCTGTAAAGAAGATTCTATACAACTTTTCTCTAAAACGCATATTTACCGAGATAATCGCAATAATGTGTGATAGTTTCGAGGAACGTGGATTTTGTTATTTTTCCTTTCAGAACCGATCTTCACTCGCTAAATTGTAGTTATCTAAAAAAAATATTCACTTTAGGACCAAAATGCAAATAACATAAAATGTTCCTTGTTAAATGTTCTATATAAAGGTCCCATACAACTTTTCTTTTGAAAACATATTTATCAAGATAATCGCAAATGCGTAGAATTCTCGAAAAACATTTTTTTTTTTAAATTATCATTTTACGATTGAAATATCTATTAATGTCGAGTAACACACACTACAATATAACTTCAGTCTCTGTCTACTGGGACAAGCGCCCCAGTTAGCCTCCTCCCCCACCTGGCTACGTCCATGACAGTTTGTTGGATACCTGGGTCATTCTCCGAATAAAACATAAAACGTGTAACCTATTAATATCTTGAGCAAGAGAAGGGCTACAATCGAATTTTTTTTTTGAACTCGTGGTTCTCAATCTTCTCTATCATATCAGCCAGTTAAATAGTTCTATTTATGCCCCTAAAGATTTCCAAAGCTCTCAATACCAACAAAAGTTCCATTGTAGTCTACATAACCACTCCTGTTTTTCATCTTTCAGTAGCGCGCAAAGTGATATATTTTCCTAGTAAAATCTTGTTTATTATTTTAATTTAGAGAGGAATGTTGCCACAATCATTTGAGCTTAATATCAAAATGTCGGCCGCTGTAGATAGCCCACAAGACGCCCTGAAGTCGTGTAACCACTTTCATTCCTTCATGGTTGTCTATTTCTTTGGCTGCATGCTTCACATGATATTTACTGCTGAGAAAGCTGGCCACACAGAATCCTCATCACAACAGGGCTCATGCATGCTAGCCACGTATGAAATTTTAATTTTCTCCATCAGTACAGCATAGATGAACGGTTTTCTTTGAAAAAGTGAATTTCTACACTCTCAACCTTCCATCGTAGTCAACACTGATTAACCCGACTGTAATTATCCAAAGTATGCCCTAATGCTGTATTCGGCACAAGTCAGTACTGCTGATGATACTGCAATGCTCCATTCTTTATTTTAAGGTATGCTGGGATGCCTTGGGCGGTGACTTCATCAGTTTTTTCTTCGTCGTTTACACAACTCTTTTCCGTTGTAGTTTGCAGGTATTCCATTGTCGTTTGCAGAAATTCCTTTGTTATTTACAAATGATCCTCCTGGTCCTCAGTAAAGTAGTGGGAGGTTGTTTGACCTCTGGGTCACCTTTATGAAGGTATAAAAGTTTGACATTTCATAGAAAAAATTACAAAAATACTGGAAACTCCGTCGTAGTTTGCAGAAATTCCTTTGTTGTTTACAAATGATGCCCCAGCCCTCAGTAAAAGAGTGGGAGATTGTTTGACCCCTGGGTCACCTTCATGAAGGTGTAAGTTCAACATTTCATGGAAAAAAATTACAAAAATACTGGAAATTCCATCGTAGTTTGCAGAAATTCCTTTGTTGTTTACAAATGATGCCCCCGGCCCTTAGTAATGTAGTGGGAGATTGTTTGACCCTTAGGTCACCTTCATGAAGGTGTAAGTTCGACATTTCATGAAAAAAAGAACTACAAAAATTACTTTCAAATTATCAAAAAAAAAAAAACACAAAAACCTTGAATTATGTTTTATTTGGAGAATGACCCACCTACTATAGAATAGACCTCGGACTATGTATGTATATCAACAATAGTCAACAATTTGCGCATAAGATATTATGTTGTGCTAAGGAACAGTCACGTGTTCTCAGAATTCAGGGCCATTTCCTGTGGACAAATCGCTGTTTCCTATTTTTGATACACATCATCTCAAGTCCACCATACTAAGTCGGAATCTTAGAATGCTCTAGACCAGCGGTTCTCAAAGTGTGGGTCGCGACCCTTTTCTGGTCCGCGAAAAAAACCTAGGTGGGTCGCGGAAAATTCTGAAAAACTCAACTATTGCATTACTACTATTGAACCGAAGTGGCTGTTCATGATCATGTTTTCATTCATTTAATCTCCCTACTTTTGGAAATGGGTCGCGAAAAATTGGCTAACTTCGAAATTGGGTCGTCATCCACAAAAGTTTGAGAACCGCTGCTCTAGACTCAATAAAAACAGTTTGTTAACCCTGAATCGCTGAGTTTTGTTTTCTTCAATTATTGAACTTGGAATTAGTTATGGTGTGGTGGAAAGTATGGCGATAAACGCATGCCAAAGTGGCCCCTAAGACACCGGATTCCCGCCCCCAGAAACTACCTTTTCGAGTATGGCATCAGTGGTCGGAGGGACTCTTTGAGGCTGGCTCGAGCCCCGCAAGTAAGAAAACATCAGTACTTGAAAAGTGTCAGTTTTCGCTAAGGAAACTATGAGAAACATTAGTACTTATGTTTTCTTGCTTGCACGAGCAACGTAACTACTTCTGCACATGTTTCTCTTCATCTCATCATTCAAGGGGTGAATATGAACACATGCAGAAGTGTTTGCAATTGTTAAAAGCTTGTATTTGCAAGAGGTAGAACTATTGGTCTGACCCTAGTGATAAAAAATTGCGAAACAGCCTAAAATTAAAACGTTTACTAGGCATCCATGAGCCATAACTAATTCCAGTGTTCTCATTGAATCTTGAGCATTTTAAGATTCCATTGAAGACTCAGTATCATGGTGGACTTGAGATGATGTACAATCAACAATAGGAAACCGCGATTTGCCCATAGAAAAAGCAGAGCAGTGTTCAACTACCTAAGAAGCCTGGTGACTGAAAACGAAGACTTGGAAGCTGAAATCGGTAATCGCCTAAAAAGTGTTTCTTCTATGCCTTTTTTCGACTTGAAAGCTCGGGTATTCAAATGCAGAAACCTCAAGGTTCAGACGAAAGTCATGGTCTGTGAAGCGATAGTCTTCTCGACCTTACATTGTGGTAGTGAGTGCTGGACACTTTACATGAGACTTGTAAAAGCACTCGAAAAGTTCCGAGTGCGACACTTGCTTCGCATGGTAGGAGTCAAATGGCAAAATTACTTGTGTAAAAATAAGATTCGAAACTGAGCCAGCTGTGCCACAATAAAAAGTATACTGGCACAAAACCATTTGAGATAGCTTGGTCAAGGTGTATAGCAGCGATTCTCAAACTTTTTTGGTTGACGGACCCCTTTTCAACAGCAATGTATGTTATGGAACCCATCACTAAATTAATTAAAAAAACTTTTTACTTTTTACTTATATGTTTTATTTTGGATGCCCTGGTGCGGCGGACCCCTACCAGGGCCTCTGCGGAGCCCCAGAGCTCCGCGGAGCATACTTTGAGTAACGCTGGTGTATAGGATGGATGAAACGTGCCGCCCCAAACAAATCCTGTATGGGGAGCTGACCAATAGACAGAGGCTACCGAGTGGGCAGCTAAAAAGATACAAGGGGGTTATTCATGCCATCGTGTAGAATGTAGGAGTCCAAGATACGTGGGAATCAAATTGCCAGGACAGAACAGCATGGAGGAATATTCTGCTCAGGAACACTAAGAAGTATTCCCTTCGCATACTCGCAGTACCCGGGTGACAGAACCGGAATACTTTGAGTATCCTGAATGCCATCGGATAATGAAATCACGAATTGGATTTTGGAGCAACCAGCAGGTCCACATTCGGCTACAACAGAGGCTGGTGAATTGAAGAATGGGATCTTCGGCCACGGAGGAACCCGGAGGACGATGACGATTGGCCTGCATGCATTTTCTCATACGAGACATTGAGACTCGCGACCTGTAAAGAGTTAGCATTTTCTCCCCGTATGTTTTGAGTCCACCCCAACGAGCAGTCTTGAATTCGGCTCCACAACTCATACCATCGGCGACGCCGGTCTGGTTGTCTTGGTTTGAATCACGCAATCGTGCTTCCAACACTGTTATCGACGTGTTCGCTGCGTAAGTCGAAAGAAGACTCGCTCGACCTATACGAGATCCACTTGCGGCAATCGGGCCGCGAACAAAGGTTATATGAATTAATAAGCAGGTGAAGAGTCCGCGGGCACAGACGACCAGCGCTACAGAAGAGCTTATTGAATCCAACACCACCTCCCCTCCCCCCTTGACGCCTGACTTCACATCAGTCGAGTCTACCATAGACTCGCGTCATTAGTTCCGGAAATTGGACAAATGATTAAAAACACGACTCGTAAAACTGCACGCATTCCTGAACGTTCGATTTATGCTCGCGGGCGACCTATACCTGTGTACGACGTTCCCGATGCGATGCGACGCGATTCGACGCGATGTCTTCTCTGCGTGCAGCGAGGGCCATCCGCCAAGAAGAAGACGCACTGGCAGCCCAGCCGAGTCGTGCCACCGTTTCCCGCCACACATTCCACTCGTCACCGTTAATCGGCTGACACCTCATTGGTAATTTTGTCCCTGTATGTAATTTCCATGCGACGCGACCGACGCCGTCGAGGTCAATAAACTGGAAAACAGTCGAAATAAATAAATATTATTAATCGGCGCGGCGCGATGTACTACAGCAACTGCTGCGTAAAATTATGCTGTACATACGCTTGCGGTAAGCCAGGCGCAAAAGATTTGCTAATTTTTTTTTTTCGCATCTAAAAAAAGGAAAACGTCAGTCGGCGGATTTCCTCTATAGGAAAGGAAAAAATCGACTCCGAGGTATTCGGGGAATTGGCAGTGCCTTGTGAAACTGCCGGAAGGGGGAAATTATTTAGAAGTAATTAGTGAAGATCAACGATGTTTAGTTTCATCGAGAAGTTACTGGAGCTTGTTAGAAATCGAGGTTGGAATTACGACGGAGAATGTACAGTGAGAGTTGTTTAGTTTCGGCGATCGATTTGCCGAACAACGGTGAAGGGTGTCCAGCACTCCTGAAGCTCGCCAGTGACGTGGATTTTGAACCAAGTTTGTGCTCCCACAGAACAAAAAGTGGTATTTATTGGTGTAGAAAAATCCTTCATTTTGATGAAAAGTCCCCCAAAAATTCATAAGTGAAGCATTTATGTAAAATACAAATGAAAAAAAAAATTTCTAATTAGTTTGGATCCCTAAGTTTTTAATTAAATTATCGTAATACTTATATTATCAATGATGGCCGTGGCATTAAATTATAACTTTCGTGTACTACTGTAAATGAATTTGATGATGATAATTTATTCATTATTCTCTCGATCAGTAGTTTGCGTCCTTCCCCTTTTCTTTCTCCTGTGCTAATCTTTTCATTTCTGAGAAGGATTTATACAGCGTATCCTTTATTATCTGCTCTTCATAGCTCATTCTTTGCCTTCTTTTCCAGTTCTTTCCCTCAACCATTCCCTTTAGCGTGATAACAGTATCTTTGGATGTCTCTTATTATGACCTATCATTTTAACTCTTCTCTTTATGATTGTATTCCAAATTTCTCTTTTCCTTCCTATTTGCCTCAATACTTCCTCACTTTGGATTTTCCAGTCATTTGATTTTTAGCATTCTCCGAAAACACTACATTTCCAAAGCTTCTATCCTTTTTCTTTCTTGTGTTCCTCTTGTCCGAATCTCACATCCGTAAATATCAAAAAAGCAAATTTTCTGGACATTTATAATCTATCTAAATTAAAAACTAGGGATGACCTGTACAAGCTCACAGATAGTAACCAAGCTGCGAAGTATTTCCAAAATTCAATAACAGACATCTTAAGCAATACAGTGCCATTAAAAAAGAATACCGGAAGAAAAAAATATTCGACTTAGTTACATATGAAATTATTAAAAAATTGAAAAAGAAATCCTCTCTACATAAACAGATTAAAAGTAAACCTTCTAATGAAGAGTTAGAGTTATAGCAAAAATTCAGGCATATAAGAAAAGAAATCAAGGTTTTAATAACAAAAGAATGGAATACATATAAAAATGCTTTGGAGGATAGAATGAAGTCTCAACCAGAAGAATTCTGGCGAGAGATTGCGAATAGGCAAAGAAATAGGTCTGGCACAGAGTTATATACCTTTTTGATGAACAAATTTACACAAGTTCAGATACCATTGCAGAATCATTTGCAAAATATTTTTCCAGTATTTTTAGGGATAAAAATGTAACTCAGAATGCTGATGGGTGGGGTTACTGGAGGCGAAGGCCTTATATCGGTGACTGTGGTCACTATCAAGGATATAAAATGTGCCCTGTATGACCTTAAACCCAAATCATCTTATGGCCCTGATTCCATTCCACCATACATATTTCGAGCTCGCTCACAGTTTTTTTAACTTATCTCTGCAATACTGTTCTTGAGACAGGTATTTATCCAACAATATAGAAAATATCGAAAATTATTCCACTTTACAAGTTAGGCAAAATAAATGAAATAAAAAATTATCATCCTGTCTCTCTAATTCCCTTCGCGGCCAAAATTTTTGAAACTGTCTTACACGAATATCTATACAATCTGTTATGTACCAAGTCCAAAATTGTACATTTCGGGTATGGTACAGGTGATTTTGTACCAATCGCGAAATGCTCGGACCATTTGTAAGATTCGGACTTGGTACATACCATTCGCGATATGTACGTTTCATTTCGTACCATTCGCGTGGCGTCCGGACCACGCTGCTACATGGTACAACTGTCTTGTACCTAGTTAGAAATACATGCTTTACCGACCATTCATGAAATATAATGATTTGAAAGCTCAATACAACTACACTAAAATTAAACTTTATTCAAATTAAATGACTAGATTGAAGAATCGCGTTGAAGCTCTCAGATACCAACGGCGGTAGATATTACTTATTTATTACAGCACGACAAATTGCATTATGGCACCGGGAGTTACATAGAACATTTTTTCCCCTACATACACATGTGTTTGTTAAGCATTTTGTCAAGCATGAACATCTAAGGAAACCTTGCCCTCCAGTCAGTCACAGATGATTTTGCATTAGCTTCTCGGACAGTAACCGTATCAGCGGGAACATCGTCAATTTTTACAAAGCTGTTGGTACATGGTGCTATATCTATTCCTCATTCCTCATATTCCTTATTCTGTTACATAAGGAACAGAGATCAGTCTCGTTTTATGAATACTTAAATGCTCATTACGCTTACTGAAAGGAGTATGAATATAGATTCATCAGTGAAGATTGTCTCTTATCTCAAGTCAAGCTTTACGAATGATCGAATAGTAACCCCAAATCATACAGGTAATTTCATGAATGATCGGTAAGTGGTAACGCACCTATTTCTAACTTGGTACAAGCCAGTTGTACCATGTAGCAGCGTAGTCCGGACGCTACGCGAATAGGACAAAGTGAAACACACGTATCGCGAATGGTACAACAAATGTTGTACCAAGTACGAAATCACACAAATGGTCCGAGCATTTCGCGATTGGTACAAAATCACCTGCACCATCCCCGAAATGTACAATTTTGGACTTGGTACATAACACAATCAATCCAAAAAAATCTGATCTCCGTGTCAACGTGGCCTTAGAAAGGGATATTCAGTGCAGACAAATCTAATGAATTTCACATATGATGTCAATATACCCCTCTCTAAGGGTAGGCAAATGGATACCATTTACACAGATTTTTTAAAGGCTTTTGACACTGTCAACCACAAAATCTTGCTCCAAAAACTGTGCAGCTTTGGATTTTCAAAAGATCTAACAATTCTATTTCACTCCTACTTAAATAACAGAATACAGTTTGTCGAGTAGAGTGGCCTGTATTACAAGTGTGTGTCAGGTGTTCCCTAGGGTTCGGCTTTGGGTCCATATACCCATTCCCTATTTTTGTCAATGATATTTCTGAAATGATCCAATATTCAAAACTATTGCTATATGATGATATGAAAAGTTTTAGAATTATAAAATATCAAAATGATTTTGTTAAACTGCAGCAAGATATTGACTCATTAGTTGAGTGGAGTGATATTAATTTGTTACCATTTATACTGATAAGTGTGAAAAAATTACCTTTTCAAGAAAAATATGCCCACGAGTATAAAATAAAAAAAGATACTTCCGTGTATAGATTTTGTAAAAAGCCTAAGTCTCATTTTGGATTTCAAATTATTATTCAATATGTATATTGATCACATAACTTTAAAATCTAAGCGAATGGTTGGCTTCATAAAGAGAAATGGAACTTGTTATAAAAATTTAGAAACAATGAAAATTCTTTATTCTTGTTTTATCAGATCGATATTGGAATTTTCCTCTGTTGTGTGGGATCTCAAAACTCAACCAAGTAAAGATAAAATTGAGAAAATTCAAAAAAGATTTTTGTAATGCTTATATTGCAAAATCTTTGCATATTATCCTTCTGAAATTATATATATGTAAGAACTTTTGGTTGGCTTTGACCAAAAATTTGAAGATTCCACAAATACAATGATATAATTATGAAAAATAATAATAATAATTTAAAAAAATAAAATAAAAAAAAACATTATGAAGGGTAAAAAAACTTTATTATTAAGAAAAGTAATCTCTATTATTGTACGACATTTCGTATCACTGTCTTGTCTAACCTCGTTGTGACATCAGTCTTTAAAATGAAATACCCGTTTCAAATTTTATTAAAAGAACGTCATTATTATGTAATAACTTGGGATCCTTCTTTTTTGCCCAGTTTCTAAACTTGTACGTTAATATATCAGATCGTGAAATCAAAGACAACTTGTATGCCCCACAATCAATTTTTCCTCTTTTTTTCTTTTCTTTTTCTTTCATTTTAAATACGGTTAGTTTTTAGGACGTTTTTTATTTTAATATTTAAAAAAGAAAAATGCTATCTAAAATTTTCTTTTACTGTTCAGTAATTATTCTTTGTTTCACTTTAATCTTCATGTACTTTTTTGTTTTATACGTCAATCCAAAAGACTTTATCTAATAACTTTTTGAAATTGAGCCTTACAAAAGTCTCCTGCCTATATATTTGGTAACTTTTGAAAGATTGAAAATAGAATATGGAGTACTGAAGAAAAAGGAACAGTTTATTAGATTATTTAAGAAAAAAGAAAAACAAAAAAAAAACAAAAAACAAATGCTGAGTTCTTATAATTGCTCAAGTGGGATGCCTTTGCTCGCATGGGTGAAAAACTCACAAGGGCAGTTTTCCGGTACAGGTCAACCCAATTGCAATCTTTTCTGTTTCCAGTCAATTTTTTAAACTCAGTCTGTAACACTTATAAACTTATAAATGTTTTTTTTCTTTTTTCTTTTTTTTTTTTTCTTGAGAATCCTCCCAAAATTTGAGCTCCTCTGGTTTACATGAAACTGTGCCAACTTGTTCATAAAACTACAATCTCTGAAGGCACGTTGGCATAGGTTTATATGAATTTAGAGGGCTGAAATTCTGGATAGAATCAGCCATGAAAAGAAGAAAAAAAGATGTAGGAAGTTTCGAAGTTCGACCAAAATCCTTCGCATAGTAATGGACACCCCTGATGCAACTTACATATATTTTCCATGGGGAAAAGATTCCAAAAGGTTATTTTTCTGAAAAGAAAAATGAATTGTTAAATTATTGTGCTCCAACATCCAAATTTGACCCCTTCAAATGAAACAGTTTGACTTTGCCAAAAAAGTTGAACATTTATTGGATTTCTTTTTTCCCCCATCTAAGTATATAATTAAATTTTTGATCTACTTTTGATTTGGATCCCAGTAAATTTGTTCTCTTTTATTTAAAGAATGTAATTTGCCTTGTCTAAAAAATTTGATAAGGATTTTTTGGGCCGCTCATTTCGAAAGTAAGATATTCGATCAGATCTTGATAACACCGGGATATTTGGACGGGGTGGAGGTGAGAGGGGGGGGGCGTCTTCCAGTCGTCCGCGTATCCCTCGTTCCCCAAAAGTTTTTATTCTTCTTACTTTGTTTTTGCAGGCACCTCTTTCACGCCAAGTTCCAGCATGTTTAAAATGCTTTCAGTCTTCATTATGGCTCTATTGGATATTTTCAGTTACTTTCGAGGCTTAAACACTTCCAGAATCTTTTAGGATACTTTTAGACTCTTCCAGGCTTAATAACATTCTTTAAGACACTTCAAGGCTGCTTCATGACTGACCAAGACAATTCAAGCCTGGTTCAAAACTTGCTAGAACTCTTCAATACTCACATAAGCTTCTCACAGACCAAGTTAAAAAATCTTCAAGACTCGTTTGGACGGTCCCATACTTTTTAGATTTCTCATCTCTATGTGTGCACGAGCTTTCTGATCTTTGAATTTGAATGGTGTTTGCTATGTTTGCTGACTATGTCATAGTTTCGGACGGCGGTGGTATAAACAGAAGGTAATGGTGTGGTGTGACGTATGGCGACGCACGCATGCCAAAACGGCTCCTATGACACCGAACCCCGGTCCCGGAAACTACCCTTTTGAGTATCACATCAGTGGCCGGAGGGATAAACAGAAAGTAATAAAAGTTGTATTATTTTCTCAACATATTTGCATTGACGTTCTGTTCTTAGTCGTGTTAATTTCAGCTTAGTAAAAAGCCTCGCATTACACGGATTTGCTCTCTTGAAAACAAATCCTGAAGAGGCGTTACAGACAAAAATAATCGCGGAGAAACTACGTGTGCATTCGGGAATCAACCGGTTTCTTTTACTAGTTTTTCATTTTCAAGCGTCTACATCCAAGTGACCGATGTGTCTACTGTTAGGTACATTCAAAGTTGATGACAATTGCTCACGATTGGGTTGTGAACAGAGTCACATCGCCCGCTGTAGAAGAAAAATTGTACTTTATTATACCCCTCTGGCGAGTAGATTTCGGGACAATTTCGACCAATGAGTACAATTTCAACGATAGTACAAACGAATGGTAAAATGTACGCCTTTACGGTCGAGTAATTTTATCGTGCTAAATAGTTGCAGAAAATTATTCGGAAGAATTCTCGTAGCGCAGTGTAACTTACTCGAAAATGAGCTCGTATTATGGTAATAAAGTAAGAACCTAACGGTATGCCTACAGTATTTACTTAATCCATTCCCTGGAATGATACGCTACGGACTAAGCGTGTATCTAATTCTGCGCTTTGGTGATACTTGGGACGGAAGAAAAGAAGGTGCCTGCAAATCTCGGAAAATTTGACTTAAACTTTTGAGTTTTATTCAGCAAACGTGAATCTTGTTGAATATTTGCTAAAAACGTACACTATATTTCATCAGTCTAGCTTTCAGAAAACGACATTTTTCAGCTGCATTTGAATAATTCTCAATGCGATGGTGCAAGGACGGAAACAGCCATTTCCTTCCTAGGAAGAGAATTATTCCTTTTTTAACGATCTGCTTGGGAGGAAGAAGAAAGATAAGACGATGTTTCCTCTTGGAAATTTGGTAACATGTAATAAAGGGTCAATCGTGCGATCGTCGTACACGATTCTTGCTGCAAACTTTGCACTCGTGAAAATGCTTCCTTCCCTTCCTGGTCCTGTCATACGTGGTTCAGTTGAAATTCGAAAAAAGCCATATAAATTATAAGGAGTAAGATTAATTTAGAAAATTGATGTTACAATGATGATAATGGCTAGGATTGTATGATTTCTGCATTGACATTTATAGTATGTATGCTAGCAACCCTTCTAGACCCATCAAAGCACCAAGCCAGGCGACCCCCATCAGTACTTTCAGTATCGCCACAGAGCAGGAAAAAAGGGGGACCCCGAGCAGAGTTGCGTGTAATTTTTAATTTAGAGTCGGTGACAGCCATAAGGGGTAGATGCCATATTTCTAACGCCCCTGGATCCACCGAAGGGTGCAGAGACAAATAAACTCTTTCATGTGTATTGCTGCTCCTTCATAATTTCTGAAGGAAGGCAGTTGTAGCCATCAATTTCAACAATGTGAAGAAGTTCAATATAAAACTCTTCCGAAACATCTAAGTCGAAAAAATTAGGGGTTCTGAGGGGGCAACATTTTGTGGTCCCCCTTCTAATAATGGTGCTGAAATTTTTATAGTCTAAAACTTATTCAGAGTTCATATGGACACGTCCGGGAAGTAGGAATCCCTTAGCTCTTGCGGTTCACCCACCAACCTCGAACAAACACTAACACTTATATGTATTAAAGATGATTCCCCTTGTATAATATCCATGATTTCTATTTATGGTTTTCCTTGTATGAGTTCCATGTCTGATTATCCTTGCATGATTTCCATGTGTAATCTACATGTAAAAACCCCCTTTATGACTCCTGTATAATTAATTTCTCTATAACCTGTATGATTATTCCATATTATGATTTCTCTGTTATTTCACTATATAATATTTTGGATCATTTTTCTGTATAATTTTACTGTATCATTTCCTTACAAATATGTATCATTTTCCTGTTTGCTTTGTCTACTTCATGCTGTCATATAATTTTCCCATGTGAATTTCTTAAGTGATTTTTTTGTGTAATTTCCTTATATGATATCCATATACGTATAATTTTCCTATAGGATTTCCCCATGGATATAATCGCTCTATATTATGCTCCTTTGGTAATTCTACTTTGTGTGTCTCCGTATAATTTCTCCATAGTCACTCTGTATGTTTTTCCTGTTTATGTGGCTCCTATATGTATTCCTTGAATGATTTTCTTTTTTCTTATTAGATTCTTCTATATGGTTTATCTTTTCCCTGTATGATCTCCCTGTATAATATTTATATAGTTTTCTGCGTGCTCCTCACCTCATATTATGATGTGTATAATTTCTCCGTAATCACTCTGTATGTTTTTCTTTTTTATGTGACTCCTATATGAATTCCTTGAATGATTTTCTTTTTTCTTATTAGATTCTTCTATATGGTTTATCTTTTCCCTGTATGATCTCCCTGTATAATATTTATATAGTTTTCTGCGTGCTCCTCACCTCATATTATGATGTGTATAATTTCCCTGCATAATCTTTGTTATTTTCCTACATAATCTCGCTGTATAATTTTTCTACAAGATTCCACTCCATTATTCCAGTCATGATTTTCTTATGTATTATGCCATATAACATTCCTGTATGATTTTCTTGTATAATCGCTTTATATGATGCCCCTGTATGATGATCATCTTATGTGATCCACAACAATTTCCCCATGTGATAAACTGCATGAACTACCTGTGTGTATGATTTCCTTGAATATTGTTTCACTGTAAAGTTTATCTGCATAATTTCTCTATTAGATCCCTCTATATGTTATGGTTCTCAATGATTTCCCTATAAATCGAATAAGGAAAGCATATAGGGATATAATAGAAAAATAATATAGAAATGTATGGGGAAATCATACAGGAAAATAGTACAGGAGAGTCATTGTTAAGAGAAAAGTCACGTACGAGAGAATCGTATGAGGGAAACATTGAAAACACATATTTATAAGAAAATTATATAGCTTTTGGAGATTTGTTAGCATTTTTCTTGTATACTAGTTTATAATAGGTTTACATTCAGAATGAGTGGGTTACAAACAATACCATGAAGATAAAATAATTTTATATTTGTCATGATGCGAATTCAGAATTTCTCATAAGTCTAACTAGTCTGTGTGTATGATTTCTTTTTATGATTATTCTGTATCGTTTCCTTAGGTTTACAATTTCCTTATATAGCTTCCTTATAAGATTAAAAAAAAAAATTTTTTTTCTAATAATATTAGGCACGATGCAAATAAATACAAGGCGCAAGTACACACACACATATATTATGAAGAAAGTATGTAGAAAAATGTATAGGAAATAGGTTGTTGTTATATTCCTTAGTCTCTTGACTAGTTAGTTGCATCTCTTCACTTTTTTCTCTCCTGTGCTAACTTTTTTATTTCTGAGAATTTACTCGTATCTTTCATTATCTGCTCTTCATAGCTCATTCTTTGCCTTCCTTTCCAGTTCTTTTCCTTATATCCATGGATGTCTTATATTATGACCTATCATTTTAACTCTTCTCTTTATGATTATACTAGCTGTCATCTAGACCGTGGGCCTAAGTGAGTTGGTTTAAGCGAGATACATTGGTATCTAGCTTTGTATCAAAGTACCGTAAATTATTACCAATCAAACGAATTACTTGGTGCTCAATTTTCCTCACATTTGGTTTCCAGACTTGGGACTGGTTACGCATTATTTTCGGCAGGTATGTTTAAAAATGTGCAGATTTGCGAGGCTGTATCGTAGGTGAATGCAGGCGCGGATCCAGATGACCATTTTGGGGAGGAAAATGGCAGAAGAAGAAGAGCGTGGAAATTTTTTGCTGCCCCTCCCCCGCAGATTCTTCCTCCTTTCCCACACAGATTTTTCCTCTTTTTTGAGGGAGGGGAAAATCCCCCCGTGGATCTGTGCCTGGTGAATGTATGCAGTACACGTTATACAAATCTTTCACTACTAATCTACATTACTTGAACAGAGGGAAAGAGGCTTTTGTGAAAAAAAACCGCATGAACATATGTGCCGGTTGCCCATCGTTTTGTCTCTTTCTCTGTGGCTCTTCTTTTGCCCTCATTTTATTACCTTATTATTGTCTGGCGAGACAGTGGCTCCATATTCGAATTATGATGATATTTTCACTAAATCTAGCTTTCAATTCGATCTTACTAAACATACATCTCGACACATACCTTTGATCTTTCTGAATAGTAGAAACAGGATCCTGAAGCTACTTCAAACTCTTAAGTACCCAAATGACTTTCATGTAGACACCTTTTAACAGCGGGTAGATACATGTTTTTTTGGGATGGGTAGGTAAACTTGTGCACCAAATTAGAAGTTTTATAAGTAATAATGTGTGTACTCATGACAGTTAACAATATTTGTAGGTCTAATTATTTCATATTTATGTCATATTTTGATATATGAAACACACGACAAATTTTTAATACAGTCGAACAATAACAACTGATTTCTGTTCTATGTAGGCATGTGTTGGCGGATGGGTGGCGATGTAGCGTGTATCGCTTGATATTTGTGCTATTCAGCCGAAGATGTTTGCGTTTTCAAAAATTCAGTTTGATAATAGAAGAAATGCGGATCATAGTTCCCAAAAACTGAAATTTTAGAAATGTGGGACTGAAAATGGGCCATGTGGTACATAAATAAGTGCGAAAAAGTATCCAAACACTTATTAGGGCAATTTCACGAGGTTTTAGCCTTTTTATGTGATTTTATTACTGGGTATATTCGAACGGGAACTGTAACGCCCCCCCTTCGATACGAAGCCAGTCCGTATGATTTAGCTCTTCATGGTGACAATTCAGTTCAGTGGTTGATATTTCCATGGAAATTTATTTTTCTTCCATCCATGGGTAGACAAACTAACACTTTTATATAGTAGAAGAAGATTTTTTATAACTGAACACTACTTTTTGAAATTGGCAGAACCCCTCCAAGACTCGTCCACACTACTTATTAGGGCAATTTCATAAGGTTTTAGCTTTTTATATGATTTTATTACTATTTCAGCGGAAATTATAACGCCCCCCCCCCCCGACACGAAGCTAGGCCGTATGATTTAGCTCTTCATGGTGACAATTTAGTTCAGTGGTTGACATTTCCATGGAAATTTATTTTTCATCCATCCATGGGTATACGTGAGCGAAAACCGATTTCCACGAATAGGCGAAAATAATATATTTCTAAAAGTGTGGGGGGGGGAGTTCCATGTACAAAATGTATGAGAAAATAAATTTTCCTAATGAATTTTTGTCGGTAAGTTTTCCGATGTTTTAGTAGTTATTTTGCTAGCCCGGGCGGACACAAATCCAACAAATCAAAGATCATAAAATTCGGTCCAGCCGTTCTTGAGTTATTAATGGTGTAACTAAACCGACTTTGTTTTATACTTATAGATTCCAAATGTACTTCCTCATTCCTGATCTTTTCTGTCCATTTGTGTTTCAGTATTCTCCGATAACTGCACAAAAGCTTCTATCATTTTTTTCTTGTATTCCTATTGTCCAGGTCTCACATCCATACAATGCTGTATCTCACATCCATACAATGCTGTACTCCAAATATACGTTTGAAGAGATCTCAATCTTACGTGTGGAAAAATTGTAAATGCCAACAAAATACTGTTAGCCGCAACATTCCGAATTCCATCCTGATGATAATAACTTTTGTTTGAACAGAAGTGTAGCATTTTGCAAAGAGGTAAAAATAAAAACATGGAGTTAGAATCCATGGAGCTTTGTGAGGTGCGGGTGCACAAAGAGTGGTCAAGCATTTCTTAGCAAAGTCAAGCAGTTTCACCATTTATAATAGGTATCCTGTATCGAAAATAGCGGAAGATAAGCTGGATGGGAATTTTTTACTCGGAAGGAAAATTAATCTTGTTATTTTAAGATGTTTTCTTGTTACATGTCAATTTGACCCCTCAGCCAAGAGTAGATGCTGTGTTTCAAAACATAAGCTACAAAGTTAGGAATGTGCTTTTTTTCTTTTTTGTTGAGGGATGGGAAATTATAATCTTGAGAATTAGAAATATTCGAGGGTCAACTTGGGCAGCTATTTGCCAATGACGTGCATTCCAGGCAAGCAAGGTGTAAGCGCCGCTTACCCAGAAAATTCCCGCAAAAATAAGTTTTCATAAACAATACCAACTTCAACTTGTAATAAATAAAATATAATGAAACACTGGGCAAAACAGTGACTGTATTGACGCTCACGCTTAAGTATACATATACACGTAATAAATTCACAGGAGATGTATACTGTTTGGCGGTCGACAATCCTTGTATGTATGTATGTATGTATGTATGTATGTGTGTATATATATATATACATAAAAAGACCAACAAGGTGTCCTTTGGATCTAACATTTCTTTTCCATACTGCACGCATTGCACAACTTACACTCCACCTCTGTGTTAATTACCAACACAAAAACGCACTAGCATGTTCAATGCGACAAAACCTGTGCATTTGGTTGCGTTTTGGGAACACATTGAGTCAGGCTTGGGTTGGCTGGCTACTAACAAACGTCGAAGTTGACAGTGAAATGTGATTATGTTTGTCTACTAGTCAACGCGTTATGTTTAAATGCTCCGTGTTTTTTGCCCCAAAATGCGTGTTTGAGATTTTATTGAAAACCTGTTTTGTGACTTACTCTTAATGAACAATTAAACATTTATAATGGTGGGAAACCTAAACCAGAATCACCATTGTGGCAGTTTCTATAAAAAGGGGTAACTTTGTCAATCCGACAAATTTTGAGTTACAGACAGTATGTAATAGAGGAATGAATGCCCATTCCAACGAGCTATCAGCGAGATTTGTAGCGGTTTTTGTTCCGGAGATACAAGGTCAAAGATGAGTGTAACAAGAACGCGCGAAACACGTTTTTGGGAAAAATGCGTTCGAAGTTAGACACACCTTTTTCTCCCACTCCGTCAAGTGGCCCTAACTCGCCGCGGAATCTCCTTACCAGCCTCGACGAGGGCTTGTTGGAAAGGTAATTTTTCGCTCTTCTGCGTAGTAACAATTCAGAACATCGGATTTATTCGTGAGTTCCGAAAAACCACGAAGAAGCGAATGCAGACATTCGCATTCTTTTCTCATTCTCTTTCATAATTCTCTTTCTCTCTGTCCCTCTTCTCTCTCAGGCGTGTAACTTTTGTCTCTTCGTTATTGCGATGTTTTTTCTATAGAAATCAACCAAAATCTCAAAATTGATTTTTTTGACCAAAAAATTTTGTTTTTCTTTTTTTGCATTTTCTGAGACTTTGATCAATCGGCAAAGTTACCCCTTTTTATAGAAACTGCCACATATTTAAAAACTGAGCAAAAGGGAGGTGGTTCAAGTTTTACTAGACATTGCCATGTATTGCAATATGAAAACATTTTGTGGTTAATCAGTTGTGAAGATGGTGGAAAACTGTTTTGTTGGTCATGTCTATTCAGGGACGTACTAATACGGGAGGGGGCACCCCTTGTAAGAATTTTTCACTCAGCAGTTGGGAAAATCCAACAAGTCAAAACTTTTTTTTCCCCTTTGATACTTGGGAATTGAATTGGAAAGTTGGAAAAATCCAACAAATCAAAAGGTGTTTTTTGTTTTTGCTTTCATACTTGGTAATTTTGAGTTGAGTCAGTTGGGACTTTCACAATCCCCCCCCCCCACACCCGAAAAACTCTTCAGTGGTATGTCCCTGTGTCTATTATTCATCACAGAAAATAATTAATGCATATGGAATGACCCTACACAGGGATACAACAATTTGAATAATTTCATCAATGCCATCTTGTAGTAGCATATTTCATACTTTTATTCTGATTTTTACTTCACCTCTACACTTATCGCTTACTTCCTAGGAAAAATCACCGCACGCTACTGTATTTGCCCCTGTCGTTTGGAACATCCTTACCCGATTAGGAGAATGAGGTTAACTGAAAACAACTTCTCGAGGAAAAAAGTATATTTCCTGAGTGTAATAAAAGTGATGTAGAAACTGCTTGTTTGGTGGTAGTTCACCTCTTTCGAGGTGTACTATCCAGTATTTGCTGTTGAAGTTTGTCAATGATTTTCGAATACACCCCATGTGCTTGTACGCCTCCTTCATCAATAACAAACTTCATGTACCTGATTACTTTCACGCAATTAGTTGTTAACACCAGCATAGGGCTTAGGCTACTATTGTAATCTCTCACAGGGCTTTAATTTGGGACTCGGTGCATATCCATTTTTCGCTGTAAGTTGTGAATCACGAGCACCTCGTGTTTAGAGAAAGTCTTGGCTTACAACATAGTCACATCCATATTCGTTGCAACTTCCTGGGTTCGAAGCTTTCATTTCAGTTTTCTAGCGCAAATGAATCCGAGCCATTTTCATGTAAGTTGATTGTCTTTTCCGTTGTTATAATTGTCTAGCTACATATGGGTTACAGGTAACCACGATCAACGACCTTCCTGCGGTAGTTCATGGGAAACATGACCGTTATGTTACTCCTGCCATTGAAATCTGCTTGTTCACTTATGTACGAAGATATTTGTCGTACGAAAAAGAAAACTAATACTAATCCGCTAAAGCAGAGTAACTCTGTATTCTGACATTTAGATGAACAATAAACCAATTATAATTTTAGCAGAATTATGAGTAGTGTTTAGGTTGTGCTAGTTTGTACATCGCCGAGTATATCGGAGCGACTGGTCTTCATTAAAACCTTACGACGGCACTACTCTTAATTTCGTATATACAAAAGAAACATAACTGATGGGCGGTATAGGACGTAATATATCATTGGCTGTAAAGTGTATTATATAGATTTCAGAACTAATTACCAGAGGTCGATTAAACTATAATATTTTGCTTTTGCAGCAAGCTATGGACAGCGCAAGCAGAAAAGGAAATCAGGACCCAACAATGCTAGAACAATACAACACGAAATATTATTACTTCACGAGAACGAAAGGACTGTTTAGAATTTGTTTTCCCAAACTTCGACCACTGAGGGGTAAGTTTTCATTCGTACGATACTTTTAAAAACTGATTTTTAATGAAATCTGATGCAGTCAACCTGCCTCGCGGTTTCCTGTTCCCATCCAGCCTGATCCAGTATTTTCTGACCGACGTTCTGTAATTTGAATTGAAAGAAAATTTGAAGTACATGTACGTGTCTCAGGTGTCAGACTCTCACCATCGAGCCTGTGTTTTATTCGGCGTCCAAATACACACGCATTTTTCGAACACACGAAATCGAGCGTAAATGGCAGGAAATTGAGTTTATTTTATCTACAGCAATACGATTATTATTTTTTTCTATATTTTTTACTCAGTACGCCGGCATATGGTTTCAAGAATGCACCGGCTATTAATAAGAACGGGAACACGAAGAAACAGAATACTACTTTCACTAGAAATCTTTTTGTATCATTACCATTTTCTTCTCTAGAGTTGTTAAGAGAACGAGCAGAAGGATGCGGTCGATATTTCTCACTATAAGTATGTTAAGACAATGTGCAGCTTGTTTTGTTGTTTTGACTCGTATTTCATATAAACACGTATATCTGTACAAACGGCGTGTAGTGTGTAAATGGTAGAACTGTTGAGTGGTGAACACGTACAAAAGAAAGGTAGCGTGGGAATAGAAGACGGATTGGTCATGTTCTGTGTTGTGTCTGTTGAATTGACCAATTTATGTATCACGTTGCTTTTTTAAATGCAACGTTTAATTGAGGCTTAAATGGCCAGAAAAGTCGTCGATAGATCCCAAATACTGGATACGCGATTTGAAATTCGCGTGCCAACGACTCAAGACCCGTGTGTATCTGCGGGATGGGGTAGCTCGTTGAATCCTACAAGGAAAATGTTGTAAATTTTCTTTCATTATCCAGTTTATAAGATTGTAGATAGGGCTTAGTTTTGGATGACACCGACTAGTGATGGCAAGTCAGCAAATACTTGCTATGCTTTGCTTTAGAAATTCTTAGCAAATGCACTGAGAAGAAAAGATCAGTGTGATAAGTATTTGGGTTTTCAGAGCTTATGCTCAGGAAATTTGGGATGAGTGCTGACTATAAGATGAAAAAACAGGTAGGAATTCGAAATATTTAAGAATAAAGAATGACAATTTTCAGTATCACTTCTGTTATTACTGAGACATCAATCTTCTTCTTCAGGTGTTGTATTCGATGTCGGACTTGGCGATCGCAGTTGCTGCCGCGCGATTTTTCTGGGCAGAATTAGTCGGGATAGTTTGTCGGTACTTTCCTCACGGTTTGTTGCGTGAGAGTTTTTCTTCTCTGTGCCGAAGAGTGTGCAGCCCCAGTTTGCTTACTAGTCACGTGTTTCATAACGTTGAGTAAGCTGCTCGCTACCGGTCTTTCTGATCTGGTGGTTACACGCTTTGCGATCGTGATACCTTGTTCGTTCGAACTGGCGGGGTTTACAGGACGAACTGTGTTTCTACCTCAGTTATGTTGGAGTCGTGTTCGCTAGGATGTTAGTGGGGATATTCAAATATTAGCTTTCCAACATAGGTGGGACTCGAACCCGATACGCAAGGATTGCTAAACGAGCACATTACCACTTGGCCACATCAATAAATTTTCAAAATATGTAATGTTCACTTAACTAAATCTTTACTGTTGGATTCTATAGTAATGGAATGGGATATAGGAGATGGCAAGATACGAGATCCGTGAAGCATGAAGGATTAGATACCAATTTTAAGAATGTATTACTGGTTAATTTCAGTTACAATTTGTCGGTTCTTCGTGTTCTTTATGTAGTAAATGGTTTATTTATTTTAATGTTCATGTTGGAGTGTGAGTGAACTTGGTAATATTCTGTTTTTAGGGTGTGCCAATTCACTTTTTTGTTTCTGTTGTCCTGGCGCTTTCGGCTGTTACGCCATCTTCAGAGCATTTGAGACACATTAGACTCGTCTATTACTTGGAGTTCCTTACCATTTCTTTTTGTTGGTCCTGTAGGTCCTGTATTTATAGTAATGTGTAGTACCGTATGGTAAACCTATCGGTTTGTGTTTCTATTGGTTGTCTGTGGTTGTGTAGTCTGTCCAATCAGAGAGTGTGATCTCCGCTGAAGATGGTGTAACTGTCGAAAGCGCGATGGACAACAGAAACAAAAAAGTGAATTGGCAAACCCTAAAAACACAAGTTATTCAAGTATTTATCCCTTCATTCCTAATTATATAGAATTTCATAACGTATGAGATATACATATCATTCTAAGTTCCAAGTTCCAATAATAGAAAATCATAACAAATTTTCACGTTTGGAGCATTTCTGAGTATATTTTTTTGTTCGCCAATAGTGAATGCTTGAGCATTTTCGATCACTGATAAAAATTACAGTTAATATGACTGACAGTTAAGGTAATACCGTATGGTATAAGCTTTATTATCTGCGTTCCTTTCAGTTGTTAGTTACAATCATGTACCTTAATCATAGTTGGGTAATGGTGGCCTGTTAGTTCCTGCGTCTATATGTATTGGTTTTTGGATTTGGTCATGAGGACCATTCGCCGTTACGTTTCTGTTATTAGCGTAGAAAGTGGTAAGCGTCTTGAATAAGTCTGATCGAGTCTAGTGTGCTGAACAGGTCTAGAAGAGCTGTAAATAATCTTGAACCAGTTTGGATGAGCGATAAAAAATGTTTTAGAGTCTTAAACAGTCTAGGAAAATCTCGAAAAGTGCTTTAAAAAAACTTGAAGTGGTGTAGGGAGTCATACATGAGTTTTGAAAAGACTGGTCTTGAAGAGTTTTCATGAATCCTAAAATTAAAAAGATTTTTAACAGTTCCCCAAGAAGTTCTCAGGAAAGTGTCAAATTACGTTGCAGTTACAAGAGAGGTGAGAAAACGAAACTGCCTCGGGGCCCTCAAGAGGAAGATGGCGCGATGCCTAAAGAAACTACATAGATGAGAGAATAAAAAAGGAAATGAAAAGGAATAACGGAAGATATGTTTTGTTGAGTGGAGGAAGAGCAGGGAAAAATCGGGCGCTTTTCAGTAATACCTCCCAAGGCGCTCACTCTTCACCTGAAGTTCTGCTTCTTGCGACTCTGTCGGGGGTAAAGCAGTGCACACAAATTTCTGTCGACAAATTTTATCCACCAATTGTTCCCACTATATTTAAGCCGGAATTGTGGAAGGGAATATGAAATTGTATGACATGTTACCGGGGAAATGTTTTTCCCTATATAATGGATTATTCAAAAATACGAGTACAGAAACAATCTTTGAAGATCTTAGTGACTTAGAATCCATTTTTCTTGTTTCTTTTTCGAATTCGTAGTTAGATCAAGAAGACAGTGGAGATCCGTTAGTACTAAAGTAAGAGCTGATAATAAATGTTGAGTTGACAGATAAGTATTCATTAGATGTACTGAGTTTAAAAAAACTGGACTATTGTCCTGTCTTCCTTGGAAGTAGATAAGGAGGGAAATGGAGGCTGTTTTTTTGACTTTCTTTGTAGTGTTAGGTACTAAAAATAAAAGAAATGCTGCTTTTCGGGATTTGTACGAGAAAACGAATTGTTTTGTTCGGATCGTAGCGAGGGCATTCGAAATCAAGGAAATGATAGTTTGTAGGAAAGTCACGTGTAGTGAAACGATCGAATAGTAAAAGGAAGTCGTGATGCGAAAGGTAAATGTATAAACTGTGACAGAGCTGTAACTAAACCAAACTGCACTGTAATTTGATTGTAACTACACTGTGACTGTACTGTGACTGAACAGATGTCCTGAAATACCAAACATGAAACTCTGAAAACTGAAACTAATGTCCTACCTGACTGATCGGTCGGGAAAAGGAGAATGAGTCAAGAGAATAATAATAATAAGAAGAAGACGAATGTGGTATTGAAAAGGTCACGTGCCGGAAATGCAGGTATGCTTGAGGCAAAAGAAGTTTGTTAGACGTTTGCACCGTGCTCTGCAGGAAACAGCAAGGCAGGACATTCAGACGATTTGTAAGGCAGTGACACATGACGTCACCGGAACACTCGTTATCAATATTGAGGGAAAGAACCGAAATGAAATATATGCAGTCTAATGGGAAGTTCATAAATTTTTCCATTTATGTCGAAATTTATCGAAAATACGTGGAACTACATGAAAAATGATAAGAATGAAATTTGTAGGAAACTATATCTATTTACATTTATATAAAGCCACTTTCCTATAATTTCGAGCATTCTTTCGCGAATTATTACATTCTGAAAATTGACTATACTAGTAAGTAGCTCAACATTTCGAATTGTGTATTTTGGATTTCCATTATGTATTTCTAATTGAATTTAATTATATAGTCAACTTTTCATCGCCGATTGCCAAAAACTGGTTCAACTTGAAAAACGCGAAAAATTATTTAGTCATTTTTGTTATCAATCTTATCAAACGTAGGGGTGAAATATGTAAACAAAGCTGAAGTGCCATTCCCTCATACAAAAATGTAAATTTTAGATGAGACTATCGTCGCAGAGATTTGGGTTTTCAACAGAGTATTCCTCGAATTTTCGCTGACGTATTTGTTAGGTATGAAGAGTAAACTAGATCTTCGACATAGAAACAAACAGAAGCTCTCGACAAGATGCATGAAGACATATTTATCTATAAATGTACCAAAGCTGCTCACCTCACTCCTTCTAGATCTCTTTTTTGAAAGGCTGATCTGTTTTGACCTCTAGAAAACTAGACCTGATCTGTTAATCATGCAGCGGTATATTGAAATGATGATTCGTTCAAAATATACTAATATAGTGCTAAGATCTTTTAGAAAATTTGATACTTAGAGCTCTCAATGTGCAGACGGTAGGGGGGATTTTTTTTTAATTTGAAAGTTTTCTTTATGATCAAACTTTGGGGTGGCGTTTCTTCGTCATCTTTTATTTGGAAGGGGAGTTCCTCTTTCCAAGCTCATCTTAAATGCTTATGTAATGCTATTCTAAAATCCGTTCGATTTTCTGGATGATTGTGAATTATGTTTATTTTACGTCAAATGGTTCACTGTGTAAGAGGGGAAAAATCAATTTTTTCATGAATTCTGAATAGCTAGCTTTCGGACAATATGGGCAAGAATCATTTTTGAATCTAGGATTAAGAAAAATATTTCATTGTAGAATTTGAATTTTAGAGTCTTAAACTGGGTTAGATGTCAGTTACATATGCACCTATATGTGACCTGTTTCAGGAAGAGCTAGCCAAAGTCGAATAAATCGGGCTGCATTTTTTCCAATTTTCGATTAAAAGCAATCAGATCTACGATTTTGAGATAGAATGTTGCAGATAAACTACAAATTATAGTTGGAAAAGACTTACAAAAATGTATCTTACCATAAGAACCAATAGTATTAATTTTTGTTCTTATCGTTTCCTGAATATTTTAGTTTTTCGACTTTGGCTTGCGGTTCCCGGACCGAATTACGTACAGGATGTTCCAGCTGAACATCTCTAGTTGGCAGGAGATGATGGTACTCAGCAAGAGAAATGAACAAAGTTGTGTACGTGTATAGCCTATACTCAAGATTGAAGAGATATACGTCTTCAAAGTTTGAAAAATAGTGAACTTCATTGCCATTCTGATTACTTATTTTAATTCAAAAAAATTTTTTGGAAGTAATCTGTGGGTAGTACATTGAAGAAATAACAGAAATTTATCGAACTGAATTGAAGATACGGTTTCCAAACTGCCCTTAGTCCAAAAATTATTTTTTGGGGGAAATCGATAAAAACTGTGCTACACTGTACCAGTTCATTTAAAACTTCTGTAAATGGTACAAGCGGGTAGCCTGAATCCTATGCCATACTACCAAAGACGCACAAAAATGAGAATGCAGCCTATCTACAATTATTGAAGGAAAAGTGGTCGAAAATCGTGGACAAAGGGCAGTTTGGCACTGGAGGTGATACAAGAAAACAACAAAACGCTGCCTCCACCAGCGCTGCTCTATGAATGCGCGGAATTCGACCATCGAACGAGGTATCGAGATTCTATAAAGTTACTTTTGTAGTGCTCGCATTGGCCACTAGGTAGCGCTGAAAACTGCATTTCGATTTTTCTTGGACTAAGAGCAGTTTGGAAACCGTATCTTCATATTGTCTACCTTTGACATTGGAGGGGCTAGCGAACTTTCATTGCGAGTCTTGTAAAATTTTAATCACAAAACTTGAACGAAATTGTCGAAGTGCTCTTTCACTTTTCAAGGTTGGCAGCTGGCTATGTTGATAATTTTTGTTTCGCTTTCAGAGTTGTTAGGACTCGTAGATATCTTTGACAAAGAATAACATTTTGCTTGTAACTTTTTCTGAGATTTTCAAAATTTTGAAATTGAATTTTGTATGCAAAACTCCTTCTCGACCAGTTTTGGAGGGTAGTATTGGATAGTACCTTGAAAATGAAACCAAAATTATTATTTCCATCTGTTAAATATCTCCAGGATTGAAAAAGCTAAAACTTTGAAAAATGTGCATTTCAAAAATTCTATTCCAGTTTTATGATAAGAATTCTGAAACTGGCATAGCCGCTTCAATATAAAGGCTGACAGTTCAGTTCGGTAAATCTTTGTTACTCTTTCAGTGCTTTACCCATAGATTGTCTTAGAAAACGATACTGATTAGTAATGAGACTCGCAATGAAAATTGTCTATTTTAAATTGTGGCAAAATTGGATGGTGCCGGGGCAAACGGGTACAAGTCATTTTGTTTCGATTTCCTGTTTTCACCGTCAACAAGTTTGTTTTGCCCAGAGCTAGATAAACTCAGAACAAATTTGTTGCTTGTTAAAACAAAATATCAAAAAACAAAATGACTTATGCTCTTTTGCCCCGATACCATCTAACTGAAGCCTCTTCAATCCTGAGTTCATGCCACGTGTTTGCATAATATGTAGCAGTTTCTATGAAAAGGGGTAACTTTGTCGATCTGACGAATTTTGAGTTACGGATAGTCCGTAATAGAGGAATGAATGCCCTTTCCAAGGAGCTATCGGCGAGATCTGTAGCGTTTTCCTTTGCAAAGATACAAGCGGTCAAAGATGAGTGTAACAAGAATGCGCGAAAACGTTTTTGAGAAAAACGCATCTCAAGTTAGACACACCTTTTTCTCCCACTCCTTCGAACGGCCGTAACTCGCCGCGGAGTCACGTTACCAGTTTCGACGAGGGCTTGTTGGAAAGGTAATTTTTCACTCTTCTATGTGGCTGGCGTGGTAATAATTTAGAACATTGAATTTATTCGTGAATTCCGAAAACCCGCGAAGAAACGACGCAGACATTCGCATTCTTTTCTCATTCGTCATTCTCTTTCATAATTCTCTTTCTGCCTCTCCCTTTTCTCTCTCACACCCGTAAATTTTGTCTCTTCGTTATTGCGATGTTTTTTCTATAAAAATCGACCAAAATCTCAAAATTGATTTTTTTGACCAAAAAATTTTCTTTTTCTTTTTTTGCGTTTTCCGAGACTTTGATCGATCGACAAAGTTACCCCTTTTTATAGAAACTGCCACATATGTTTTGTTCCTCGCGCTGAGTACTATCACCTCCTACCGGCTTCGCATACTCTGCTAGTGTACTCTGTATAATACTATGGTCGGCAACCAAAAAACTCTTCCACCTGTAATTTGATAGTGTATTCAATTTTTCAGGTTAATATTAATTTACTGTAACCAATCCAAATTTTTCAATTTTCTCCTGATCAGGCGCGAATCCATGGGGGGGGGGGTCCCCAAAAGAAATGGTGATGAGAGGACGGAGAAATAGTGAGGGAGGGGGTCAAAAAAACTTCGGGCACTTTTCCTTCTGCTACTCCCATTCCCTTTCAGTGATCGTCTGGATCCGAGGCTGCGGTTGGGAGGAAAAAGTGAGTAATTTTGATTTTGTTTCTCTGATTTAGGTTTTCAGAGAGCGTATAGGAAGACATAAATTCTCGTCTGAAAATTAGAGAAGGAGGATTTCATCTCAGGAGCACAACCTTTTTTTGGAGGTGAACTTAGGAATAATCCTATCTTTCCCATGATCATCCAAAATGGTGTAATTTTTCCGTTAGTTGGAGGCTGTTTTGATCACGAGTATTTTTCATCACTTTTTTGAGAGGGATGGGGGTCAACACCATGGAATGCACTCTCCTAGCAGAGAACTGACACCAGGCTTGCCCAGAAGAAACTATATATAGACGTTACTGAATGGAGATATCCCGATTCGCTTCGCACACAGAATCACCGGCTTCAACTTCCCCTTACAATTCGAACCTTTATTATACTCTTACTTTTTTGTAACTCGACTGTGAATTTTTCATAAAACGCGAAGGTATCTAGGCGAAAATAAGAAGATGCGATGAAGTGTATAAATGACGAAGAGAATATTTTGACTTTCGACTGCATAGACGTATTCCTTCGAATCGACTCAACTTTCTCTAAATCTTATCAGTGTCTCCACCACCGCATGACTGAAAATCGAAGATTTTATGGTTGTTTACCGTTTTCACGTTTAATGAACGCGATGTATAAATCATTGTTTTATTATATCTCGCACACGATGCTGTGTGCTCTCGTGGCTGGTTAAATACATACTTACCGAATCTGCTTCTATAACTCTATATGAGTCTTCTTTCTAACCTGGCAACATCGCCACTTCCCATGAAACCGGACCGGACCGCATTCGAGAATCGTGTACAAAGCGGTCGGTGTAGGTTGTCCGACGGCTGCCACGGGATCTGTACACTGTACTGCCATCGTCGACATTCTTAGAAACACGAGTACAATTAAAAATTAACTCGACTGGAAAGGAATTAATCGTTAACCGATAACTGCTACTGTTGCACAAAATGTACTCAGCACTGTATATCTGTGTATCCTATCTGAATCAGACGCAGACGATTGTATTTTCTACGATAAGAGCGAATAATATTGTATCTCGATGAACGAAGTAACTCACGAGGGAAGGGAAAAAATGAAAGGTCGCTGGTTCGAGTTTTATTATGTAGTTCAACAAATTTGCACAAAAATGCGGGTCAGTTACGGCGACGAATATCATCAATTATTCGTGCTTGTTTGATTTCTTTGGGCCACCTGTGGATGAAGCTCTTCCAGTTGGCTGTGATAATCTGTAACACGAGCTTCACGTGAGATCTACTCGGTTGCAACACGTTAGCCGAACGAATTGAGAATCATGAAGTTTCACTGCACCACCGAGAGATGTCCAACATTTGATTCACGATCTTCTCAGTCCCGAAAAACATCCAGCGAGGGGAACCGTGATTTGTTTTGATTTACGTTTCAAGAACTGAGGAAAAAACAAGTAACTTCGCTACTCGAAGAGGTCGACTGGAAAAGCCAACCCTTAACTCCCATGTGTCTTTACTATTCAAAGTCAGCCAACCCTTCACTCAGGGTGCCTTTACTATTCAAAGTCAGTTCAGAGCTTCAAACTGCGAAGCTGCAGACTGCAGTCGCGCAACAAATATCAAGATCAATAAGCGACTTTCTCTGACGGTGGTGTTTATAAATGACTCTCGAATTGAATGAAACGGATTCGTGAAGCTAGAAAAGATTCTTGTGTATTATTTAATTCAACCAATTCAGGTAGCATCTTAGGAAATTGTAATTCTTCATGCACTAAAGACAAAGGAGGAATTTTATTTTGACTCAAATAAAGTGTTCAATTTTAACAAGCATAACCAAGATTATCACACATACTATCAAAACCTATTAACGATCATGCAGTTTTGACAACATTGGAAGTGGCTACATTTGTTCATCGTAACTTCCTAACTTAGCATTGACATAGAACGATTGAAAAATAATCTACTGCAACTTACACATACAATTGAAGGGTTCGTATGAAAAACAATCCTAGTCCGTTTTGAAATTTCAACGTTGCCAACAGATAGCGCTATAAGTTCTCTTTAGCTAGGTGAACTGTCAACATGAATTTGCCGGCAGATTGTTACCTTGTTCAAATGCACTGTCATGTCGGAGCATAATGGCTGGATGTGCTGTGTGTCTACAAAGTCGAAATTTTGAAATTGACTAAGGTTGTTTTTCACATGAACCCTCCAATTGTAAGACCGTTTTTACTATTCTCCGCGATAAATATTTTTACTATATTCAACAGCTTGCTCCAAAATTTGATTTCAATTCACTTGATAATATTTACATCTAGATTCTCAATTCGCTTGATAATATTTCCATCTAGATTCTCAATTCGCCTGATACTATTCACGTCTAGATTTTCAAAATTTGCTTGATAATATTCACGTCTAGATTCTCAGTTCTTTTCATAACATTCACACGTATATTTGACAAGTTTTTCTCAATTCGCTAGATTATATTGCAGTTTACCTTTTTGATTCGTCTTATAATATTCACACCGACATTTCCTTAGTTCTTCTCGTTCTGCTTGATAAATTTGGAGTCTCTGTACGTAGTATTTCTCCTTTATGCTTCTTGTAATATTGTATACAATTCTCCTTCTGGTATTCTGATCTACATTTAAAAACTCACGGTGCATTATGTAGTAAGTCTTTATCTTTTACTTGTTCACTAGCTAATTGTTCATTTTCTGCATCGTACATTCCCTCAGTTGCCACAGGGGGTAATGCCGTTGTTTCATTTTCAGGTAAAGGCAATCACAACGCTAAGGCTTCATCGCTCGAAACCTGAAACAGAATATCAAAATTGCCGTTAATACTTTTATCATATTTATGAGACATGAATCACATCGCATTTTTGGGGGGGGGGGAAATTTACTGATAAAAGTATCACAGAAAGAGTTATCTGAAAGGAACATGTTTCACTTGATCAGATGTAATCAGAATTCACGATTGCCATCAATTTGGTCGACTGCAAGGTGGTCGACTTACATACTGGTCGCATCAAAATGATCGTCTGCAATTTGATCGACGCGACAAATTGGTCGATGGTAGGTATGAAAAATGAAAATCTCCAAGACTTGATCTTCATATTCAAAAAATTTGAAGTCACGAAAGCATCATTATTTATTTACAAGACATGGCACCATCTTTGAAATTGTGTCAAAATGAAGAAGAAATATTTTTGGTCAAAGTCTTTAAAATGTACCAGAACGAACCAAAAAATGACAAAACATATCACAAAAAGTACCAGGTAACCAATAATACTGAAGATGTGTCAGAACAAAGCAGAATTGTTGAGATCACCAGACATTGTACCAGAAATGTTGAAATGTGCGAGATCTGGTACAAATGTATGTACTAAATCAGGCAACTTTGACTCTGCTGTATGTTCACTTCACAGTCATTACTGTGGGCATCTCATAAATCATAGTATGTTTCAGACGGTGACAAATAGTAACACAGAATTCCTACAAAATCAAGAGATAATCGTAGGGATAATTGATTACAGCCCCTAAAATTTTGTCGACCAATTTGTTGTGTCGATCATTTTGATGCAATCAGAACGTAAGTCGACCACCTTGCAGTCGACCAAATTGACGAGAATCAGAATTCACGAACAATTCACACACATCATTGGTGAAAGAATTTACTGAGAAGGCAAAAAACCCTGTAACTTACCCTCAGACATGCAACATCGCTACTGCGGAAAGAATGTACTCCTAAAATTAGACGAATTTTCTACTGGACGTGTTCTACTTGGCTCGATTTAAAGGAATTGTACACATATCATTTTGAGAACTCATTTTATACATTAGCGTAACTTACCTTTTGTAAATCCAGTGAACGGTTTTCCTCAATTTTCAAATATTTTCCTATGGGCACAGTACTCTAGTCCTCAACAATAACAGTGCAATAACTGAAGAATAAGAATAAAATCGAAATTGTTGCTTATCATTATTTTTATTTTTCAACTGATTGGCTTCACACATTAGAAATAACGGACCACTGAACTGAACTATGAATGAAGAGCTGAACACTAGTGACAAAGAATTGAGATGAGAGAGAGAAAAAAGCGATTGCAATAAGCTCGGCTATGCCGACCCTAAAAATCAACCATGGAGGTAGCCTAGCGGGGGTTCAAAACCATACTGGAAATCGAGAAGACGTAAAAAATAAAAAAATAAAAAAAACAAAAAAAAACAGTCGAGTCGTGACAGTAATTTTTTATGGGTGCCGTAGTTATGTGCTAAGGTTTGTTGCGTCAGATACTTACTTTCAAAAAATCAGAACTAACTTGAGCCACTGCAGCATATGTGGGTCATTCTTCAAAAATGTTCATATTCGAGGTATGTTTTTTCATTGAGGAAAGTAGGGGATACATATTTGAACTTTTTCTGATGGGAGTCGTTAAGAGGCGTTCTGTATAACATATTGATAAGATTGGGCCGACAGTGAGGGGATTCTGTATTTTGATAGCAATCAAAATGATGAATGCAATGTTGAAAGACAATAGCGAACAAAAAGTGTTCTGCCGTCGATTAGTAGATTCCAAAACAAAAAATTATATGGAGAGTTGATAAAGGCATACTAACCCATTAATTATATGTAATTATTTTTGGATGAGGAACGTCTATCGTTGCATAAAGATGACCATGCCGAAGGACACTTTTTTTTTGTAACTCTAAATTTTAGATTATAATATGCGAATCCTCGAGTCTCATTACAAAAAAAAAAAAAAAAAAAAAAAACAGGATTTGATATGCGGACCGTATTGCTCTGATAGGAATATACAATTTGACCATTAATTGCGACAAAAAAATATTGAAACGCCTGTTTTGTGATTGGTTGAAAAAGAGCCATGCCGATGGACAAAAAATCGAAGGATAATTTTCAAAGCTGGCCATACTGACTCCTACCTGTGAAGATGCGATTTCAATGTTACCTTGTGATTCCTTCATCCATTTAAAGTAGCATTACATTGTCAATTTGTTCTGATATACAGCTTGAAAATTTAGGAGAAAAAGAATAAAATAATAATGAAAATCGTTCCAGGGACAGCCATACCGATGGAAATTTGAGCATATCTAGTTCAATTTTGACTCATTACAAGTAGATCAAATTTTCTTCTGAAAGCTTGAAAAAGTAAAACTAAGTCATATCTATCAACACAAAAACAAAATGGCCGTATCATTAATAGCTTGTGAGATAACCGCTAGGGACTGAAATATCATTATTTTCGAAGAATAACCCATATAACAATAAACCAAATTACTATGAAAATTATATGGAAAAATGGCTCCAGCCGGTTCCAAAATCTTGCATGCACATTTACTGTCACAAATAATCGGTTCTGAAAGTTGGTCAGTTTTCTCCTAAAGTGATCGTTTAAGTCATTTTTGAAGAAGTTTTTCCTTCAAATTGTATACATTTTACAGACTATGAAGAAAATTATGTTTTTCTTCTATTTTGTGCTTCCGCTGTGCAGTGTAAATGAAATTGAAATTAAATTTTCCAGTAGATTGTAGCGAAAATTTCCAACGCAACTCTAGCTTTTCAGTTGTGTCCAAAGAGGACAATGACTGAATATTATAAAACAACTGAAGACCTGATTCACGAAGTGCTCTTAGTCTAAAATTACCAAAGTCGGTTTCTTGGCGCTATCTGACGGAGGTCATTACGCATCTCCTAGATATTGCAGATTATTTTCTTCTTACGTGAAACAGGATAAAACTTTTGGCTACTGAAACTAATAATGTGGTTGTACCTCGAGAGGTCGTCCTTGTAAGAAGTAGTACCTTATCAGGTTTTGTTTTTCATATTGAAGTGGCCAATTTTATCCAGTGGTCTATCGCCTTCAATATGCGAGATGAACCAAATTTGCTCATAACCTTCTTAGTTCTACTAATTGAGAGTAACAAAAGAGGTCATATTCAAATTTTACCTATTTGTGGAATTGAAGGCGCTAAAGTACTTACAATACTTTATCGCTTTATAGCGTCTTTAATATTGCAGATAGGCCAAATTTGTACGTAACTCATTTTGTAGATCTCAATTATTACTACTGTTCAAGTTACATGTGAGTTTTGCCTATCTGTCATACTGAAGGCGCTATAAAGCAACAAAGCACATGAAAGGTCATATTCAAATTTTACCTATATAATACTTTATCGTTGTATAGCGCCTTGAATATTGCAGATAGGCAAAATTTGTACGTAACTCATTTTATAGATCTCAATCATTACTACTGTTCAGGTTATATGTGAGTGCCTATCTGCCACACTGACGCTATAAAGCGACAAAGTATTGCAGATGCTTTAGCGCCTGCATTTCATCGATTTCGTTGTCGTTTCTGAATATCACTAGGGATATTCTTCCTCTTTTTATTTGCTCTCACCCGAGCCCTGGAACCGCCCCTTCGAGCATTACCACTGGGGTGCATTTCATAGATAGGCAAAATTCGTATAATATGAGCTATTTAAAGTTCGCAATGAATACTATTAAAAATGTTCTGTAAAAAGGTTGCATAACCTGCATTTTAAAGGTGCTGCGTAACATTCAATTTTCTGCCCTAATAGTACATAACTTCATTCAAAGACAAATCCTTCAGCAAAAATTTGCAAATTAAAAAAAAAATTCAACATTTTTCCCCCATCAGAGGCAACTTTTCAACTTGTTCACACCCAAAAATTCGAAACATGTTTCTTGGGCTATGTATGACGATCCACCCTATTACAGACACCTAGTTGGTCAACCTCAATTTCGCCGCCTTACGACGAAGAAACGTGAATCACAACGTGTAACTCGTCCGGAGCGTCGGTCATCGCAAAGTGACTACGATATTAGCATTTCAATTTATTTGTAATTAATTTTTAAGAATGCCGGTGCTCTACCTACTGCCACTGCACTGTGACTATCAACGTTACGCGCACACACGAAATAGGCTAAAATTTATGCATACTGTACACGTTCGTCGGTTACTTCCTTTTTGTATAAATAGCGACCGGCGTTAATGGGTTTCGAAGACTTTCCTTATACAAAAAAAGCAAACACGTCGTATACACTGCAACCGGGTCATTACACCGGGTAACTTTTTATCCATTCCTAATATATAGTAGGCTATAGTAATATTTATTATTGTAAGCTGCATACGGGAAGAAACGGTAAACGTAAAGGTGGCGGTGAAAACATAATATCAACGCACAATTCTCGACCGCACTTCTATCACTGAATTTGTATGAAGTTATATGTACTGAGACGAAAACAGACGATCTTGCACAAGATGTAAAGTGAAACTCTTCTCTCTCGCTCGCTCCGTCGAGACGTGCAGAAGGGTTGGAGCCCTACGAACGGAACCGGCGCAAAGAACAAGCCTTTGGGGAGGAGAAAGGTTAGGCGTGTCGACACAGTGAATCTCAATCAAAATTAAAAAAAAAAAAAATTACTGAAAAACTACTGGAACAAATCTGTTGATCAGTAGTGCAGTAGTATTTTCAGCGCTACTGAACACCAACTGACCTAGTAACTTATCATCTATCCATTGCTCATGACTGAGCGCTCGGTGACCCGCTTCCAACCGCATCCAACAGATGTCTAGTTTAGTCGTTTCCTCCATTTGGTCCGTCCTTCTCTTTAGTGACCTCCACCTCAACCATTTCCCTTCAAGTTTTCCTTGTACCACCAACTTCTCCAGGTTATCGCCATGCCTCCTGGTGATATGACTGAAGAATTGCAATATCCGGCGGTAACAGGTGGATGAGAGACGCGTTTGTGTGGTCAACTCTTGAATTATTGATGCGTTTGTCCTCTTGGCCGTCCAGGGAATTCTCAGCATCCGTCGGTAGACCCACATCTCCAGGGCGTTAATCCGTCTTCTATCGTCGGCTGTTACTGTCCATGTCCCGCAGCCATACAGGAAGACCGGAAACACCAAGGTCTTTACTAGCTTAAGCTTTGTGCTTTTGTTTACTCCTCGGTCCCTCCGTATTGACGTGAGCCTAACTGCGGCTTCGCATGCGAGGATAATTCTTCTTCGGATTTCACCTGAACTTCCGCCCCCAGTGTCCGCCATTGAATCGAGGTATACAAACCGGTCCACCGTGCCGATACCTTCCAGCGCGTCTGAGGGCGCGAGTTTGTTAGCGCAATCGACTGCCATTACATTTATTTTCGTACTGTTAAGAGTGAAGCCATATTCGTTACTGTTTGCTTCAACCCGGTCCAGAAGCTGTTCCATCTCTTCTCTTTTAACGAGGCGTCAGGACTGGTGTCATCTGGAAAACGAAGGTTGCTGATGGAGTAACCTCTTGCTCGTATTCCGCCTTTCCATCCACCTAGGCTCTTCCGCATTGTATCTTCCCCGTAGATATTGAAGAGGATTGAAGATAAGATGCAACCTTGCCTGACACATTTTACTGTTTGAAAACTTGAGAAGTGTCCCTCTTGGAGTCGTACGACCGCACCGCTGTCTGCGTAGAGATTTCGGATAAGTACAACGAAGTGTTCGGGGACACGCATCTCTACAAGCACCCGCCACAGCTTACCCCAATAGACGTAATCGAATGCTTTATTATAATAGAGGAAGCACATTACCACCGGCACTTTTCTATGATTTGTCTGACGTTGTGGATCTGCTCCCTGGTGCCTCTCCCGCGGACAAACCAGCATGTTCTTCTGGTATCTGGCAGTCGAGGTAGTATTGGAGCCTTTCATGGAGGACATTGAGCATAACTTTTCTGGCGTACAATATCAGGAATATGGTGCGGTATTTCTCACATTTCTTGGTGCTTCCTTTCTTATGGATTGAGATAAACACAGACTCGGTCCAGTCATCTGGCCACATGCCCGTCTTCCCAATCTCATCACACATCCGTCTCATTATTGTGATGCCCGTCTCGCCAGTGGTCCTCAGCATCTCTGCGGTGATGTCGTCCGCACCCGGCGCCCTGTTATTTTGGAGTTCGTTGATTGCCTTCCTCACTTCTTCTCGTAAGATTGGCGGTTCTTATTGTGTGGGGATTGGCGCTCTCTCAAGTCTAGCCTCTAGGCTGATGTACAGATGTTGGCAGTACCGTTTCCATCTATCCCGTTTATCTTCGTTGAAAGTGAATAGATTGGCATCTTCATCTCCAATTGCCCACAGTCTTGGCTTGAAGGCTCTTGTAATTCTCCGAATTTTCCTAAACATTGACGCCGTCTCGTCTTGTTCCCCATGTCGTTCTATTTGCTCACAGATTCCCTCCAGGAAGGTGTTCTTGTCCCTCCTACATTCTCTTCGAATCAGTGTTGAAAATTGCCGATCCGCCAGAGTCTTCTGTTTTCCTTGGGACTTGAAGTGTCTTCTCTTCTCCACCAGGTCGATTGTTTCTCGGGAGAGCCAAGATGTTCTTCGTTTTGTCTTTTTCCTTTTGCTTATCACTTCCTGGACCGTATCCTGTGACTGTCCAACTCTCTGTATCCGGTAGTTTGCTTTCAATGAGTGTTTGGGAAGTGCGTAATTCTCCTTCATCTTCAAGTCGGATTGGCCTGTCTCGGCGTCGGACTGCTTTTACCAACTTCAGCTTCAGCTCCAAACAGAGCAGTTGAGCAGCTGGTGATCGGTGTTGCAGTCTGTCCCCGAATGCCTTTTGATGTTTTTGACCGCTGATTTCCATCTTCCTCCTACAAGAACGTAGTCGGTCTGATTCTGATGTTGGCCGTCCGGTGAAGTCCACATATACAGTCTTCTTGGATGTTTGAAGAAAATGTTGATGATAATCAGGTTGTTATCTTGGCAGAATTCGATTAACTTTTCTCCGCACTCATTTCTTTCGCCTAGTCCAAAGCGGCCGACCGCTCTGCCTGGCGTTTCTTCACATCCTACATTGTCATTGAAGTCTTCAGTCGTTAGTATAAGGTTGCCACGTGGCAAGGCGTGTATTTCTGGTCCTCTTCATTGGCCTTTGATGTTGGGGCGTAAGCCTGGATTATGTTAAGACAGGGGTCAGTGTTCCGTAGTGTGACCATGATTAGATCGTTAATTGGTTTGAAATTCGTCGCAACGCTCCTGCACGAGTCGGAGTCGCTTCCAGAGTCGAAGAGGGTGTTTCCAGATGAGGTATGAAAATGGCCTGTGTTTTTCAAATGAGTCTCCGCTAAGCCTAGGATGGTAATTTTGCATCTGTTTTGTTCTCGCTTGATAATCTGCAGCTTTCCCGCAAAGCCGAGTCCCCGGATGTTCCATGTTCCTACTAGGCGCGTCAAGTTCGCAATTGGGATAACTTTTTCATTTGCAGTTGCTCCCCTTGGAGATCCGAGCGGGGAGCTATTTAGGCCTACAGAACATATAACGGCAAATGAAATCATGGCGGGTTTTCTTGGGATGAATACTTGCAGTGATTTCCCGTTGCGTACGTTGAAGTGAACATTGTTTGTACCAATGTCTTTGCATCCTGTAAATCTATAAGCGTGTGATATTATTCAGACAAATCAATCATAGGACGTGCTATGTATGTCGTATGCGTAATTATTATCAAGCGAACAGAGAATCTACTAGCGTGAATATTACGTTGTTTTCATTCCTTTAGAAGTGGATAATTGTTCGCTAATCATTTAATAGAGTCGGCTAGGGGTAGTGTTGGTGTTTCATCTGTTGATCAATTGCCCTTCAGAAATTAGAGATCGGATGAAATCTTGAAGTGCGAATGATGTGGAGTCTGCAGCTTCGCAGTCTGAAGCCTTTTGAATTTATCATGTGCTGTTAGTGTGTGTGTAGTGTCATCCCAATTACCTGTCATCTATCAGCTCGTATATTCAGGAACAAAAGACCTTAAACATGATTACTAATAGGTCTTTTTCCTGATATCTTTTCCAACGACCACCATTAAGAGATGGCTAGTCTCTAGTTTTTGAGTAGAGAGCCGACCCTCTTCCTGCAGTTAGCTGCTTGTTTCTTCTGGCCTTGGTTTGCTGAGATCGAATAATCGCTTTGGTTGACAAAACCGAATCTCTCTGATTCTTTTGTTCCTTGGCTCAATTTGTTCATCTTGCACTGACCTTGACTATGGTGGCGTGTCCGCCTGGGAGAACCCAATTTGGTAGAAACAAGTCTTCGTAAATTGTATCGTATACATATTTTCTACGTCATGCGTGTAAATTGCGAAAGAACGAGCTGAATTTTTTCATCTGGTAATGTAATTAAGATTTTCGCACCGTTTTGTTAATGACCTTGTGCTCGTTCTCAGTCTGATAGTAACGCGACTTTGTGGTTAACACCCAGTAAGAACTTCATTTGGTTATTTGAGGAGAAAACAACAGCGCCGGTGTGGTGCACGAACAATGTGAAACTAACTTATCCGTGTCAGTTATTGGGTGAGGCAATATCATCATTTATAGGTCTAGTCAACTGATCAGTCGTCATGTACGCATTTTATGAAACAATTTACTTACAGTTGTCACAATCTCATCAGAGACAGAGATGAAGTAGTATTCCTGGGGGAGAGGATGCTCACGTTTTAAGAAAGGAAAAGTGATATTGAGGAGCGTTGCTTCTCTGGCTCCCAAGACCCTCGAACTCCGCTATTGGGTACCGCACTTATTATACACCGCATTCATAGCTTTAATTTTGGCTTCTATGTTAGTAAGCTGTTTCTCCCGTTCGCACAGGGGGTTGAATGCTAACTTGAATCGACCTAATTGAAGTATCAAAAAAATAATCGAGATGATATTTTTATCATTCGAATATTCGCGTCCGTCTGTGGTGAACCCGAATTCCAAGTACAGCCGGACGCGCTTCCTCTTCACTCACCCCTCACCTCCTCGTCTTGGTACGTGTGGAGACGCAGGAAGGTGGTGACGGCGTGATACTTGAAAGGGTAGTTTCTGGGGCCAGTGGTGCGGTGGCTGGGGAGCTACTTTAGCGTGCATGCATCGCAATACGCTTCATCAAGTGTGTAATCTCGAATATTGTATTACATCTTCATGTAGTTTCGTTAATTATCCTGAAAGCATAGCGACGAGGAGTCTTGGGGGATTTGTCCTTCCTCGGATCTATTGGAAGCCTCACCCCCAGAAATTTCGTGAACACATGGATGATGGAAGAGGTAGTGTCACGTTACATACGCCAAGTTTTGATTTTTCACAGCCCCGCTCCACTTGTGGATGGCTATTTGCGCTTATGCCCGACGTCGGTCTTGCCGAACTTGGGGCCCAAGGACTTTTTGCAAGAAAATGTGTTCACTTTTAAAATCTCAAAGCTCCCCGTGGAGATATTTTTCCCGTAATGCTTCGTATTAATGGTGGGAACCGGCAGGGAGTATTCGATGATTTAATGTTTTACGAACAAATTCTCAGAGATGTTGTGGTATTTGACAGGCTAACATTCGAGGACTCAACGTTATATCAACATTTTCAACTAATCAAATACTAAATCTTACAATAACAGATTCTAGAAGATTAATCTTGTATATTAATATTTCTGAGTGAATTAGTCGGGCGAAATCTATTAAACCGGATCAATTTCGACGAGTCTTGACAAATCAGTCAGATGCCATATCCGTTGCCGAATATTCCTGGGCAGGATTAGTCGGGGTAGTTTGCCCTTGCTTTCCCCACGGTTTGTTGCGTTAGAGTTTGCCATCTCTGTGCCGGGATGTGTGCAGCCTCAGTTCACTTACTAGCTATGTATTTGCACAACGTTAAGTAAGCTGTCTACGACGTGCACACGACGGTCTCAATCTTTCAGATCTGGTAGTAACATGCCCTGTGATTGTAATGCCTTGTTCGTTTGAACTGGCGGGGTTAGAGGACGCGTTATCTTTCACCTCGATTGTGACTGTAGTCGCTGTGTTCGCTAGGATGATAATGGAGGATATTCGAATATCACTAACTTTCCGGCATTGGTAGGACTCGAACCCGAGTTGCGAGGCGGGCATGTTAACGACTCGGACACATAGCGGCTCTTGACTAATACTAAATGCTGTATACTGTGTCCTGATAGAGAGTCAGAATGAGATGCAGAAAGGTGCAAGCGACGCCGAACAAATTTTAAATAAGTTTAAATAACTTCTGTGATTTACTAGTCTTAAATACGCCCTTAGGAAATCCTTATCAATCGACAGACCTGAAGTTTTGAGACTAGAATTTGCACTATAATCGCTGTGTGACCAAGTGGTAACGTGCCCGCTTTTCAATCATCGAGTCTCAGGTTCGAGTCCCGCCAACACCAGAAAGCTAGTGATATTAGAATACATCTGACATCTCCTGGTTAACACAGCAACTACAGTATCAATTGAGGTAGAAAACATAGCGCGTCCTGTAACCTCCACCAGTTCATACGAATGAGGCATTACAATCGCAGGGCATGTTACTACCAGATCAGAAAGGATAGGTACTGTGCGTGTGCTTATCGTGGACAGTTTACTCAGTGTTGTGAAACACGTGGCTAAACTCTGGTCCAGTTAAGAGTCATAACTGGCTACCCGCAATACACATCGATATATCGGTATTTTAAAGTTGGAGGGGAAAGACGAGTTCAAGAACACGTTATCAGCGCCGTGAAAAAATTATGTTTCTTAACTGGACCAGACTTTAGTAAGCGAACTGCGATGGCTTTTTGGCACAGAGAATGAAACACAACCAAACCGTAGCGGAAGTAACAGCAGACTAGTTTGACTAACCTGCCCAAGAGAGTCGCACGTCAAAAACCGCGACCGGCGTCAGCGTCCGGCATCGAATATTGGCACCTGAAGAAGAAAATCATCACCGATCACCTCACTCCTTCCTTCGAGATTTTTCCTAAAAAATGTAAAAAATTTCGTTAAGTTTCTGACCTCCCTCGAAAAATATCAAACAACAGTTGGCAACACTGGCCCGACGTTTAAAAGATCTGTTACAAGTCCTTAAGAAGTCTAAATGAGTTTAACGAATCTTAACCGATTCTGAATATTGAATAAGTCTGTTGATGATGAATCTTGACAATGGTGTCGGGACGGGGGTACAGGAATGTTTTGTACCCCTATCAAAAAATTATTTTAGGGAGGGTTTATAAAATATAATTTGTGCCCCAAAAACATCAAAAACTATTCAGGAAGTTTGTAAAATAGTACTTACAGAGATTTCAGAGATGAGACTTGAAAATTTTTCGCTTGTCAACTCAACTTTCTTAAACAAGAAATTCTTACTTTTATTTTTGCTTGTCGGTGCAAACCCGACGACACTGAATCTTTGCAAAGTCTAAATCAGTGTTCCCAAGTTTCGACTGTGCCAGAATGATACTTAGAAGGCAATGGCGTGCATTCCAGGCAAGCAAGGTAAGCGTCGCTTACCCTGAAAATTTCCGAGAAAATAAGTTTTAATGTACACTATCAACTTCAACTTTTTACAAATAGAAGATAGTGAAACATTGAGCAAAACAGCGACCGTATTGACTCTTACAACGCTTACCCTTATACACTTGAGTATATAATAAATTCACAGGAGAGTGAGGAGATAGTTGAGACGTATATTCGTATAAACCAGCGAGGTATGCGTCGGGATCTAACGCTTCTTTTCCATACTGCACGCACTACACGACTTGTGCTCCTCCTCCGTGTTAACTACCAACACAAAAACACACTAGCATGTTCTACGCGATGAAACCTGTGCGTTTGGTTGCGTTCCGGCGCTTTGAGTCAAGCTTGGCTCGGCTTGGCTACACACGAACGTTGAAGTTGAGTGTAAAACACGTCATTGATGTTTTTTTTGCTTACAAAATGTGTATTTGAAATTTTATTGAAGAGCCGTTTTTACGACTTACTCTTAATGAACAATTAAACATTATTAATGGTTGCAAGCCGAAACCAGAAATATCATTTTTGAAAATTGAGCAAAAGAAAGATGGTTCGATTTTTACTGGACATTTCCACATATTGCAATATGAAAACATTTCGTGGTTAATCAGTTGTGAAGGTGGTGGAAAACTGTTTTGTTCGCCATGTCAATTCAGGGACGTACCGATAGAGAGGGGCAACTCCCCCTCACCCCTGTAGGAATTTGTCGCTCAGCAGTTGGGAAAATTTATCATATTTCAGTCAGGCGGAGTTAGGAAAATCCAACAAGTTGGTTATTTTTTTCTTTCTTTGATACTTGGGAATTGAGTAGAGAGGTTGGAAAAATCCAACAAGTCAAAGGTTTTTTTTTCTTGTTTTTTTTTTCTTCTTTACTTTGATGTTTGGGAATTCTGAGTTGAGTCAGTTGGAAAAATCCTACAAGTCGGAAGGTTTATTTTGTTTCCCCCCTCCGCTCCAGGAAAAACTCTTCGGTACGTTCCAGTGTCTATTATTCGTCACAGAAAAGAATAAATGCATATTTAATGACCCTACACAGGGATACGACAACTTGAACAATTTGATCAATGCTGTTTTGTAGTAGCATTTTTCATACTTTTATTTTGATTTTTACTTCACCCTTACGCTTATCGCTTACCTCCTAGAAAAACTCACCGCACGCCACTGTTAGAAGGGTTTGAACTGATCTTCAATTTCAACAGATTCTGGCTGAGCGTTAACGGTTCCGGCCATGGAGTCAGAATAATATTTGAATGATACCGAATGAGTCAAATTGTGAGTTTGAATCAGTTTTTATGAGTCTGCACAGGCTCTCAGTGAGTCTTGATAATTTTCAACCAGTTGAATGAGTCTTTGAAGAGTCTGAAGGGAGACCAAACTGAACAAAATTTGAATGGACTCCATAAGTTCTTGGGGAGTGTGGATACGTTTTGCCAAGTCTTGTTTTGAACGTATAATAAATCGGAACTGAGTTCAATAGGCGTTCAAAGTCTGAAAGATGTATCATGATAGGAATGCTTCAAATAAGTCTTAACGAGCCTCAACTGCGTCTTATTAGATCTTGAAACCATCTAACCATCAGCCAGTTGGATGATCATTTTTATTTTGTTTTATTTTACAGCCATTTACATATAAACCGAATTTCGCGTATTTGTTACAAATTTAACGCGCCCATCTTCGGGCATAGGCCTCCCCTACTCGTTTCCACCGGTCCTTGACCCTCGCATCCCTCCCCCAGGCAATTCCGGCATGTTGCCTAATTTCGTCAACCCAGTAGATGGCAGGTCTCCCTACGTCCCTACCTTTCTTTTTCCATCCCTGGGTATCCAGTCCAGGACTTTCCTTTCACATCTTTTACCTTCCCCCCTGGCAACATGTCCAGCATAGTCAAATTTCAGTTTCTTCATTACATATCTACAGTCCCTAACCATTGATTTTGCCCTTACCCATTTATTAGACTCCGATCATTGCGCTCTCCATTGCCAACCGAGTGCTGCTTAATTTTTTATTTTGATTTTCGGTTGTGGTCCAAGTTTGAGATCCATACAGGAGTACCGGTAAAATGCATGACTCCCAAATCTTCTTTTTCATTTCAAGTGGTATTTTACTTTTGAAGACATTTTTTAATGTCCAAAAGCTTTTCCACGCTTGCGTTCTTCTTTTTACAATTTATTTCTCTGACTTGTCTTTAAAAAAGATAATTTGTCCCATGTGTGTTGGGCTATCTTCGACTCTAATTTTGTTGCCGTCAATCACTATGTCTTGACTGAATTTTGTGTTGGATAATAATACCGGTTTATTCGTATTTATAGTTAATCTCACTTGGCCACATTGTAGGGTTAGTTCGTTTACCATAGTTTGCATACCATGGTTTCATACTGTATAATTTATTCTAAAGTTGAAATTTTCATTAAACATTAGTTCTAAGACCACCCTTCTCCCTCTTTCCCTTCTCATCTTCAGTAAAATTGGGATCCGAGACTGATGAACAGGTAGACCACCTGAAATAGAGAGAAAGGGTGGTGCTCAGTGAGGGGATAGAATCACAAAGGGATCAGGGGTTGTACCCCAACATTCAGTAGTCACCTTGAAAGCCTTGTATCATCTGCCTTAATATTTGAAAATTTTAGTCAGAACTAAAACTTGGTATGTTAGACGCGGGGTATCTCCATATTCATTCATGGTTATTTTTTATTTTTTATTCCCCTTGTTTTTCTGTTATATTAGTCACACTCCTGAATCGGCCATTGAGCTGTGATTGAAGGACTTCTAGTTGAAATGAAAAATGTATTATCTCCGTAAGTGCAGGTAAACCATTTAAATTGGCGAAGCTCACGGGAGGCTAGCGAGTATCAAAGTAATGCAAAAAACTCTTTTGATCGTATAATTTATCAATTTTTTCGTTTGGGGGGGGGGCTGTCTGAGGACTTGAGGGTGCAAGCCTTTCTCCCTGTTTGCGACTGTGATATTCTCCCTATGACAGTCCTTTATGGAAAATAGGTAACATGATTTTTTTTTTAATGAATTTTGAATTATTGGAGCATTCGTTCCAAGATTCCCCTATAACCTGACGCAGGCCCGATCGGGGTAATTCCGGGATGGTGGTGCGGTGTCCCGGTGCCAGTTTGGCGCGCGTGCACCGCCATACGCCTCACTATCGTCATCAATTCGTTCAAAGATGTCACGAGTGATCGAGCTGTTGTTCGGCTTCCACCGTTACTTCAAATCGACTTGAGACTCCCAATAAGTAGGGTGGTTCACTCTTAGTAGCAGAGACTGTAGCGTCCTCGTGGATCGTAAAATTGACTCTATCGAAAGAATTCTTCGAGATTGTATTACTGTATAAGGAGATGCTTTTTGTTTCCTTTGATTCTTAGCTCCATTCCCGTAACTCGTGTCTTCAGTACCGTGATTGTCAAGACATCAGAGCAGTAGCAGATCCAAAGGCAACCAGTCGGGTCGAGCGCGATTTATCCTATGTTACTCAAGATAAAATTGTCTTTCTCCTTTTTACCTTATACAGGATGAGATTTCTTAGTCGCTGGCTCCTCCTAAGTGACACTGTTTGACACGTTCAAGATTACTCAACACAAGAGGGACGTACCGAAGAGTTTTTCTGTGGGAGGGGTGAAGTCCCCACTGATTCAATTCAAAATTCTCAAGTATCAAAGCAAAAAAAAAAACGAAGAAAAAATTTTGAATTGTTGAATTTTTCCAACTCCCTCTGACCGGAATGGTGATTTTTCCCAACTGCTGAGAAAAAAATTCCTACGGGGAAAGCTCTCCCTCCCCCTACCGGTACATCCCTGCTTGACACTCAGTCTAGCAAATCACACATTGTCTGAATGCCTCTACTACTTCAGATACTCGGTTTTTTTGCCTTAGGCCCGCATGGTTACAATTTACCATCCGTGGTAACTGCTATGGTTGCCGCTCCCCTCCGCTGGAAGTATCACTTTGCGTCTTATGTTCGTACTATAATTCTCACCATCTCTATGAAGGTTGATTAAAATATTGGCATCTAACAAATTAATTTTATTTTCAGTTGAAACGTACCTGAGTCCAGTGGAAACACATTGTACGAATATAGATTATTTCATACCAGACACTGAGAATCGAACGAAAGACTTCAACGACTACGCTATGACCCGACTGCGTAAGTACAGATATATATTTTATTTTAAGTTATACACTTACCTACAGGCGCATAGATACATCAAAATTTGAGGGGAGGTGAAATTTTTCAAATGCCGGATATGATGAAATTCGTTGCAATGTTTTGAAAACCATAATTTTCTTATTTTTCGACCTACTTTATTTGCTGGGGGGGGGTAACCCCTAACCCCCCGGCATCTACGCGCCTGCCTACCTAGATGATTATGTATGATTCGTTGAGGTCCACCGAGTTCCATCGATAATTTGGTCACGTCAGCGAGTGTTCTACCACGCGCCTGACCGACTCAGAGCAGTAGCAGATCCAAAGGCGACCAGAGGGGCCGAGCGCAATTTATCCTACCTAAGAGTTTTCCTGGGGGGGGGGGATTGAAAGTCCGAACTGATTCAACTCAAAATTCTGAAGTATTAAAGAAAGAAAAAAAAAAAAACCTTTGAATTGTTGAATTCATATTTTAATAAAGAAATGTTGCCAATCTCGGATCCCACGTCGAGAACCCCAGGATATCGTAAGGGCCTACTTTCTTAGTTTTTCCGCAATAACTTCTCAACCATAAGTCGCACTGCTGAAGTGTAAGAAGCAAAATTATTCTGCTCTAAATTTCTTGTCGAAGTGATTTCTTGCAATTTTTTGTATCTGTCTTAGAATCTCCAGAAACTGGCCTAGGGGTGTTCGAATATGGCCGGGTGTAATTCGGCTACAGCCTGAAGGCGATGTACTGAGGAATAGTGATTGTGTTGATAGTTTCAGAAATGATGACACCGTGACGTCACAGCCAAACCACTTGATAGGAAGTTTAAGCTAGAAGTACATAATAGTATATAGAGGAATACCGTCTCAATGCATTTTTCTCGAAAATCGTGAGTTAAAATGAAAATATCCTCAGGACATCATTTGTAGCATTTTAAATCTTCTTTAATATGACACCAACCGCAACGAAGTCCGATTAGAACTTTTTTTTGCGTGTATTCTTACGTAGTTACAACTAACTTCAATATCGGTGACGTCATTTCTGAAACGATCAGTAGTGCTTGTGACTAATAGACGACTATGATAGCAACATGTAACACGACTATGATTTCCAAAAAAATTGGTTGTGTACAGTTTTCATTTGTAGCCCTCCCCTTCCGGCATTCTACATGTCGAAGCCTTCCCCACCTTATGTACCACAATCTGCGAGCATGAAATCCATATTGAAATTAAATTCAGCAACCCAGAAATATTTGTGAAATTATATCAGTGGCACATTTGACCTTCATACAGTCCCATCCCAGAGTATCTCAATTCTCTGGTTCAGGTGAAATTAATGCGGAAATTGGATTCAGTGACTCTGAAGTCCTATGAAACAGTATTTATATTGCATTTAATGATGAATTTACCCTCCCCCTTCACCCAGTCTCTGGGATACCACATCCTTCTATAAGAAATTTTACTGATATTAAAATCAAATTTGGCAATGCGAATTATCTTTGAAACGATATATTCTATCTATATATTTAAAATATGTTTGAAAAACTGGGTTCTATGAAATTCAACACCTATATCTCAGGCCCTAATTATCGCACAATGCTGGTTAAGGTCTTAAAACACTCAGTGAATCAAGCTCCTTATGAATCTTTTTTGATCCCACAAATCCGTTTAGTCTGAGGAGAGTTATGAGGTAACAACCAACTCAACCTCACTACTCACACGCATTTCTTCCACTCATTTGTCCATTACTCACGAACTACTTGACCTACAAAGTTCATCTGAGTCTAAGTGCACTCAGTGAAGCAACATCTTTCATATGATTTTTTAATCACTCAAATCTGTTCAGTCTGAGGAGAGTGATGCGGTAACAACCAACTCAACCTCACTACTCGCGCGCACGCATTTCTTCTACTCCAGATGCAGGAGAAAAACAATTCTCAGAATTCTTGCTGCAGATTGGTAATGGTACTTTCCCTCATTCTGGCTCTGAAAATGGGGGCATTATAGAATTACCTGCAAGCATAATTTCTCAGGACATTATAAGAAATGTCTATGATGAAAAGTTTGACACTCCAGAGGATGTCCTAAAATTTTCTAATGTTGCAATTCTGGCACCAAAGAATGATCGTTGTCAGAAGATCAACAACAAGATTTTGGACTTGATTCCTGGAGAAGCCAAAACCTACACAAGCGTGAATAGACTGATCAGTGAAAATGACAGTGAAATCCTGCAATTCCCTGTTGAATTTCTGGATAGTCTGGAGTTGACAGGTTTACCACCAAATAAATTACACTTAGTTGGTGCGATTGTTATGTTACTACGTAATATGAATGTGGCGCTTGGACTGCTGAATGGGACACGACTAATTGTGAGAAACATCTACACGAATGCACTGGATCTAGAAATAATAACTGGGGTGGAGTGCGGTCGAAGGATATTACTCCCAAGAGTGAACCTGTCGCCAGCGGATTCCACCTTGCCTTTTTTATTCAAAAGGAGACAATTTCCAATAAAGTTAGCCTTTTGTATGACGATCAACAAGGCCCAGGGACAGACGCTGGAGAAGGTTGGGATATATCTACCCGAGTATGTCTTCAGTCATGGACAGTTATACGTAGCTCTGTCGCGGACAACTTCGTTTAATAATTTAGAAATGCAATTACAACCTGGAAGCTATACAACTGCAAATGTGGTGTGGAAGGAGGTCCTATAATATGATAACTATAAATTTTTGTAATTTTTTTTTTTAAATATATAGAATAGAGATATGTGGTGCGCTGCTGGTCCATGTTGTATTTCATGAAAAATTTCACACTCTCTCCTACGTGCCGCTGTTTGCCAATTATCAGAAATGAGTTCAGCAACCCTTGAAATCCCTAAAACATTGTCCATATTGCATGTCATGAAAAATTTGAGTTCCGTCCTCTCCCACGTGTCACAGTTTTGAATCTACAGCCAAACTATCGCCGACATCGAATTCGCTGATCTTAAAACCTCCACAGCCGGTTTTTCGATTCGGTGATTTGGTGTGGTAGGACGTATGGCGATGCACGCATACCGAAGTGGCCCCTGAGACACCGCACCCCCAGCACCGGAAACTACCCTTTCGGGCATCGCATCAGTGCCGTTCGGTGATTTGAGTTAATCGAAGGTGTAAAAAAGTTATAGTAAAAAAGAAAAACACCGTCACTATTTATGATGCCAAGAAAAACAGAAGAACAGAAATTTCAAAATCTGGTATCTCATAGGAGGGAAGACAGGGAGAAAAATTTTCACAGTTGCGTAGAAAGAGAAATGTAAATATAGGTCCGGGAGAGATTTGTACCTTGTGCCACAATCTACGAGTGAGGGTGAAGTCCATATTGGTATTGAATTCAGCTACTCAGAAAAATTTATTAAATGATATCAATATTATATTTGATGGCCCATTTGACCCTCATATCCTTTGTTATCCTAGAGTACAACAGTTTTCTATTATATTTGATGGCGGCCCATTTGACCCTCATATCCTTTGTTATCCTAGAGTACAACAGTTTTCATGTTCAGGTAAAATTATTTTGGAAATCGGAATCAGTGATCCTGAAAACCTATGAAACGATATTTACCTATATTGCATTTACTCTCCCCTCACCCTTTCCTAGTCTCCTAGATGCCACAACCTTTATAGCAGGGTTTTACTGATGTTAAAATTGAATTTAACAGCCCAAATAACCTTTGAAACGATATCCATGTTGTATTTCATGAAAAATTTTAGTCCACACCCTCTCTCATGTGCCACAATTTTGAATTTACAGCCAAACGATCACGGACGTCGAATTTGGCAACCTTGAAATCTCCATAACTGGTATTTAGATTTGGTAATTCGAGCCAATTAAATATGTAAAAAGTTGTTGTTATAAAAAGCGTCATTATTTATGATGCTAAGAAAAGCAGAAAAATACGAATTTCAAAATCTGGTATCTCAAGGGAGGGGGAGACAGGAAGAAAAAATTCTACAGCTCTGTAGTTAGGGTTGTATAGAAATTGGTCCGGGAGAGATTTGTACCCTTTCGGTTCTCTAAAATCGATGAGACCACAAAAATTTCAAGAATCCTGTTTTTTCTCATCAAGCCTGTGTTGAAAGTGTTGCATTATATCGGCTTATTTATGACTCCCCCTTCCCTGTTTAAGGAAGTTCTAAGAGTGATACAAAAAAATCGCGAAATACCATTTTAATGTAAATTTAGGGTAGGTAAATTGTACTGTTTAAACTTGCAGTAGAACTTACAGTTAAGAAGTTATTGAGGAAAAACTAAGGAAGAAAACACGTATGATATCCGGAAGGGGCTCGACTTGATGGCTAAAGTTGGCTACATTTCTTAAAATATTCCTTAGGGGGGTTTTAACTACAAATGTGTCAAGTGACATCTTTGCATCAAGAAATACAGGGTATTATGCAGCTAGCATCCCGACTGTTGGAGAAATCCTAGACCTGCCTTTGTTCTCGAGGTATCCAGTTTGAACAGTGAAAGTGTGAGACTGTATTTTCAAATGGGTATCTCGGCGTAATAAAATTTTCTTAATTAATGAATAAGGTAAAATCAAAGCGCTGTAAGCTGGATTCTACGATGACTCGGTTCTAAAACAGAAGTTTTAGGAAATGTTTACTCATACATGCAGAATATGGTCATCGATACGAAAAATTGTATGCACGTGAATGCAGATTTATGAGTCATTTTAGAATAGGTATAGCTAATGGACCATGTAAACGCACGAACCTATATACCTACTCGTTCATTAACCATTCTTCTCTAAAATAGGTTAAACTACCAACCATAATTTAATAATAACTTCGTATGCAGCTAAATTTCTCAACGTTAAGAAAAAAATGAATACTTGAAGAGAAAATCGCGATCAGCTTGTACGTATGGCAAGTGGCAACCTCCTGTCGAGATTTTACTTTTTGAATGATGAAATTAGGAGGTATTGCCGAATTACTTTCAATACAAGCACTTAACGAAAACAAATTTTACGATGGCGACCCCGATTAATGATATACTTTTCCATTCTCGCGTGTATGTGTTCGTATATTTCAGCTGTTGTCGTTTATCAGTTATGAAAATGTGGGACAATTGGTCTATAACATACGGGGCACAATAATTCACGTTAAGATATATTTTAAAAATCGTCGAGTGTATGTTGATGACGGACGTTCATCAATGAAGCAGACGTACGAAGTAGTCGAATTGATTTTCTTTTCACGTCTCAACTCAAATTGAAAATGGAAGGCTTACTCGTGAAGTACTGTGTATCGCATTCTAATTTTTGCCCTCAACCCGAGCCCTGGAATCCGCCCTTTCGAGCATTACCTCAGTGACGTCGGGGAGACTGTTATGACTCTCTTAGCCCTCTTCTCTTCTTGCCGAAAACCCGGCCTAGGTCGAAAATGTAGCGAGTTGCTACGTGGGCTCGAACTCGGGACCTCCGGATTCCGAGGCTAGCGCGCTATCCACTCGGCCAACCAGACCCCACTGTTGCTAACTATTGTAATTTATTATTGTTAAATATGGATTTTGAGGCCTCGTACGGAAGCAGATACAAAATGTGATTCAATATTCGCCATCGACGACTCAAAGAATTAAAGAATCCCAATTTCCGTATTTAATTCGATTAGAAAGAAGTTAATATTACTTGCATAAATTAGGTCACTTAATCCTGTGAGCGCGGAAAATTTTTCGATTTTTTTTTTTTCCAAATTTGCTATTTTGGTTGTGACAATATGAATTAGCACGAACGTCTTCCTTCCTCTTAGTACAGTCGAATCAGCCCTTTTACAAAGGTGTACATGAACAAATCTGTTATATAGGATTTTTTTCACACAGTTGTTCAGACTTGCTCTCTAGACAACATACTAAAAGTCTCCAACCAAAATTGAATTTTTGACGATAGGTGGATGAATAATTAATATTATTTAAAAATGTTCTTGACTCGATTTCCTACTGAAAAATTCTCTACAATTTTTTCGTATCTGCCCCAAAAATTGCCGTAATAGGGGGTTGAAAATGAAGCCTTACTTTACAATGCATTATCGCTGGCCTTGTGGGGGGGGGGCACAGTTTCTAACGTTTCTTCAACCCCATTGACTTGAGCAAACAGAAGAGCCCACGACCCGTTTCTCTGAATCACCGTCTAACCATCCCCGGAATTTTTGCCCCCTCCTGTTGTACCGCACTTTGAAAATTGTGTTTCTCCGTGTTTTCAGTATCACAATGGTTTTTATTTAGCAAACTTTCGTTAGTACGAATCATCGAATAGGTTCCGATTGAGCGAGTCTCAGGATCCCAGACTTCGATTATGATATCGATTTGGTGTTAATTCGAAATTGTGATCGGGGGGTGGGGGTGAAGGCTATAAAGTTAAATATATTACAATGTGATTGTCATTTCATAGGTTTATAGAGAGTTACTAAACACATTTCTGATAACTATTTGCCTTAATTCGAAAATGGCGGCACCTAGAGAGAAAGCGAGATTTCAGCTTGAGGATATTGATGAATGCAATATGGATATCGATTCATGGGTTCGTTAGTTGTTGAATTCATTTCTGCTAATTATTTGCTCTCAACATGCAAATAGGGGAACCTGGGGGAAAAGTTGGGGAATTGCTATAGTTTTGATCAAAATCAGGGAACGTCTTCAGAATAATGAGATTTGAAGAATATACACTATCTTCCGAGAATAAATGTCAGCGTAAAACGTAATGATGTATTTCTTTCACAAAGTATTCTAAGAGCTGTGTACTATACTATAGCTGAAGAAACTTCAGGGAAAATTTGGAAAATTAGTTTAGAAAACTGGGAAACGTCAGAAAAAATCATTCTTTAAAAAAAATAGCTACTCTATACTAAAATGATCTCATCTATCAAGATGACTTCATTAGCTACCAAAATAATCTGCAGTGAGTACTTATTAAAATTATCCGTAAAATGATTGTGATCTACAGCGAGTCATGAACCACCAAAATTAGATACAGGATGATATCTCATGATTTGTTAAGATGATCAGTTGAACTACAAAGATGATCTGATAATCTATTAACATGATGCAATGATCTACCGACATGATCTCATGATCTAGAGGTCCTGTCAATCCCTAAAAGGTCCCTCCCCTCCAAACAAAAATTAATTATAATTTTTTTGCAGTCGGACACTATTATCTTATCTTTTTTTTCTCTCTCTCTCTCGCTCACTCTCACTCACTCACTCACTCACTCTCTCTCTCACACACACACACACACACACATCAATTCCGAACATGAAGGGATAAAATTAAAAAAAAAGATTTCAATTTCAATTATTTGATTTTTACAGATAAAACTTGGAAGTCTTCCAAGTGTGAAATTTGGATTTTGGGGCTCAAATTGGGAGTGAATCAAAATCAGCAACCTGAGAACTTTCTCCTTCGGTATACTGTCCCATCTATCTTTATGTTTCTATGTCTTATCTGTAATGAAGGAGAAAGTTGTTGATTTGCCTCTGCAATTTTTGGATTTTTTCTTTATGCCTTATCAGCAATATTTACAAGGTCTGTTTTATGTCTTATCAGATCAGTATGGAAGGAGAATTTCAGGCTGTTTTCTTCGTCTGATCAGTAGGAAAGAAGGAGGTAGCCATCAATAATTTTATATTGGTTAGGCTATCTTAAATCTAATATGTATGTGGAAGTCGTTATGTTTTATCAGCATGGAAAGAGAATTTCAGGCTATTTTAATGCTTTGATCAGTAGGCGAGAAGTAGGTAACCATCGATAATATTTATATCCGCTGGGCTACAAGTATCATGTTGCCGTTGTTATGTCTTGTCATATGTATAGGTAAGTCTCATGTCTGTTGTTATGTCTATCAGTACGGAAGGAGAATTTCAGGCTGTTTTATAGCCTGATCAGTAAGATTGAAAACGGTAGCCATCAATAATATTTATATTTGTTAGGCCACAAGTATAATGTATGTTGCTGTTGTTATGTCTTTTCATGAATATATGAGGAGTTATCTGTCAAAAGGGCGTCCGTTCAATGAATTTCTTATGGAACGGACGCCCTTTTGACAGATAACTCCTCATAGGTATTGGTATGTCTTGTCATCACTATACATATGTACAGGCAAGTCTCATGTCTGTCCTTAGGTCTTATCAGTATGGAAGGAGAATTTCAGACTGTTTTAATGTCTGATCAGTAGGATAGAAAAAGGTAGCCATCAATAATATTTATATTTGTTAGGCCACAAGTATAATGTATGTTGCCGTTGTTATGTCTTTTCATGAATATATGTATAGGTAAGTCTTGTCATCAATATATGTACAGGCAAGTCTTATGTCTGTTGTTATGTCTGATGAGTAGGATAGAAGAAGGTAGCCATCAATAATATTTATATTTGTTAGGCCACAAGTATAATGTATGTTGCCGTTGTTATGTCTTTTCATGAATATATGTATAGGTAAGTCTTGTCATCAATATATGTACAGGCAAGTCTTATGTCTGTTGTTATGTCTGATCAGTAGGATAGAAGAAGGTAGCCATGAATAATATTTATATCCGTTAGGCTACAAGTATCATGTATGTTGCCGTTGTTATGTCTTTTCATGAATATATGTATAGGTAAGTCTTGTCATCAATATATGAGGAGTTATCTGTCAAAAGGGCGTCCGTTCCATAAGAAATACATTGAACGGACGCCCTTTTGACAGATAACTCCTCATATGTACAGGCAAGTCTCATGTCTATCGTTATGTCTGTCAGTATGGAAGGAGAATTTCAGGCTGTTTTAATATCTGATCAGTGGGATAGAAAACGGTAGCCATCAATAATATTTATATCCATTAGGCTACATGTATTATGTATGTTGCCGTTGTTATGTCTTTTCATGAATATATGTATAGGCAAGTCTTGTCATCACTATGTGTACAGGCAAGTCTCATGTTTGTCGTTATGTCTTGTATACAAGTCTCATGTCTATCTTTATGTCTTATCAGTATGGAAGAATTTCTGCGCTGTTTTAATGTTTCATCAATACGAAAGGAGGAGGTAGCCATCAGTAATATTCATGTCGGCACAGTATCATGTCTATCTTACATCTGTCTCTATTCTGAATTCGTTATGTCTTATCAGCAATGTGTAGACAAGTCTCGTGTCTGTCTTTATGTCATATCAGTAGTAAAAAGTAGCTGTCCTGTACTTGAAATGTTTTCGATTTTTCTGATAGGCAATTTCCCTGCCTTTTTTCTCACGGTGATGGCGGAGGCGGATATTATTTCTTTCAGTATACAGGGAAATAGTATAGATTTAGAATTTTTCAACCCTCGTTCGACTGGATAAGCTAGAGACTTGAAATGACCGCGAAGAGTGTACCTGTTCGTATTAAGCAAAGTGCAAAAGTCGCACCAGTTTCAACTCGTGCCGAGCATGTGCACGCCTAATTAAAACGAATTCTTTGCTTAATTTTCTTAATTGCCTTCATTAAATACCGCTTTACCGGTTCACCAGTACGATTATACATTTTGCGCATATATTCGGAGTGACTACGAGTATCTGCCTGATAAGGTGATTCGAATATACGGTACATCCGAACAAATCGATTGATGTAATCTCCTGGCAGGATTGTTAGTCGCGTTCTTTCGCAGTCCTGCCAGTTGGTTTTTACCGCGAAATTGTATTTTACGATTGCAGTCCACAAGTCCACAATATAAATGCGAACCGTGCGGGGTTCTTTTAAATTGACGCAGTCTGGAAAAACAAAAGTTAATTAGAATGTATGAAAATGACTGGCGTATAATTGGGCACGCTCACTCGAGTTCTCGGGGGATCATCTTACCTGCCGCAAGAAAATATTCGCATGACCTTTGCGTAATTAAGCGCTGATGTTGACTGTCATCGATTAATTACATAGACATGGAAAAAGAAGAATTACTCCTGTTCGAGTGTTAGTGTAAAGTCTGAGATTGTTGTAGCTCCGAATTCGACGTAAATAAATGTCGACCTATCATTGTGTGTGCGCCTGAGTGCGGGTTCAATGTATTTTGAAACTTAGTACAGTTTCGAGTTTGCCTTCTTAGAGATAGTCGTATTTTACTTGCGCAAATTAACTGTGTTTTTCTTTGGTGTTCACAGACATGGGTCGTTCGGCGATAGCTCTGTTCATTGTGTCATTTTTTGTTATATTCGTAGCTTTCTGGACCGGAGTCGCCGGTTGCTGGAGAAGATCTCCCGGAAATATCACAGCTACGGCTATCCTAATTTTACTTTCATGTACGTATACGCATTTTGATCTCGTCGTTCAAACCTTTACGCGATTTTGTCTTTTTTTTTTTTTTTTTTTCAAATTTAAGTCGCTGTGTAGATAAGTGGTAACGTGCCCGCTTTACAATTCTTGCATTTCGGGATCGAGTCCAACCAACGCCGGAAAACTAGTGATATTCGAATACTCCCTCTAAAATTTAGCGAACACAGCGACTACAGTATCACCCGAGGTGGAAAACATAGCGCGTCCTGTAACCCCCACCAATTCATACGAGTAAGGCATTACAATCGCAGGGCGTGTTACCACCAGATCAGAAAGATTACTACTGTACCCGTGCACGCCGTAGACAGCTTACTCAACGTCGTGAAACACTTAGCTAGTAAGCGAATTGCGGCTGTCCACTCTTCGGCCCTTAGAAGGGAAACTCTAGCGCAACAAAACCGTGGGGAAAGCAACGGCAAACTACCACGACTAACTTGCCCAGGGCAGTCGCCCATCAGAAACCGCGACCGCCAGCGTCCGGTATCAGATGTGGCGCCTGAAAAAACAAAAACAAAAAATGAAGTGCGGTCCTTGGTCTTGTATTGTAAACGAAACCGAAGTTGACTAACGGATTCGGGTGTGTCACAGGTTTACTTAGCGCTGGTGCCATGGGATTCTGGCATGGAGTCGAGTACTATGAAAAGGAGCGGAGAATTGGCGAAGAATTCTATCAAGAATGGCAACAAGTAAGTAGATGTTTCCGAAATAATAGACGGATTTGGGGAGCCTGGGAAGTAGCAGCTCTGCAGAGAGAGTCAAGTCTGCTTTGGCAAGGGTCTTCGGACAGCAGAAATTTAAGGGCCTCGCCAAGGTCGTATTGTCAGACTTGTATAGAAAATCAGTTCAGTGACTTTGATAATCAACTGTTAAAGAGAGTGCCGGTAGCTGAAATCAGATCTGTAGAGAATATCTGTAAAAAAAATCTTTTTGGCATTTTCATGTCTTTACTTCGGCACACATACCGGGAAAACGTTACTTTTACGCGTTACATTTGAGGAGGAATGAAATAATGATTACTATGGAAATTTATTTTGACATTTTCTTGTCTTAACTTGGGCACATTCCAGCCATGGATATAACACAAACGAGAAAAACGTTACAGTTGAGGAGGAACAAAACGGAGTAACGAAAAGGAATTATCATCTCCATTGAAATTTATTTTGACATTTTTAAATCTTTACTTTGGCACACAATGGAAAAGAGCGTTACTTTGGTGCGTGACGACAAGAGTGTTACAAAAAATGATAATAATAAAACTACTGACTGATGACTAACTGGGCTGACGAACTGGACTAGACTGGAACGGACTGAACTGACTGACTCAACACTTCATTCGCCTGCGAGTACCAGTGTACCACATTCCTTGTATCAGCCTGTATTCCCTTATTCCCTTGCGAGCATCACGTTCCTTGTACCAGCCTGCAAACACTACGCTCTGCTGGTGCATCATCTTGCAGACGAGTCTGCAACCACGGGAGAGCATTTTCATGTCTGCCTCGCAGACTGCGCCGACATGAGAATGTCATTGTCCAGCGAACGTAGCGTCCAAAAAGCAAGCGCGCCAAAAAACATGGAGCCCAACGTGCTCTGCGGAGCGTAGCGGATGACGACATCCTCATATCGGCGCAGTCCGCGAAGCAGTCATGAAAATGCTCTCCCGTGGTTGCAGACTCGTCTACAAGATGATGCACTAGCAAAGCGTAGTGCTCGCAGGCTGGTACAAGGAACGTGATGCTCACAAGGGAATAGTGGCTGATACAAGGAGCGTGGTACTCGCAGGCAAATGAAGTGTTGAGTCCGTCAGTCAATCAGTCAGTCCAGTCAAGTCATTCCTGTCAATTATGTCTTTCCTTTGGCACACAATGGGAAAAGGCGTTACTCTGGAGCTTGACAAAAATTGCGTTACGGGCTGGCTGGCTGGCTTTTCTCTTGATTTTCTGTTTTGCTGCGAAAGCTTACACTCGTGCATTACATCAGTTGAATGTGGGTACGAGCTTGGTTCTTGAGTTGAGTTTCTCAGGAACTCTTGACTTGGTGACTATCCCTCTCCGATGTAGGACAGGTGCGCAAGATTTGACCACTTTGACAATTAATGCTTGTCTGAAGAGGACAGATAAACTAATAGGGCATAGTTTGAGGCACCTAGGAATAATATATCACTTCTGCTAGAAGGAAGAGTGGAGAGAAAGCATTGGGTAGGTCGGCAAAGATTCTAGTATGTTCAGCAGATAATCAAGGATGTCAAGTAAGTGTTATTACGAAATGAAAGAACTTGCACAGATAGAGAGAAATGGAGAGCTGCATCAAAGCGGTCGTAAGACTGATAGCCTTATCATCATCATCATAAAATTAACAGTTGTTATACTCATTTCATAAAGAATAATTTCGTTAAATCCATTTGGAGGAAAAAAAACACAAAAAAAAAAACAAACAGAAATCGATCGAAAAAAGGTTGGTTTCAAAACTTACACTTGCCATTCTAAATTGTGATTACTGGAGCTACTATTCGGGTTGGGATCGAATATCGAAATTTTCATTAGGTTGATCTTCTTTACTACCAACTTTACTGTTCTATTTGTATTTTTTTCTCAAAATATCGTGGCAAAGTGGGCGAGTGTTACTTTGGCCTCCAAACTAGGGATGCTTAGTTTTTTGGAAAAGCTAAAAGCTTGGCTAAAAAGCTAAGCAAAATTATAGCTACGGCTAACGAGTAACGACTATTATGGTCTGAATGGCTAGCTAATGGCTGGCTAACGGTTGAAAAAAAAAATCAGGAGGAAATCATGAGGGCCGGCAACTATTGTGTATGGTAGCGAATGTTGTGCACACATCATACGAGTGAAGACGTACTCCGTTTTGGCCCACACCGCAACAATGAATAGGGCTGCCAGAAATATGCTTAAAAAATAGTTGAAATGGACGCCGTTAAGCGTATCAGAACCAACCGACATTTTTTCGACAAAATGAGTTATTACGTTATTAGTATCGTTGGAAAGAGCGTAAAAAGTAGAATTTTTCAAAATTGGGTCCCCGTTTCAAAAAGTGTACTCACATTGAAGAAAACTTATCAGTAATTGCTATGCCATGTGGACGCTGTTAAGCGTAACAGAACCAACCAACAAAATCTGATTTTTGAGAACACGTGATTGAAAGTTCGAGAACCATGTAGAAACTATATGATATAGCGTTTACTGATTAGCTTTTTCCGACGCGAGTACACATTTTTAAATCGGGGGCCCAATTTTGAAAAATTCTACTTTTTATGCCCTTTCTAAAGATACTAATAATTCATTTTGCCAACAAATGTCGGTTGGTTCTGTTACGTTTAAATGCATCCATAAAGTTTTTACACGGCCCTTGAACTTCAAATCACGTGTTCTCAAAAAACAGATTTTGTTGGTTGGTTCTGTTACGCTTAACAGCGTCCAAATATGCGCCTATTTTATGCCTTTTATGTTGCTAAATATGCCAAAAAATATGCCCTATAAAGTCGAAATATTTCAAAATATTCTACTCCAGTATGTAACCGTGCCCCAAGAAATGTACTTTATGGGTAAAAAACCGGTTTTGAGTTATTCATAATTTCAAAATCTTCAGACCTTTCCCTTTGATTGAAATTTTTTTCAGGTTTCTAAACTGAAAATTCGAAATATGAAATGAAACCACAGACGATATTGTTATTTAATATTCTACAGTAAAATTTTCAGAACACTTCATTTTTTATTACTTCAAAACACGAATTCACCCATAATGTACATTTCTTGGGGCATGATCACATGTGGGTATCGTTTCAGTGGGGAAAATGAGCAGATTATAATGGCAACATTGTTCCCACAAGTTTCCCACGCTAGTTTGTCAAGAATCTTAGCAAACAGTGTTGTCACAACCGACAACTTTCATTTTCTCCAACGTTTATCACATACCAGTGCAGTAAAGTAATAAAAATAAATAAGTACACTCAACGACATAGTTTGGTGAATGTTCAAAAATATGTCCAAAAATGCAAAAATTTAGAACATTTGATAAAATCTCAAAAACAAAGTATGCAACTATATCAAAATATGCAAAAATATGAAATTTCAAATAGAGCTTATTTCACTCAGAATTTCCGGTTTCGCAAAGATATTCTCAAAATGCTAGATTTGATTCACAGAGGAAAAATATGCCAAAGCATAGTTTTGGCAGCCCTAATAACGAATTAAATCATCAACAACCACAACAACAACAACGACAACAACGATGCAATGCTATTTTCATGCGAAAAAGAAAATCACTCGGATTTCGATTTAAGAAAAAGAGCTCGTCTGAAAGGAAATTTTATTTGCTACAAGGCGTATTCTTTTCAATTTTCCGTTAACCGCATTCATTCTCGAGATATTTTGAAAAAACATTAAAATTGTCATAAACTGATGTACTGTACTCTCCCTTTTTGCCCCGTTTTCCTTGTCAGTTTTTCTTCAATCGATGCTAGCGAACCTACAATTTGCCCCGTCCGAATCGTGCTGGAAAATAACGCGACACTCGTGTAACTAATACCTGTGACAAGTCTGAATAAAATCAGTGCATGGAAGCACAGAGACAAAAAAATCAGCACTAAACATTACACCCACTAGAAGAAAAAAGGAATATATATGAAAAAATAATCTGGCAACACTGTGGACTTGTAACATTCTTACGTAAGGTTTAGGATTCGGACTTCCCAGACGGATGGCGCGCTAGCATCGGGCCTTCCTCCCTTTCCGCACTTCAGGAAATAGTGCCATAGAATTCTTATCAACGTTAGGATACACTGTACGTAAACAATGCCTAGCATCTCATGTAATCCTAACGTTGATAAGGTTCTGTTGAATCTTGGGAAGTCCGAATGTTAGTTTCGGCTTTGGCGATGCGATCGCGGAAAACCAGTGTTACCATTGTGTGAAGCGTTAAACTTCCTGTGTGAAACCATAATTAAAATTTCCAAAAATGTGACCTACCTATAACACTCTTGAAAAAGCATGTTCAACCAGTAAAATATTCAACAGCTACAAGTTTCTGATGTTAACCTTGGAAGAAACGCAAATGTGACGCCGGGCTTTGCCCTGTATGCGCTTTACCACTCACATCAAATTTCACGAAAACTGATTGCTGCCTGAACCGAATTCATATCCATTGTCTCTCTGAGATTGCTGACGGTTGCCCTGATTGTGGCGAGTCAATAAATTCTCCATTATTCTCCATTTATAAAGTTGTAACTTACTGACGATTAACTCTTCTGCTGTACATAATTCATAATATACCGACATATTTAGCTTTTTATTCAGAGGTGCGTGTACCGACAAATAGACACATCGATTTTATTTTTTGATTGCGGCCGGTTAAGTCAGAAGAACTTTTCTAGTCGCATGACCTTACCCTACAAATTATGGAAATGAGTAAATCGATCTGATCGTTTATAATTTCGAACAGACTGTTCTGAAATATTCCTCATTCGGCCACTGCACCGACGACTCCCTCTCATCTATTGTAGAAGGTCACATTCCAAAAAGAATAGTTTACGTTCACCGTTACCATTATTATTTTGCATATTTCATCCCACGGGCCCACGCATGTACTTTGCCTCTTACGCCGCGCGTATATTTTCGCACGTTCTCGACGTCCTTTTGTGCACAGCTGTACTTGTATGTACTAATCCGTGATTATTTTTGTGTTTTTACGTAGCCTTTGAAAGATTCTACCAAGATATCGTACGACTGGTCGTTCTACCTGGCATGGACCGGAGTGGGTTTCACTCTGGCATCGGCCATCCTCTTCTCCGGCGCTGCCATCTGCCTGCGAGGAGAACGTGAGAGAGAAGAGGCCGTGAACATGCAATATTTAATGCCCGGTAATGCTATTGTCTTAGCTTATACGTAATGTTTTTTTGTTGTTTTTTTTCTTCAATTTTTTTGACCATCTGCATGCGGCACACCGATTGTTTTCAATGAAGTACGTCTGCGGATTGTAAAAATACCTTATAATCGACTACGAACGTACCTGTACCTGGATAGTTTTTGTATTCGTAGTCTCGGACAAAAGACTGGAGACGTTCGTCTTCTTTTCAAGTTATGTCGAGCACTGGTTGTTGAGGTAATTCGGCGGTAACCTACAGCGGAACTAATTATGGTACAATTCAGACCAGATTTACGCGGCTGCTGTGAGAGAGGATGTTGATATTGCGAGAGTATCGAGGAAGACTGGATTATGCCTTCAATGTTACAATAATCCACCCGAGAATCACGTCGAGGCCTCTGCTGGTCTTGTCTGTATTGGTTATGAGTATGAGTTCGTGGGTGATGTATTTCCATTTGTCTTCTGATGTTATATAAGACAGTCAGCTGTGAACGGAAAGGTCGAAGAATGGAGGTGGAAAATTGAAACACATTCGATTTGGCTCGCAGGTAGTAAAGTCAAATGTTGGATTACGTCACGTAATCAGAAATGAGACGCTAAAATTGAGGAAACTACGTGAATTCGAATTATAATATCGCGCCCGTAAAATTAAGAATACGACGTAAATTCAAATTGTATAATATCGTGCGAGTGGTATCGTCCGGATTCGTGTCCCATTAATCATTAATGCACCTCCGGGAGTGTTCGCGGACTGTTGACCGTTACCATTAGACAGTTTTTCGACTTCGAGGCTGTTTCCCTCTTTCTTTATTTAGTCTCTGAAGCTTAGGAGCTCTTCCTATAAGTAATTGAAACTGGGCTACAGACATGATAATTGTGCTTTCGGAACGAGGAAGGGAAAAGTCCTCTAGCAATACTGAAACTCAGGAGATTGAGGAGGTAACTATATGAAGAATTAGGACTCGTGAAGCATGTCAGGGGTGAAGAGGATCTTATTATTATGGGTGATTGGAATTCTAGAATTGGTGAAGGAAAAGAAGGTAATATAGTCGGGGATTTTCAATTAGGAATGAGAAATGAAAGTGCAGAGCGTCTGATACAGTTTTGTGCGAAGTATAACTTAGTTATAGAGAATAATCAATTTAAAAATCATATGGAAGAGTCTAGATAACGAAGGTGGATATCAAACTGATTATACGTATTAAAACACCGTTTTAGGAATCACATATTAGACTTTAAAACTTATCCGGGAGCCGATACTGACAGTGATTATTACTTGGTACATATTAATAAAAGGCAAGCTTAAATTGAGGAGACTTGTTAAAGAAGAAGAGGTGAAAAAATGGAATTTGCCAAAGTTGGGAAATACATATTAATATTAGAAGTAAATATCAAGAGGATATTGTGTCAGGTCAGGATTAGAGAGGATGGAGACAGAATGGAGTAAAATGGAAGAGGAACTTTTCTAAAATCTGCTGAGAAACATCTAGGTAAAACTAAGAGAGAAGAAAAGAAACCATGGATGAAGGAGGAAATCCTCTGAAAGATGGATGAACAAAGAAAATGTAAGAATGCAAAGGATAGGGAAGGCAGATTAGCTTATTAAAGACTAAGGAAAGAATTAAAGAGAGTCTAAAAAGGCCAAGGCGGACTGGATGAAGGGGGGGGAATGATAATATAGAAGAATTCATGAATAAAATACAAATAGACTTGGCAGGTAGAAAAGTAAAAATGGAGTTAAGAGAAAGAAGGAAGAAAGCAAATAATATAAAAAATAAGGCGGGAGAGCCTATATAGCAGGGGTCACCAAATGGCGGACCGCGGTCCAAATCCAGACCGCCAACCTATTTTGTGCAGACCCAGAAGACTTTGTGATAATTCAATTTAGCCCGCACTTTGTCTTGTCTTTGCCGCTCATACAAGTATGTCATTTTTCGCATCAATATTAGGTACTTACTTTTATTTTTTTAATTAGATGTAAGTATCCTTAATAATAAACAAAGTATTCTGGCATCTACCAAACGGACCTCGACAGATTTATATTTGTTATAAACGGATCCGCAGTGAAATTAATTTGTGATCCCTGCTATATAGAGACAGCTGAAGGAAAAGTGAAAAAGGTTGTAGAGTGTGTAAAAAGGACTATATGTATAGTAGGTACTGATGGGGATGAAGAGATAGGAATAGAGAGGGAGGAAGATGTGAAAGAAAATGAAGGGAGACTCAATTTTAAGATATGAATATGACTTAGCATTGAGGGATTTACAGAAAGGGAAAGCTCTAGGAGTGGATGAGATGCCAGTTGAATTATTACAATACTTAGGAGACTATGTGCTGGGTAAATTATTTAACAAATTAGTATGTTATATTTATGATAGAGAAGAAATGCCAGAAGATTTTAGAAAGAGTGCTATCGTAACTATACCAAAAGAAAAAGAAGAAAAAAAGCAAGAGCAGATATGTGTGAAAATTATTGGTCCAATTAGTCTTCTTTCACATACGTGAAAAGTATAATATATTAATTGGGATAATTTATAGGAGAACTGAGAACAAAATAGATGCAGAATTAGGAGATGATGAGTTTGGATTTAGAGAAAGTAGAGATATTATGGAAGCAAGTGTTAGCTTTGAGATTAATTGTAGATGGGAGACTCAAAAAGGGGCCAGGATACATACATGGCATTCGTCAACATTGAAGAAGCTTTTGATGACGTCAAGTGGAATAAAATGTTTGATATTCTAAAAAATATAGGAATAAATTTAAAGGAAGGTAAGTTATTTTAAACTTATATAAAGGACAGGAAGCTACATAACAATAGAAAGAGAATCAGGGGAGACTAATATTGGAAAAATTGTTAAGAAGGGTACTCCTTATCTCTAGTACCTATTATTTAATTTGTGCATAGAGTGGGCTATAAAAGAAATAAAAGAAAAATTTAAACCAGGTGACTGTACATGGAGAGCGAATAAAGATGCATTGGTTTACAGAAGATATTGCCGTATTACCTGAAAGAAGTATTGATTTGGAAAATATTTTAAATGTAATGGAGGAGATTTTAAGTATAGAATACCGTATGGGGAAAAAAATAATGGTATGTAATTGATGTGAGCATGAAACCTTAAATATAAAAATTGACCAGGAAAAAAATTGAGGAAGTGAGTGAATTTTGCTATTTAGGGGAAAGGGGGGGGGGCAAAAATGGATGTAAGTAGTAGAATAGCACAAGCCAAATTAGCTATTTGTCAAAAAAGTAATCTTTTAAAATCACAAATTAATCTGGAAAAAAAAATGTATTATTGAAACTTTTTTGGAGTGTAGCCTTTTATATGGATGTGGTAGAGCGTAAAATGGATGTTCGGAATTATCTGAAGAGGAGGAATAAACTAATAGGACATAACTCTTGAGGCACTTCGGAATAATATCACCGCTGCTAGAAGGAAAGGTGGAAGGAAAGAATTGGGTAGGTCGTCAAAGATTCCCAGTATGTTTAACAGATAATCTGGGATGTCAAATGTAAGAGTTATTTGGGAATAAAAGAACTCGCTCTAAATAGGGTAAAGTAGAGAGCTGCATCAAACTGCTCATAAGATTGATAACTCTATCGTCATCTGCTTTTCCCGCGGCAAATCACATGTTTCCACGACCGAAAAGCAAATTGTGGGGGGGGGGAGGAGGAATGGAAATTCTCTCTGCACCGCGGATCAGTTAACTGATATAATTCTTGTATTTATATTATCAGTCTTAGTGTTTTTTTTGTTGTTTTTTTTTTGTTTTAAATAATGAGATAAAGTACCTATAGAAATTTGGATTTTTGAGTCACTGGTTGGGAATATTGCATCACATTTTTATATTTGGCCTCATATCTAATTCCAAAGTTCTAAGTTGGCAACAAATCCATTTAAAAAGTATTTTTTGTTGAATTTATCGTTTTTATTTAGTTGGCAATATTGTTCTCCATGTGGCTTGATGGCCGAGTGGATTCGAACGCTGCCTCCTGAACCATGGAGCGCGGGTTCGAATCCCAATATGGACAGCGAATTTTTAAGATTAGAATATAATTAGAAAATAATAAAATGCAAGAATGTATGAAAACTTTAACATCCGACCAAGCCACACCAATTGTAGCAAGAGGTGGAGGTCAGTTTAATTGTTCTGTCTGAATTCAAAAAGACTACATATTGGGTTAGCCACACCTATAGACTACTAACACCTGACTAGTCTGGTGTGCCATGCAGGTTACATGCCCATTGTAGAGAAGGAAAACTCTTTTGTAACCATTCCCCAGTAATGGCTTTTCACCAAGGGGAATTAGTACTATAACCATTGTGTCAAAATGATTGATCAAAAAGGCCTATGTCCCAGTGGGTGGGCTGAAACATCTGTTTTGAGGCTGTATTTACTTATTATCATTTATTGTTTTCCATTAAATTGAAAATATCTTGTATTATATAAACGATATTTAGTCAAATTGGTTGTTCTGCTTGCCAGATTGACAGCTTCTTTATTAAATAGACAATATACTTATCAAATTGGCGTTTCCTAAAGACCAATTATTTTTTATTAACTTGGTAATATTTTGTCAAATTGCTAAGAAATCAGCAATAAATTGTTTTTTGTTTAATATAAATTGTCTGTAAATCAACGACAAATTGTTAGCAAATTAACTATAAGTTGCCTGCAAATTGTCAATAAATCGCTAATTTTTGGTACACTGACCATAAATTGTCAATATTCTTGTTAAATTAACGATAATTTTTTTGTTTGCAATGAATTGTCTATAAATTGACAACAAATTCTTGCTAAATTGACAATAAGTTGCCTACTAATTGTCAATAAATTGCTAATTTTTGGCACGTTGACCAGTTATATCAATATATTTGTTACATTTACTATAAATTGTTGAAACAAGAATCAGAAATAGGAGGCGAAAAAATAAAGGAGGTAAAGAAATTCAAACACAGGTAGTTTGATAACGCAAGATGGAAAAAATTAAAGTAAGGAGCAAAGTAGAACAAGCTAAGAGAGTTTTTTGTCAGAAAGGAGACATAATGTAGAAGTAAGACTGAGATTTCTTTGAACGTATATTTGGAGCGTAGCATTTTATGGATATGAAACCTGGACAATAAGAACACAAGAAAGAACTTGAAATTTGGTATTATTGGAGAATGTTGGAAATCAAATAGAAAAGATCAGGAATGGGAAAGTATTGAGGCGATTCGGAAGGGAAGAGAAATTTGGAATATACAAATTATTGTGAAGAGTTAAAATCATAAGTCATAATATAACGCATCCAGGGAAATTATTACTACTGCTACAGGGAATGGTTATTGAACAAAACTGGAAATGAAGGCAAAGAATGGTCTATGAAGAGCAGAGGAATAATGAAGAATACAAAATAGAAATTCTTCACAGAAATGAAAAGATAACCATGGGAGAGAGGAAAGTGGAGAGATGCTACCTACTAGTTCAGAGACTGAAGAACATTTCATCATCAACAATAAATTGCCAATATTTTTATCAAATTGCCAAATTTAATGTAAGCATTAATGTTGCAAAAATTGAGCATATTTGTTGAATTTAAATACTGCTTCAAAAAATGTTGGTCAATTAGCAGAGTAACATACTCAATCAGGGACGTGCCAAAGAGTTTTTCTCAGAGAAGTGGAGGGGGTGAAAGTTCCAACTGATTCAACTCGAAATTCCCTAATATCAAGGCAAAACAAAAAAACTAAAAAACTTTTGACTTATTGGATTTTCCCAACTCTACCGAAATTTCTCAACTTCGGCCAGGGCCGGCACTATTTCACTTTCTCGTATGTAGCAAGAAAAAAATAATAAATTGAGACTAGTCACAAAAAAGGAATCATTTTTATTAGGGTTAGGATTACAAAGATGGCTCGCTGAAGATTTTGGATTACTTCACATTTTTTTTCTATTTTGGACGTATGCGTGTGTGATGTGTCACTTATGTAGGTTGCTGATTTGAGTTGGCTTAACATCATCGGAGTACAATTACACGTTTACCCCGTATCATCACTCAGGTAGCGAACAGCTAGCATAGCTTGGCTCTTCATTACTGAACTTCCAGTGTCTTCCCAACCATAGCCAACGTGTTCATATTCACGGGGTTATTTTTTAAATACAAATTATTTGTTCGTCCTCGTTGCCCTCAACAATTCTTAGTTTTTTCTTGGTGGCGTCATTCATATATCCGTAGCGTCCGTGCCAATTTTAGAAAAATGAATAATGTAATAAAACTGCGACGCAACGTGCTTCATCATACAATCCGAATCACATGTACCATATTTTTCAGTCCGTAATGGTAAATTACAGCGAGTAAATTGCACGTCTCTGACACTGTGTATAACTTATACTATACCTGCAGCGTCGTTAAATGTGTAACTATGTATAAACGACGTATTCGTGACTGGTTCCCAGTATAATCAAGACTTTTCTCTCTCTTATTACAGTTTATCCGCAAAAACAACCGTACCCCTACGCTGGATATCCGACGACTGCAACCGCTTACCCGGCTGGTCCATACTACCATGGTTCGCAGTACGGCCACGGACCCTACAATTACTAGAATGACGGCTGGGCTGACCCAATAATTGGCGTATCGAAGTGTAGGCCTAAAATATTTGTGCTCAAGAAAGAAGAAGAAAAAAAAAACTTTGTAAATAATGATGAACGTTTCTGTGTAAAACCTACGTGACTCCAAACCGTCCATCCAGAACGTATATGATCGATGATACTCAATTTGAAAGTTGTGCACGCTGATTCCGGCCTCAAAAAGCTTCCGGCAACAATTGGCGTCGTGTGTAATGAATTTCGGCCAATCGCCTCGGTACTGTTTTGGAACCAAGTGCTAATCTCGCGAACACCTTCGCCAGGATTCAACGGGTGCCCTCCGATCGATGGTGAATCGCGGAAATTCCGAATCAAACTTCGATACGTGTTTTTCATTCTTCTGCATTTTATGGCGAACTGTTTCTATTAATTTGGCTGTTATTATCGCTGCTGTTATTTTATATTTTATTTTAGAGATACTCGGAAGTTTTTTGAAACCCTTATTTATTGCCTACCTATTTTTAGAGTTCATCTCGCGTTTTAATTAGTTTTGTAATACCTATAATCGTTTTATACCGTCCGAAGCAGTGGTGAGTAATGTGTGTGAATGTGTGTCAATTCTTTGGAATATTGGTATCAGTCTGAAGTCCACTAAAAGTAGATCTTTGGTGTCAGTGGCCTTGGGTGGATTTTGTAAATAAGATATCCTGTAGGTACTGCGGATTCATCAGTATTTTGAATCTCGTTGAGAGTAATGATAAGAATACTTTTAGTAGTTCAGTTAGAAAATTGATCTTAATTTTTTATGTTCGAAGATCGAGCGAGTGCATATTATGCACCGCCCCATCAAAATAGCTCAATTTGGACTGATATCTACTTTTTTTGTATTATAAAATTCATTTTTGTTCTTAGTGTTAATTTATGAATTATTTTATTAAAATTCTCTCTTACTATACACAATTATTGTATTTAATTTTAATTTTGTAAAATATATTTATTAATTCTTGTTAAACGAACAAATAGAACTACGATGAAATTGTCATGCTCTGTTCCAGAATGCTTCCAATTCCAGCCAGGAAGGCTGCAGACGTGGGCATTGTTCTGATGAATATATTAACGGCTTTTGGCCGACATGGGTGCAAGTAAAATTTCAGAAAACGACACTCATTACAAGTAAAGCCCCTGAACATGTTTTGAATTCTTACAAATTTGAATGGAAGGGGGTGCTTCAACAAATTACAAAAGCCTGTTATATCGAATTCGATATCATCTAATTTACAATGTTGCTGGATATTCTAAATTTTTTTGTGATAGAAAATAGCTAAGCTAAATTTACCTATTCTTATTGGGGATTAAGCACTTTATTGAGGTTGTATGTCAGTGGCGGCGCAGCACACAGCTCTAATGTATTAAGTATCTGACACATTTGGCGTACATTTGAAACAAACGTCGAATAGGTTATTCGACATTGAAGGCTGCATGTCTCGTTTCCAGTTATCCTCCCTCATGAACATTTATCCTATACAAGGGTTGACAGGATTTCATGAAACACCAGCAAAATACTCTTATTACCGGAAGCTTTGGCCTGTGCAAGTCAAGTGTGTCCACTTGCTAAATAAAGTCAGAACTATTGAAAAAGACACATGCAATTTTTCCCATTAAGACGTGCATACGTGACTTCAAAATTTTAAAATTAATTGTCCATCGAACGCTGACAAGAATTTGCAATAGTGTATAACTTCAATGTGGTCACCCCTTCAGAACGTTGAATATGCAACACACAACGCGCCGCTATACCTTTTTCAAATTTCTCATTTTCTGGGCGGAAGTGGAAAACGCGATTTACATTGGACTGAGTCCGCTACGGCAAAACGGCTTAAACCTTTGGTGAGAGGAAATCATTTCTGACAAAGTGAAGGTAAGGAAAAGCTGTAACTTCTCAATGGCAGACGAAACATTCAAAATTTTCTGTCAATAAAAGGTCTCGAGAGAAATAAGTTTCTTTTCTTTAAGGACAACTGATATGATTGTCACGCTGTCACCAAACTTTCAAACCGTATTGCTCCAGTTGTTTCCAGTCCACATTTCTTCGCGTTTTTCCACTTCCGCACAGAAAATGATGAATTTCGAAAATGTCAGTTGTTGCGTCTCGTGTTGCATATTCAGTGTGTTGAAGGCGTTATCACAGTGAAGTTATACACTACTGCAAATTTTTGAAAAATGTAACGCCTTCGAAGCGTCGAACATGCAATACATAACGCACCGATAGACGTTTTCGAAATTTGATTTTTCTGGGGTAATCCGACAATTCGCGAATAGTTTTGGACTGGAGAACGCTGGAGCAAAACAGTTCGAAATTCTGGAGAGGAGAAACTTTCAAATAAGACTTCCCTTGCAGGTTTGCTCTAGCTGTCTCCAATCAAAAGTTTTTCACGTTTTGCTAGTTCGTCCCAGGAAATTGGAAATTTTGTAAAAGCATATTGGTGTCAATTGTATTGCATCTTCGACGAGTCTCAGGCGTTACAACATTTTTCAAAAATACGCATTACCCTGGAAAATGGAAATATTAATGTAGTAGCGCCTTCGACGCAACAGAAACGCCACTCATCGCGCACCAATTGACGTTTTCGAAATTTCGATTTTTCTGGGGTAAACCGACAATTCGCGAATAATTTTAGACCTGAGACAACTGGAGCAAAACGGTTTGAAAATATGGAGAGAGGAGAAAATTTTGAATAAAACACATCTTGCACTTTTGCTCTAGCTGCCTCCAATCAAGTTTTTCGCGTTTTGCTGGTTCGCCCGAGGATCTTGGAAATTTCGAAAATGCATAGTGGTGCGAATTGTATTGCATATTCAACGATTTTAGGGCGTTACATTTTTCGAAAATTCGCAATACTGTAGACGAAAATGATATTTCCAATGCGGTAGCGCCTTCAACGCTTTAAATATACCATACATCGCGCACCAATTGACGTTTTCAAAATTTTGATTTTTCTGGGGTAAACCGACAATTTGCGATTAATTTTGGACTGGAGACAGCTGGAGCAAAACGGTTTGCAATCCTGGAGAAAGGAGACAATTTCGAATCAGATTTATCTTGCCGTTTTGTTCTAGCTGCCCCCAATCAAAAATTTGTCGCCTTTTACCAGTTCGCTCCAGGAAATTCGCAATCTCGCAAATGCATGACGGTGCGACTTGTGTTGCAGACCCAACGAGTTTTGGGTGTTGCTACATTTTTGAAAAGTTGGCAAAATTGTCCAAGGGTGGTCAAGAAGGGGCACAAATCGACTCTAGCTCAATTTTGACCACGGATTCGAATTCGTCTCGAAAAACTGAGTAATCAGCGATAGCGTCGACGCTGAAGCTCTCCAAAAATTTTTTCATCCCAAAAAAGACATGAGTATGGAGAAATTTCCAAAATTTTCAGAATCATAAATTTTGAATTAAAGACTGTTTTCTACTCAGTTTCTCACGCTGAGTCCGAATGTGGAGTTCAAAGTTGGCGGCAACGCACCGTTGCCGAGAAACGCGAAATTGAGAACTTTTTTGTGTTAGCGCCTTCGACACGTTGAATATGCCACACATCCCACACAATTCCAACCCATTGTACCTTCTATTTTTCTGGGGCGAACCGACATTTTGCGAATAATTTTGGAACGGAGGACGTTAGAGCATTGCGGTTTGAAATTCTGGATAGAGGAGAAAATTTCGAATAAAATGTATTCCTTTTTTAGTTATCCTCTAGCAATATCCAATCCAAAGATTTTCGCCTTTTACCAGTTCGCCCAAGGAAATTTGCAATCTCGCAAATGCTTATTGGTGCGAATTGTATTGCAGATCCAACGAGTTTAAGGCGTCACTACATTTTTGAGAATTTGGCAAAACTGTCGAAATATACTCAAAAATGCGGTCAAAATGGGTCAAAAATTGACTCTAGCTCAATTTTGACAACGGATTCGAATTCGTCTCGAAAAACTAATACAATTCGCACCAAAATGCATTTGCGAGATTGCAAATTTCCTGGGATGAACTGGTAAAAGGCGAAAAACTTTGGAGTGGAGACCGCTAGAGGAATACTGAAAAATACATTTCATTTGAAATTCTCTCCTCTATCCAGAATTTTGAACTGCACTGCTCTAACTGCCTCTGTTCCAAAATTATTCGCGAAAATCTCCAGACTGGGGATAGCTAGAGGAAAACGGTTTGAAATTTTGAGAGCAAATTCATCTCCTCTTTCGAAAGTGTCAAACCGTTTTGCTGTCGCTGCCGCCAATCCAAAGATTTTTGCACTTTATTAGTTCGCCCCAGAGAAATTAGTGATTTTGAAAACGTCAATTGGCGTATGACAAATAGCATATTCTACTCGTTGAAGGCGCCTCCACTTTAGCGAATATTCTGGTAATGCCTTCAGCACGTCGAGTATGCAACTCAACATACACCAATTGATGTTTTCGAAATGTCGAATTTCTCTGGGGGGAACTAATAAAACGCGAAAACCTCCGGGCTGGGGATAGCTCGAGGACAACGGTTTGAAATTTTGTGAGCAAATTGATCTCCTCTTTCGAATGTGTCAACCTGTTTCGCTGTAGCGGCCGCAAGTCCAAAGATTTTAACACTTTATTAGTTCGCCCCAGAGGAATTAGCGATTTCGAAAACGTCGGCGAATATTCTGGTAATGCCTTCAGCACATCGAATATGCAACTCAACATACACCAATTGCCGTTTTCGAAATGCCGAATTTCTCTGGGGGGGAACCAATAAAACGCGAAAATCTCCAGACTGGGGATAGCTAGAGGAAAACGGTTTGAAATTTTGATAGCAAATTGATCTCCGCTTTCGAAAGTGTCAACCCGTTTCGCTGTAGCTGCCTCCAATCCAAAGATTTTTGCATTTTATTAGTTCGCCCCAGAGAACTGAGCGATTTCGAAAACTTCAGTAAATATTCTGGTAATGCCTTCAGCACGTCGAATATGCAACTCAACATACACCAATTGCCGTTTTCGAAATGCCGAATTTCTCTGGGGGGAACCAATAAAACGCGAAAATATCCGGACTGGGCATAGCTAGAGGAAAACGGTTAAAAATTGAGATTAAATTGATCTCCGCTTTCGAAAGTGTCAACCCGTTTCGCTGAAGCTGCCTCCAATCCAAAGATGTTTGCATTTTATTAGTTCGCCCCAGAGAACTGAGCGATTTCGAAAACTTCAGTAAATATTCTGGTAATGCCTTCAGCACGTCGAATATGCATCTCAACATACACCAAATAGCGTTTTCGAAATGGCGAAAATCTCCAGAATGGGGATAGCTAGAGGAAAACGGTTTGAAATTTTGAGAGCAAATTGATCTCCTCTTTCGAAAGAGTCAACCCGTTTCGATATAGCTGCCCCCAATCCAAAGATTTTTGCATTTTATTAGTTCGCCCCAGAGAAATTAGCGAATCCGAAAACGTCAATTGGCGTATGAGAGATAGCATATTTACTTCTTCGAAGGCGTCACAAATTCATTTCAAATTTTCTAATATTCTGGTAATGCCTTCAGCACGTCGAATCTGCAACTCAACATACACCAATTGCCGTTTTCGAAATGCCGAATTTCTCTGGGGGGAACCAATAAAACGCGAAAATCTCCGGACAGGGGATAGCTAGAGGAAAACGGTTTGAAATTTTGATAGCAAATTGATCTCCGCTGTCGAAAGTGTCAACCCGTTTCGCTGTAGCTGCCTCCAATCCAAAGATTTTCGCATTTTATTAGTTCGCCCCAGAGAACTGAGCGATTTCGAAAACTTCAGTAAATATTCTGGTAATGCCTTCAGCACGTCGTATATGCAACTCATCATACACCAAATAACGTTTTCGAAATGGCGAAAATCTCCGGAATGGGGATAGCTAGAGGAAAACGGTTTGAAATTTTGAGAGCAAATTGATCTCCTCTTTCGAAAGAGTCAACCCGTTTCGATATAGCTGCTCCCAATCCAAAGATTTTTGCATTTTATTAGTTCGCCCCAGAGAAATTAGCGAATCCGAAAACGTCAATTGGCGTATGAGAAATAGCATATTTAATTCTTCGAAGGCGTCACAAATTCATTTCAAATTTTCTAATATTCTGGTAATGCCTTCAGCACGTCGAATATGCAACTCAACATACACCAATTGCCGTTTTCGAAATGCCGAATTTCTCTGGGGGGAACCAATAAAACGCGAAAATCTCCGGACTGGGGATAGCTAGAGGAAAACGGTTTGAAATTGTGAGATAAAATTGATCTCCGCTTTCGAAAGTGTCAACCCGTTTCGCTGAAGCTGCCTCCAATCCAAAGATTTTTGCATTTTATTAGTTCGCCCCAGAGAACTGAGCGATTTCGAAAACTTCAGTAAATATTCTGGTAATGCCTTCAGCACATCGAATATGCAACTCAACATACACCAATTGCCGTTTTCGAAATGCCGAATTTCTCTGGGGGGAACCAATAAAACGCGAAAATATCCGGACTGGGCATAGCTAGAGGAAAACGGTTAAAAATTGAGATTAAATTGATCTCCGCTTTCGAAAGTGTCAACCCGTTTCGCTGTAGCTGCCTCCAATCCAAAGATTTTTGCATTTTATTAGTTCGCCCCAGAGAACTGAGCGATTTCGAAAACTTCAGTAAATATTCTGGTAATGCCTTCAGCACGTCGAATATGCAACTCAACATACACCAATTGCCGTTTTCGAAATGCCGAATTTCTCTGGGGGTATCCAATAAAACGCGAAAATATCTGGACTGGGGATAGCTAGAGGAAAACGGTTTGAAATTGTGATAGCAAAATGACCTCCGCTTTCGAAAGTGTCAACCCGTTTCGCTGTAGCTGCCTCCAATCCAAAGATTTTTGCATTTTATTAGTTCGCCCCAGAGAACTGAGCGATTTCGAAAACTTCAGTAAATATTCTGGTAATGCCTTCAGCACGTCGAATATGCAACTCAACATACACCAAATAACGTTTTCGAAATGGCGAAAATCTCCGGAATGGGGATAGCTAGAGGAAAACGGTTTGAAATTTTGAGAGCAAATTGATCTCCTCTTTCGAAAGAGTCATCCCGTTTCGATATAGCTGCCCCCAATCCAAAGATTTTTGAATTTTATTAGTTCGCCCCAGAGAAATTAGCGAATCCGAAAACGTCAATTGGCGTATGAGAAATAGCATATTTAATTCTTCGAAGGCGTCACAAATTCATTTCAAATTTTCTAATATTCTGGTAATGCCTTCAGCACGTCGAATATACAACTCAACATACACCAATTGCCGTTTTCGAAATGCCGAATTTCTGTGGGGGGAACCAATAAAACGCGAAAAGCTCCGGACTGGGGATAGCTAGAGGAAAACGGTTTGGAATTGTGAGATAAAATTGATCTCCGCTTTCGAAAGTGTCAACCCGTTTCGCTGAAGCTGCCTCCAATCCAAAGATTTTTTCATTTTGTTAGTTCATCCCAGAGAACTGAGCGATTTCGAAAACTTCAGTAAATATTCTGGTAATGCCTTCAGCACGTCGAATATGCAACTCAACATACACCAATTGCCGTTTTGGAAATGCCGAATTTCTCTGGGGGGAACCAATAAAACGCGAAAATATCTGGACTGGGGATAGCTAGAGGAAAACGGTTTGAAATTGTGATAGCAAAATGACCTCCGCTTTCGAAAGTGTCAACCCGTTTCGCTGTAGCTGCCTCCAATCCAAAGATTTTTGCATTTTATTAGTTCGCCCCAGAGAACTGAGCGATTTCGAAAACTTCAGTAAATATTCTGGTAATGCCTTCAGCACGTCGAATATGCAACTCAACATACACCAATTGCCGTTTTGGAAATGCCGAATTTCTCTGGGGGGAACCAATAAAACGCGAAAATATCTGGACTGGGGATAGCTAGAGGAAAACGGTTTGAAATTGTGATAGCAAAATGACCTCCGCTTTCGAAAGTGTCAACCCGTTTCGCTGTAGCTGCCTCCAATCCAAAGATTTTTGCATTTTATTAGTTCGCCCCAGAGAAATTAGCGAATCCGAAAACGTCAATTGGCGTATGAGAAATAGCATATTTAATTCTTCGAAGGCGTCACAAATTCATTTCAAATTTTCTAATATTCTGGTAATGCCTTCAGCACGTCGAATATGCAACTCAACATACACCAATTGCCGTTTTCGAAATGCCGAATTTCTCTGGGGGGAACCAATAAAACGCGAAAATATCCGGACTGGGCATAGCTAGAGGAAAACGGTTAAAAATTGAGATTAAATTGATCTCCGCTTTCGAAAGTGGCAACCCGTTTCGCTGTAGCTGCCTCCAATCCAAAGATTTTCGCATTTTATTAGTTCGCCCCAGAGAACTGAGCGATTTCGAAAACTTCAGTAAATATTCTGGTAATGCCTTCAGCACGTCGAATATGCAACTCAACATACACCAATTGCCGTTTTGGAAATGCCGAATTTCTCTGGGGGGAACCAATAAAACGCGAAAATATCTGGACTGGGGATAGCTAGAGGAAAACGGTTTGAAATTGTGATAGCAAAATGACCTCCGCTTTCGAAAGTGTCAACCCGTTTCGCTGTAGCTGCCTCCAATCCAAAGATTTTTGCATTTTATTACTTCGCCCCAGAGAACTGAGCGATTTCGAAAACTTCAGTAAATATTCTGGTAATGCCTTCAGCACGTCGAATATGCAACTCAACATATACCAAATAACGTTTTCGAAATGGCGAAAATCTCCGGAATGGGGATAGCTAGAGGAAAACGGTTTGAAATTTTGAGAGCAAATTGATCTCCTCTTTCGAAAGAGTCATCCCGTTTCGATATAGCTGCCCCCAATCCAAAGATTTTTGAATTTTATTAGTTCGCCCCAGAGAAATTAGCGAATCCGAAAACGTCAGTTGGCGTATGAGAAATAGCATATTTAATTCTTCGAAGGCGTCACAAATTCATTTCAAATTTTCTAATATTCTGGTAATGCCTTCAGCACGTCGAATATACAACTCAACATACACCAATTGCCGTTTTCGAAATGCCGAATTTCTCTGGGGGGAACCAATAAAACGCGAAAATCTCCGGACTGGGGATAGCTAGAGGAAAACGGTTTGGAATTGTGAGATAAAATTGATCTCCGCTTTCGAAAGTGTCAACCCGTTTCGCTGTAGCTGCCTCCAATCCAAAGATTTTTGCATTTTATTAGTTCGCCCCAGAGAACTGAGCGATTTCGAAAACTTCAGTAAATATTCTGGTAATGCCTTCAGCACGTCGAATATGCAACTCAACATACACCAAATAACGTTTTCGAAATGGCGAAAATCTCCGGAATGGGGATAGCTAGAGGAAAACGGTTTGAAATTTTGAGAGCAAATTGATCTCCTCTTTCGATAGAGTCATCCCGTTTCGATATAGCTGCCCCCAATCCAAAGATTTTTGAATTTTATTAGTTCGCCCCAGAGAAATTAGCGAATCCGAAAACGTCAGTTGGCGTATGAGAAATAGCATATTTAATTCTTCGAAGGCGTCACAAATTCATTTCAAATTTTCTAATATTCTGGTAATGCCTTCAGCACGTCGAATATACAACTCAACATACACCAATTGCCGTTTTCGAAATGCCGAATTTCTCTGGGGGGAACCAATAAAACGCGAAAATCTCTGGACTGGGGATAGCTAGAGGAAAACGGTTTGAAATTGTGATAGCAAATTGATCTCCGCTTTCGAAAGTGTCAACCCGTTTCGCTGTAGCTGCCTCCAATCCAAAGATTTTTGCATTTTATTAGTTCGCCCCAGTGAAATTAGCGAATCCGAAAACGTCAATTGGCGTATGAGAAATAGCATATTTAATTCTTCGAAGGCGTCACAAATTCATTTCAAATTTCCTAATATTCTGGTAATGCCTTCAGCACGTCGAATATGCAACTCAACATACACCAATTGCCGTTTTCGAAATGCCGAATTTCTCTGGGGGGAACCAATAAAACGCGAAAATCTCCGGACTGGGGATAGCTAGAGGAAAACGGTTTGGAATTGTGAGATAAAATTGATCTCCGCTTTCGAAAGTGTCAACCCGTTTCGCTGTAGCTGCCTCCAATCCAAAGATTTTTGCATTTTATTAGTTCGCCCCAGAGAACTGAGCGATTTCGAAAACTTCAGTAAATATTCTGGTAATGCCTTCAGCACGTCGAATATGCAACTCAACATACACCAATTGCCGTTTTGGAAATGCCGAATTTCTCTGGGGGGAACCAATAAAACGCGAAAATATCCGGACTGGGCATAGCTAGAGGAAAACGGTTAAAAATTGAGATTAAATTGATCTCCGCCTTCGAAAGTGGCAACCCGTTTCGCTGTAGCTGCCTCCAATCCAAAGATTTTCGCATTTTATTAGTTCGCCCCAGAGAACTGAGCGATTTCGAAAACTTCAGTAAATATTCTGGTAATGCCTTCAGCACGTCGAATATGCAACTCAACATACACCAATTGCCGTTTTGGAAATGCCGAATTTCACTGGGGGGAACCAATAAAACGCGAAAATATCTGGACTGGGGATAGCTAGAGGAAAACGGTTTGAAATTGTGATAGCAAAATGACCTCCGCTTTCGAAAGTGTCAACCCGTTTCGCTGTAGCTGCCTCCAATCCAAAGATTTTTGCATTTTATTAGTTCGCCCCAGAGAACTGAGCGATTTCGAAAACTTCAGTAAATATTCTGGTAATGCCTTCAGCACGTCGAATATGCAACTCAACATACACCAAATAACGTTTTCGAAATGGCGAAAATCTCCGGAATGGGGATAGCTAGAGGAAAACGGTTTGAAATTTTGAGAGCAAATTGATCTCCTCTTTCGATAGAGTCATCCCGTTTCGATATAGCTGCCCCCAATCCAAAGATTTTTGAATTTTATTAGTTCGCCCCAGAGAAATTAGCGAATCCGAAAACGTCAGTTGGCGTATGAGAAATAGCATATTTAATTCTTCGAAGGCGTCACAAATTCATTTCAAATTTTCTAATATTCTGGTAATGCCTTCAGCACGTCGAATATACAACTCAACATACACCAATTGCCGTTTTCGAAATGCCGAATTTCTCTGGGGGGAACCAATAAAACGCGAAAATCTCTGGACTGGGGATAGCTAGAGGAAAACGGTTTGAAATTGTGATAGCAAATTGATCTCCGCTTTCGAAAGTGTCAACCCGTTTCGCTGTAGCTGCCTCCAATCCAAAGATTTTTGCATTTTATTAGTTCGCCCCAGTGAAATTAGCGAATCCGAAAACGTCAATTGGCGTATGAGAAATAGCATATTTAATTCTTCGAAGGCGTCACAAATTCATTTCAAATTTCCTAATATTCTGGTAATGCCTTCAGCACGTCGAATATGCAACTCAACATACACCAATTGCCGTTTTCGAAATGCCGAATTTCTCTGGGGGGAACCAATAAAACGCGAAAATCTCCGGACTGGGGATAGCTAGAGGAAAACGGTTTGGAATTGTGAGATAAAATTGATCTCCGCTTTCGAAAGTGTCAACCCGTTTCGCTGTAGCTGCCTCCAATCCAAAGATTTTTGCATTTTATTAGTTCGCCCCAGAGAACTGAGCGATTTCGAAAACTTCAGTAAATATTCTGGTAATGCCTTCAGCACGTCGAATATGCAACTCAACATACACCAATTGCCGTTTTGGAAATGCCGAATTTCTCTGGGGGGAACCAATAAAACGCGAAAATATCTGGACTGGGGATAGCTAGAGGAAAACGGTTTGAAATTGTGATAGCAAAATGACCTCCGCTTTCGAAAGTGTCAACCCGTTTCGCTGTAGCTGCCTCCAATCCAAAGATTTTTGCATTTTATTAGTTCGCCCCAGAGAACTGAGCGATTTCGAAAACTTCAGTAAATATTCTGGTAATGCCTTCAGCACGTCGAATATGCAACTCAACATACACCAAATAACGTTTTCGAAATGGCGAAAATCTCCGGAATGGGGATAGCTAGAGGAAAACGGTTTGAAATTTTGAGAGCAAATTGATCTCCTCTTTCGATAGAGTCATCCCGTTTCGATATAGCTGCCCCCAATCCAAAGATTTTTGAATTTTATTAGTTCGCCCCAGAGAAATTAGCGAATCCGAAAACGTCAGTTGGCGTATGAGAAATAGCATATTTAATTCTTCGAAGGCGTCACAAATTCATTTCAAATTTTCTAATATTCTGGTAATGCCTTCAGCACGTCGAATATACAACTCAACATACACCAATTGCCGTTTTCGAAATGCCGAATTTCTCTGGGGGGAACCAATAAAACGCGAAAATCTCTGGACTGGGGATAGCTAGAGGAAAACGGTTTGAAATTGTGATAGCAAATTGATCTCCGCTTTCGAAAGTGTCAACCCGTTTCGCTGTAGCTGCCTCCAATCCAAAGATTTTTGCATTTTATTAGTTCGCCCCAGTGAAATTAGCGAATCCGAAAACGTCAATTGGCGTATGAGAAATAGCATATTTAATTCTTCGAAGGCGTCACAAATTCATTTCAAATTTCCTAATATTCTGGTAATGCCTTCAGCACGTCGAATATGCAACTCAACATACACCAATTGCCGTTTTCGAAATGCCGAATTTCTCTGGGGGGAACCAATAAAACGCGAAAATCTCCGGACTGGGGATAGCTAGAGGAAAACGGTTTGGAATTGTGAGATAAAATTGATCTCCGCTTTCGAAAGTGTCAACCCGTTTCGCTGTAGCTGCCTCCAATCCAAAGATTTTTGCATTTTATTAGTTCGCCCCAGAGAACTGAGCGATTTCGAAAACTTCAGTAAATATTCTGGTAATGCCTTCAGCACGTCGAATATGCAACTCAACATACACCAATTGCCGTTTTGGAAATGCCGAATTTCTCTGGGGGGAACCAATAAAACGCGAAAATATCCGGACTGGGCATAGCTAGAGGAAAACGGTTAAAAATTGAGATTAAATTGATCTCCGCCTTCGAAAGTGGCAACCCGTTTCGCTGTAGCTGCCTCCAATCCAAAGATTTTCGCATTTTATTAGTTCGCCCCAGAGAACTGAGCGATTTCGAAAACTTCAGTAAATATTCTGGTAATGCCTTCAGCACGTCGAATATGCAACTCAACATACACCAATTGCCGTTTTGGAAATGCCGAATTTCACTGGGGGGAACCAATAAAACGCGAAAATATCTGGACTGGGGATAGCTAGAGGAAAACGGTTTGAAATTGTGATAGCAAAATGACCTCCGCTTTCGAAAGTGTCAACCCGTTTCGCTGTAGCTGCCTCCAATCCAAAGATTTTTGCATTTTATTAGTTCGCCCCAGAGAACTGAGCGATTTCGAAAACTTCAGTAAATATTCTGGTAATGCCTTCAGCACGTCGAATATGCAACTCAACATACACCAAATAACGTTTTCGAAATGGCGAAAATCTCCGGAATGGGGATAGCTAGAGGAAAACGGTTTGAAATTTTGAGAGCAAATTGATCTCCTCTTTCGATAGAGTCATCCCGTTTCGATATAGCTGCCCCCAATCCAAAGATTTTTGAATTTTATTAGTTCGCCCCAGAGAAATTAGCGAATCCGAAAACGTCAGTTGGCGTATGAGAAATAGCATATTTAATTCTTCGAAGGCGTCACAAATTCATTTCAAATTTTCTAATATTCTGGTAATGCCTTCAGCACGTCGAATATACAACTCAACATACACCAATTGCCGTTTTCGAAATGCCGAATTTCTCTGGGGGGAACCAATAAAACGCGAAAATCTCTGGACTGGGGATAGCTAGAGGAAAACGGTTTGAAATTGTGATAGCAAATTGATCTCCGCTTTCGAAAGTGTCAACCCGTTTCGCTGTAGCTGCCTCCAATCCAAAGATTTTTGCATTTTATTAGTTCGCCCCAGTGAAATTAGCGAATCCGAAAACGTCAATTGGCGTATGAGAAATAGCATATTTAATTCTTCGAAGGCGTCACAAATTCATTTCAAATTTCCTAATATTCTGGTAATGCCTTCAGCACGTCGAATATGCAACTCAACATACACCAATTGCCGTTTTCGAAATGCCGAATTTCTCTGGGGGGAACCAATAAAACGCGAAAATCTCCGGACTGGGGATAGCTAGAGGAAAACGGTTTGAAATTGTGAGATAAAATTGATCTCCGCTTTCGAAAGTGTCAACCCGTTTCGCTGAAGCTGCCTCCAATCCAAAGATTTTTGCATTTTATTACTTCGCCCCAGAGAACTGAGCGATTTCGAAAACTTCAGTAAATATTCTGGTAATGCCTTCAGCACGTCGAACATGCAACTCAACATACACCAATTGCCGTTTTGGAAATGCCGAATTTCTCTGGGGGGAACCAATAAAACGCGAAAATATCTGGACTGGGGATAGCTAGAGGAAAACGGTTTGAAATTGTGATAGCAAAATGACCTCCGCTTTCGAAAGTGTCAACCCGTTTCGCTGTAGCTGCCTCCAATCCAAAGATTTTTGCATTTTATTAGTTCGCCCCAGAGAACTGAGCGATTTCGAAAACTTCAGTAAATATTCTGGTAATGCCTTCAGCACGTCGAATATGCAACTCAACATACACCAATTGCCGTTTTGGAAATGCCGAATTTCTCTGGGGGGAACCAATAAAACGCGAAAATATCTGGACTGGGGATAGCTAGAGGAAAACGGTTTGAAATTGTGATAGCAAAATGACCTCCGCTTTCGAAAGTGTCAACTCGTTTCGCTGTAGCTGCCTCCAATCCAAAGATTTTTGCATTTTATTAGTTCGCCCCAGAGAACTGAGCGATTTCGAAAACTTCAGTAAATATTCTGGTAATGCCTTCAGCACGTCGAATATGCAACTCAACATACACCAAATAACGTTTTCGAAATGGCGAAAATCTCCGGAATGGGGATAGCTAGAGGAAAACGGTTTGAAATTTTGAGAGCAAATTGATCTCCTCTTTCGAAAGAGTCATCCCGTTTCGATATAGCTGCCCCCAATCCAAAGATTTTTGAATTTTATTAGTTCGCCCCAGAGAAATTAGCGAATCCGAAAACGTCAGTTGGCGTATGAGAAATAGCATATTTAATTCTTCGAAGGCGTCACAAATTCATTTCAAATTTTCTAATATTCTGGTAATGCCTTCAGCACGTCGAATATACAACTCAACATACACCAATTGCCGTTTTCGAAATGCCGAATTTCTCTGGGGGGAACCAATAAAACGCGAAAATCTCTGGACTGGGGATAGCTAGAGGAAAACGGTTTGAAATTGTGATAGCAAATTGATCTCCGCTTTCGAAAGTGTCAACCCGTTTCGCTGTAGCTGCCTCCAATCCAAAGATTTTTGCATTTTATTAGTTCGCCCCAGAGAAATTAGCGAATCCGAAAACGTCAATTGGCGTATGAGAAATAGCATATTTAATTCTTCGAAGGCGTCACAAATTCATTTCAAATTATCTAATATTCTGGTAATGCCTTCAGCACGTCGAATATGCAACTCAACATACACCAATTGCCGTTTTCGAAATGCCGAATTTCTCTGGGGGGAACCAATAAAACGCGAAAATCTCCGGACTGGGGATAGCTAGAGGAAAACGGTTTGAAATTGTGAGATAAAATTGATCTCCGCTTTCGAAAGTGTCAACCCGTTTCGCTGAAGCTGCCTCCAATCCAAAGATTTTTGCATTTTATTACTTCGCCCCAGAGAACTGAGCGATTTCGAAAACTTCAGTAAATATTCTGGTAATGCCTTCAGCACGTCGAACATGCAACTCAACATACACCAATTGCCGTTTTGGAAATGCCGAATTTCTCTGGGGGGAACCAATAAAACGCGAAAATATCTGGACTGGGGATAGCTAGAGGAAAACGGTTTGAAATTGTGATAGCAAAATGACCTCCGCTTTCGAAAGTGTCAACCCGTTTCGCTGTAGCTGCCTCCAATCCAAAGATTTTTGCATTTTATTAGTTCGCCCCAGAGAACTGAGCGATTTCGAAAACTTCAGTAAATATTCTGGTAATGCCTTCAGCACGTCGAATATGCAACTCAACATACACCAAATAACGTTTTCGAAATGGCGAAAATCTCCGGAATGGGGATAGCTAGAGGAAAACGGTTTGAAATTTTGAGAGCAAATTGATCTCCTCTTTCGAAAGAGTCATCCCGTTTCGATATAGCTGCCCCCAATCCAAAGATTTTTGAATTTTATTAGTTCGCCCCAGAGAAATTAGCGAATCCGAAAACGTCAGTTGGCGTATGAGAAATAGCATATTTAATTCTTCGAAGGCGTCACAAATTCATTTCAAATTTTCTAATATTCTGGTAATGCCTTCAGCACGTCGAATATACAACTCAACATACACCAATTGCCGTTTTCGAAATGCCGAATTTCTCTGGGGGGAACCAATAAAACGCGAAAATCTCTGGACTGGGGATAGCTAGAGGAAAACGGTTTGAAATTGTGATAGCAAATTGATCTCCGCTTTCGAAAGTGTCAACCCGTTTCGCTGTAGCTGCCTCCAATCCAAAGATTTTTGCATTTTATTAGTTCGCCCCAGAGAAATTAGCGAATCCGAAAACGTCAATTGGCGTATGAGAAATAGCATATTTAATTCTTCGAAGGCGTCACAAATTCATTTCAAATTATCTAATATTCTGGTAATGCCTTCAGCACGTCGAATATGCAACTCAACATACACCAATTGCCGTTTTCGAAATGCCGAATTTCTCTGGGGGGAACCAATAAAACGCGAAAATATCCGGACTGGGCATAGCTAGAGGAAAACGGTTAAAAATTGAGATTAAATTGATCTCCGCTTTCGAAAGTGGCAACCCGTTTCGCTGTAGCTGCCTCCAATCCAAAGATTTTCGCATTTTATTAGTTCGCCCCAGAGAACTGAGCGATTTGGAAAACTTCAGTAAATATTCTGGTAATGCCTTCAGCACGTCGAATATGCAACTCAACATACACCAATTGCCGTTTTCGAAATGCCGAATTTCTCTGGGGGGAACCAATAAAACGCGAAAATCTCCGGACTGGGGATAGCTAGAGGAAAACGGTTTGGAATTGTGAGATAAAATTGATCTCCGCTTTCGAAAGTGTCAACCCGTTTCGCTGAAGCTGCCTCCAATCCAAAGATTTTTTCATTTTATTAGTTCATCCCAGAGAACTGAGCGATTTCGAAAACTTCAGTAAATATTCTGGTAATGCCTTCAGCACGTCGAATATGCAACTCAACATACACCAATTGCCGTTTTGGAAATGCCGAATTTCTCTGGGGGGAACCAATAAAACGCGAAAATATCTGGACTGGGGATAGCTAGAGGAAAACGGTTTGAAATTGTGATAGCAAAATGACCTCCGCTTTCGAAAGTGTCAACCCGTTTCGCTGTAGCTGCCTCCAATCCAAAGATTTTTGCATTTTATTAGTTCGCCCCAGAGAACTGAGCGATTTCGAAAACTTCAGTAAATATTCTGGTAATGCCTTCAGCACGTCGAATATGCAACTCAACATACACCAAATAACGTTTTCGAAATGGCGAAAATCTCCGGAATGGGGATAGCTAGAGGAAAACGGTTTGAAATTTTGAGAGCAAATTGATCTCCTCTTTCGAAAGAGTCATCCCGTTTCGATATAGCTGCCCCCAATCCAAAGATTTTTGAATTTTATTAGTTCGCCCCAGAGAAATTAGCGAATCCGAAAACGTCAATTGGCGTATGAGAAATAGCATATTTAATTCTTCGAAGGCGTCACAAATTCATTTCAAATTTTCTAATATTCTGGTAATGCCTTCAGCACGTCGAATATGCAACTCAACATACACCAATTGCCGTTTTCGAAATGCCGAATTTCTCTGGGGGGAACCAATAAAACGCGAAAATCTCTGGACTGGGGATAGCTAGAGGAAAACGGTTTGAAATTGTGATAGCAAATTGATCTCCGCTTTCGAAAGTGTCAACCCGTTTCGATATAGCTGCCCCCAATCCAAAGATTTTTGAATTTTATTAGTTCGCCCCAGTGAAATTAGCGAATCCGAAAACGTCAATTGGCGTATGAGAAATAGCATATTTAATTCTTCGAAGGCGTCACAAATTCATTTCAAATTTCCTAATATTCTGGTAATGCCTTCAGCACGTCGAATATACAACTCAACATACACCAATTGCCGTTTTCGAAATGCCGAATTTCTCTGGGGGGAACCAATAAAACGCGAAAATCTCCGGACTGGGGATAGCTAGAGGAAAACGGTTTGAAATTGTGAGATAAAATTGATCTCCGCTTTCGAAAGTGTCAACCCGTTTCGCTGAAGCTGCCTCCAATCCAAAGATTTTTGCATTTTATTACTTCGCCCCAGAGAACTGAGCGATTTCGAAAACTTCAGTAAATATTCTGGTAATGCCTTCAGCACGTCGAATATGCAACTCAACATACACCAATTGCCGTTTTCGAAATGCCGAATTTCTCTGGGGGGAACCAATAAAACGCGAAAATCTCCGGACTGGGGATAGCTAGAGGAAAACGGTTTGGAATTGTGAGATAAAATTGATCTCCGCTTTCGAAAGTGTCAACCCGTTTCGCTGAAGCTGCCTCCAATCCAAAGATTTTTTCATTTTATTAGTTCATCCCAGAGAACTGAGCGATTTCGAAAACTTCAGTAAATATTCTGGTAATGCCTTCAGCACGTCGAATATGCAACTCAACATACACCAATTGCCGTTTTGGAAATGCCGAATTTCTCTGGGGGGAACCAATAAAACGCGAAAATATCTGGACTGGGGATAGCTAGAGGAAAACGGTTTGAAATTGTGATAGCAAATTGATCTCCGCTTTCGAAAGTGTCAACCCGTTTCGCTGTAGCTGCCTCCAATCCAAAGATTTTTGCATTTTATTAGTTCGCCCCAGAGAACTGAGCGATTTCGAAAACTTCAGTAAATATTCTGGTAATGCCTTCAGCACGTCGAATATGCAACTCAACATACACCAAATAACGTTTTCGAGATGGCGAAAATCTCCGGAATGGGGATAGCTAGAGGAAAACGGTTTGAAATTTTGAGAGCAAATTGATCTCCTCTTTCGAAAGAGTCAACCCGTTTCGATATAGCTGCCCCCAATCCAAAGATTTTTGCATTTTATTAGTTCGCCCCAGAGAAATTAGCGAATCCGAAAACGTCAATTGGCGTATGAGAAATAGCATATTTAATTCTTCGAAGGCGTCACAAATTCATTTCAAATTTTCTAATATTCTGTGTAATGCCTTCAGCACGTCGAATATGCAACTCAACATACACCAATTGCCGTTTTCGAAATGCCGAATTTCTCTGGGGGGAACCAATAAAACGCGAAAATCTCCGGACTGGGGATAGCTAGAGGAAAACGGTTTGAAATTGTGAGATAAAATTGATCTCCGCTTTCGAAAGTGTAGTTCGCCCCAGAGAACTGAGCGATTTCGAAAACTTTAGTAAATATTCTGGTAATGCCTTCAGCACATCGAATATGCAACTCAACATACACCAATTGCCGTTTTGGAAATGCCGAATTTCTCTGGGGGGAACCAATAAAACGCGAAAATATCCGGACTGGGCATATCTAGAGGAAAACGGGTTGAAATTTTGATAGCAAATTGATCTCCGCTTTCGAAAGTGTCAACCCGCTTCGCTGTAGCTGCCTCCAAACCAAAGATTTTTGCATTTTATTAGTTCGCCCCAGAGAACTGAGCGATTTCGAAAACTTCAGTAGATATTCCGATAATGCCTTCAGCACGTCGAATATGCAACTCAACATACACCAAATAACGTTTTCGAAATGGCGAAAATCTCCGGAATGGGGATAGCTAGAGGAAAACGGTTTGAAATTTTGAGAGCAAATTGATCTCCCCTTTCGAAAGAGTCAACCCGTTTCGATATAGCTGCCCCCAATCCAAAGATTTTTGAATTTTATAAAGTTACACGCGTTTTTCCACAGAAAAAAAATTTTCAAAAATGTGCACAGAAGTGAAAAAAAGTGAAACTTCGTCAGAACCCTGGCACAATTACTATCAAATTGAAGGTAATGAAAAGTGGGTTGGATTGGTGTGCGCAGAAAACATTGAAGCGTCTTACATTTCAACGGAAACAACTGCAAGCACTCATTTAGCTGAGGACTTTAAATTTCTCTAGTTGGCAAAATTAGCTCCTGCTTGAAAAACGTATTGTACATCTCTGCAGTTCAGCACAGTCATAACATGTTATTTCATCAATAAATATAACAAAGGTAATACAAAAGTTCTATACAAACAAATTACATTTTCAAAAAGTTATCTTAAATTCAAAATAATCAGACTTAATATTGGAGATGCAGCTTGCGTGCTTAGATCGCGCACTCCAGTTGATTCTGTAAATATCGCTCTAATTCCTCGGCGCTACATAAAGGCGTGTCCACCTGATATGTATCGTGAAAAAGATCATAATCGACTTCGTAAGATAATTTCTCCTTGTTGTACTTCACAATTGGCTCGAATCGATGGCCCCACAGAATTTCGGAGGCGACATAGGATGTCCGCACTTGAGTCGTCTGTCCCGTCGACTCGGAGGTGCCCTCGAGCACGGCCACGATCTCGAAGCGTTCATACAGAAGATCGGCGGCACTCATCTCGTATAACGGACTCTCGACGTTGATTTTGTGCACTACGGTCAGTGGCCAGATTAAAAGCACATTTTCGATGTAATCATCAACTTGAACCTGAAACAGATAAGAGGTTTTATATACTCACTGTTGCGGTAATCGTAAAATTATAACCAGATACCATTTCCGTACATGAGACACCGTTTTATTGTCACCATATAAGATTATAAGATTTTTGTTTACTTTTATACGATGTGGAAATGATACAGCTTGAACTGAAAAGCGTCTTCCTTGAAATAGGTTATTCGATTACAGTTAGGTAAGTACCCACATTAATTAGCACGTAGATATTAACTTGTTTTCTAACCTACAAATGTTATTAGTACAGGCGTAGCAGCAAGAGGTGATAACTTTTACACTCGGACGGTTTATATCGTGGATTTCGAAATATATACCTAGCTACGCTTGTATGACATGTTTGCTGTTCAAATTGGGTGTTATTTTCATGATATGTACAAAATTCGCCAAGAAATAGTTTGATATTTTCAAAGGCGACCGTTAGTGCAGAGGTCATAGAAATGGTTTTCTTTGCTGGCGTGAAGATTTTTGTCCTTATTCGCTAGTTTGAGAAAAATCTCTGACTTTTGACTGTTTACGCTCAGTTGCTCAGAACATTTCAGGCAGATTCGCTTTAGCCACTCAAATTATTCGCATCTTACTGGTAACTCTTGGAGATACGGTGACAGCGTTTCTCCCTCCTGAGTATGTTTGGTCTGGATCAGGTACAGACGAACCGTCGAATTAATCAGATGTGACTTTTCTCTCATATCACCGACACGAAACAGCAGACAAAGTTGGCCGTCTCTTTGACAGATCACGCAATTGCGACTGAATAGCAGCGTCTGTTTCCTCTGTTTGGGTCGCGCCATTTTCGCAAATACGATGCCGACCATGAATGCCTGAAATCAAGTTCAAAGAAAGATGTTAGGAAGGGAATCAACTATCAACTTTAAGTTCGACCGAGAAAACTGAAAACTCTAAATGAAAGTTTAACATTCAAGATTAGCCCCCAACTCCACTGTACACGAAGAAACACCTTTGCTTTCGTCTGAAATCGCAATCACAATGAATGGTTTCAACTTTCCTAATTCTAGTTTGTGATCAAAAAGAAAGACTTCTTGGAATTTCAGCTGTATCCATAAGATTCAAGTGGATCAACTGAAGAAGAAAAAAAAACTAATGTTTTTATTTACAATAATTTTTTATCAGTTCTGATTGGCTCTTTAACAAACAAATGAGTAAATCAATAAACAAAAATGAGCTCCACCAATTTTCAAGTAGTTAACACCAGGGTATTTTTTAAAACTTGAATTGAAATTGTTTACATTACGACATAAGTATCGAAAGTGAACTTTCTCGTGACGAGCACATACTTGGGCGAAATGAGCCGCAGGCGAGTGGATGAGCGACCTATGCACGAGTCATGAAAAATGAGCTCACTTTCGGTACTTGAATTGTGTATTATACATTTCAAAACGAATGTATTGAACAAAAGCGTGTAAACAAATAAATAACGTATCTTCGTTCGTTCTTTTCACTTATACTCTATGAGTGAAAAGTAACTAGTAACTAGTCACGGTTATGTATAAGTGCCAAAACTTTTAGAGTTTCCAAAGTTGGTAGCCCTGTTGTGAAATTTCCTGAAAAGGTGACCACAGTCGTTATCAGTTATCACCATAAGAATACTTACACGTAACTTGAATTCGCTTTTTCTAGTCAATAAAATCTTTTCTTTGGTCGTATAATAGATGAATTCAAAGATTGAGGTCTCTAGTTTTTATTTATAAACTTGAAACGGCTCCATTTTCTATGTATTAGTTATTTACAAGCGCATTTTGTACCAAAACTTCCATAAGAAAAACAGTAATTTGGAAATCAATTTATTCATCTAACAGGAGCGGAAAAAGTGCATTAAATTACCTTTCATCATGGAGACTTCAAGCCTCAATTTAACATATTATGACCAAAAAAAAAAAAAAAAACTGTTTTTATATAGTAATTACAAAAGCTTTAAAGTTTACCAATTTTACATATTCTTATGGGAACATCAATCTTGATCACATTTTCAGGAGTAGACACTAGCGAACCTGGTCACAGTTTTATCACTTAAGCGCTTTCAACAAGACGTTGCCGCATTAACTTTAACGCACAAAAGCGATGATGTAACCATGATGAGTTTCTTTTCACTCCCAGTATGACTGAACTTGACTTTTCACTCATATTATGAGTGAAAAGAACGAACGAACGATTTATTTGTTCATTTGCCCACACGCTCTTGTTTGATATTGTACATTCGTTTTGAAAAATATAATACAATAATATTCAAGTATCTAACAAAAGTGAGCTCACTTTTAATACTTGTGTGTTGTAATATAACATTCTTTTTTCGTTTCTAAATATTCTTTACATACATACAGAAACAGTGTTTTAAAAAGAGAAAAAAAGGGGGGAAAAAGTAGAAAAACATGTTCAAGCACATTCTATATTATTATTAAAATGTGGAGGGAGAAAATTACTGTAAACTGGGGTAACTTTGGATTTGTCAGGAACTCTAGACACAGCTAGTTTTATATGTACACTCGAACTGGAACATCGGTTTTCACCGCACAACAGTGTAGGTACAAGTCTCAGTTTTTATTGACGCTCCAGTTATAACAAAGAAATAACGAATCTAAGTAATTTTACTCCAGTTCTGACAACATCCTGAGCTCCCCTATAATTTCAAAGTTACCCCAGTTTACAGTAATAATATATTTATTTTATTTTTTCAGAAAAGTAAAAACTAATTTTAATAGTTTTTGATCTTATCAATATTTCCCCAATATTTCAATATTCTTTTGATACCATCAACTGGGATAATATTGGACACTGGTGATAATATCAGCCAGTTACGACTTTGTTATAGAGGAGGGCTAGTATCGTTATCAAAAAACAAGTCACGCGTGGTCAATATTACCTACCACCCAGTGTTGGAAGAACAAATGAGAACGAGAAGGAAAACGGTATGTGTTCTTGTTCTCAGAATGAGAATGCGAACAAGAACATGATGGGATTGAGAACAAGAATTGGGGACGGGAAAGGGAACAGGACACATGGGGACCAGATTGGGAATAAGAATAGGAACGTTAGTAATTTTAAGGTAAGGAGAACGAGAAACATGAACAAGAACCATGCAGTTAGAAAAGAACGAACAAGAACGGGAACAATATGATTTTTGCGTTCTTCAAACACCTTTGCAGCTGGTGCAAAGATTATATTCTGAAAATTTAGAATCAATTCGTTGGGTTAGTGTGAAAAGGTGCCATCTGCAATGTTATCATAAAGTGACTTTTTGGTAACATTTGATAGGGTACCATATATTATAATGTAATACGATAATTGATAAAGTATTGCCTCAGTTCAACAAGGGAATCCAAAAAAAACAAAATGGGTTAAAAATACACTATACTAACAAAATTCATCATATGAAAAGATTTAAGAAAAGAAAAGTGGAATGTTTTCATCTCTGAGATCTATTCCTAGTTGAATGTTGAAGCATTGTTATACTACACGTAAATATATTTAGTTAAACCTATTTTTAATAGATTTGTTGTAGTTGCTTCAAAACTTTTAAACCTCTCTCCTGTCAATGTTTTCGGTTTTATTTTCATTTTTTTATTTATTTATTTTTTTTTTTTTTTTGCAGATAGCACCTTATTTTTATACTACCTAACAAATTATAGGTACATTTTTTTTAAAGAAAAGAAGAAAAAAACAAAACAAAAACTGCGAAGTACCTGCACCAGTGTAGAAAGAATAAACAAGGACGAGAAGAAAAACGGAATGTTCTTGTTCTCAGAGAATGGGAATGAGAATGAGAACATGATCAGATTGAGAACGAGAATGGGGAATGGGAACAGGACCAGGTTGGGAACAAGAACGGGAACGTTAGTAATGTTAAGGTAAAAAGAACGAGGAACATGAACGAGAACCGTGCAGTTAGACAAGAACAAAAACGAGAACAAACAAGATGATTTTTGCGTTCTACAGTAATACCTTTGCAACTGGCGGGAGAACGAGAACATGATGGGATTGAGAACAAGAACGGGAATGTTGGTAATTTCAAGGTAAGGAGAACGGAGAACATGAACAAGAACTGTGCAGTTAGAGAAGAACAAACGAGAATGGGAACAATGATTTTTGCGTTCTTCCTGAGCAATATATCTCACCCCAATTGATGATATTTTCAACACAAATTCGATATTTTGCTACAAAAATGAACATGCTATAAAAAAGAAGAGTAAAACGTTTAAAATGAAAACTTTTACTTTCAAATTAAAAGTATTTTCCTAGTTCACTGTTTGTTTTATCAGTTTTGTAACTCTGGTCAATATACCTTAGAACCAGAGCTGTCATAACCAAAAGAATGAGGTTAATGGATACATAGGCGGCAACTTTGTGGGTGCTCCGGGGCTCGAGCACCCCTTGGGAAATTCCTCAAAAATAAAAAATTCATTACATTAAGATCTTCTTTGCCAAATTTCCCCCCCTCCCCTCTAAATTTACGTTATAAAATTTTGTTCGAGCACCCCTTGGGAAAATTGTAAGTTGCCGCCGTTGAATGGATATTGTTATTTTTGTATGTTATTTGATTCATACAGTCAACAGTTATGGTTACAGTTATACTATTTCATCTACACGATTAATAGTTATGGTTATTGTTACATTATTTTATACTTATTGTAGGAGTTATTTAACCATTAATACAGAGTTACTGTAAATATTTCAAATTCTTTCAATTTTCTCCTATTTCTACTGTGTCTAAATTGGGTACGCAAGATCAAAGTACCAACTCTAATCTCTGAAATACCAACAAAAACTAAAATCAAGACTGTAACATATCCAACTTTGAATCTTGATTCTTATTTTCAGATTTCCTTGTTAGTCCGAACTCATTTAATGATTACAAAACAAAACTATTAATAGGAAAATGTACACTAATTTTAGTACTTTTAGTCCAAGCGCAAAATTCAAAACTCATATTAGATTCACATAACTGTCAGTCGGCGTACAAAATCAAAACTTATCTAATAATTTCTTTTTCAAGACCTTCAACAAGACAGAATTACATGAAAGTAAGGTCTCATTTCCTGATTCAATTCTGCTCCCATTTCATTTCTTCTTATGTTATTAAGAAAATGAAAGCCTGGAAAAAGGTCTTGATGAAGATAAAGCCTAAAGTACTTTTTCCAGCGCATTTCTCATCTCCTAGTGATGTGTAACAGTATTTCAAGAATAACGGACAGCTGACTGGTTTTTTTCATATTTCAATAAATTAGAATCAAAATCGACACTTGCCCTTTCTGTCCAAGGGCGTAAATAGGCAAAATAATATTGTATTGGGTGCAGGAATTTCTTGCTGCGCCTGTGAACACGGAGTATGCAATACATACAACACATTCACAGGTGCAACAAGATATACATCCCCGCACTCGCGTACAGTATTTTGCCTATTTGCGCATTTGAAGTAAAATAGCAAGCGTTGGTTTTGATTCTAGCTTCTACGTTTAATTGTTATGGTTATGGTTACATGTTTCCTTCAGTTAACGGCTATCTAATGGCTATTATTCGGTTAAATTTTACAGTTTGACAGCTCTACTCAGAACATCAACCAGCACTAACTACAAAGTATACAGCCACTTAAAAAACATACTAACATCAAGGGCTTCCAGCAATCGAATTAATTGTAAAATGAAAGCTAAATTTTGAAATCACATTGATTAATCGGGCAGAAAATTTAGTTTGGAGACCGGGGTATCATCAAATCAGAATTTTAATTAGTTACTGATGTCAAAAATTGCCCATAAAATTAAAAAGAATGAATGCAGCAAGGGTGGTCAGTAAAGGGGAAAAGAGGGGAAAAAGAAGCTTATTCTGATTTTGTCTTAGATTTTCACTTATCCCTCCCCCTCTACCACGTCTCCAACGCATTAAAGTAGAGGTGCACTAAAAACCTGTATACTTCTGTTTTTCTTCACTGGAAGATCAAGATGTTTCGAGAAGGCTCCCAAGTTAAGAAAGTTGGCTTTCAGTTTCGTCACAAATTTAGATCGACAAGGAAAACACAAAACATTTTCTTTTAAATTCCAATTCACAAGCCAAAAACAGTTTTTATTGTGATTTTCTCCTGCGTTTGATTGCTAAGCGCAAAAAGAAAAATAAGTAAATAAAAAATATACATTAATTTGTCCCCCCCCCCTATTCTGACGCAGGCCCATTCAGGATGTTTCTGGGATAGGGAATGCGGTGTCCCGGGGCCAATTTGGCATGCGTGCATCGCCATACGCCCTTTTATCATGGATACATTAATTTGATATACTTAGTCAATAGTTACATATTAAGAAAAACATCCAAGTCTGTACTGGGTCCAGTGTTGGAATAATGCAAAAATCATTGCTCCCGTTCCCATTTGTTCTTCACTAACTACATGGTTCACATTCATGTTCTTTGTTCTCCTTACCTTAAGATTACCAACGTTCCCGTTCTAGTTCTCGTTCCCATTTCCATATTGTTCCTATCCCCGTTCTGGTTCCCACCTTGCTCCTGTTCCCATTCCCGTTTCTTGTTCTTCTCATCGTTCTCAATCCCATCATGCTCTCGCTCCCATTCTTGTTCTGAGAACGAGAACATGCCGTTTTTCTTCTCGTTCTCGTTCATTCTTTTAACATCTGAGCATTGCAGTTTGATTTTTTCATTAAAAAAAATATTAACTATGTATAATATAATTGATGGTTTTAAGCTTTCAGAATTTTACTTTCGCGCCAGCTGCAAAGGTGTTGGAAGAACGCAAAAATCATCTCGTTCCCGTACTTGTTCGTTCTTCTCTAACAGTATGATTTTCGTTCATGCTCCTCATTCTTCTTACCTTATAATTGCCACGGTCCCCGTTCTCGGTCTTGTTCCCAACCTGGTCCTGTTCCTGTTCCGGTTTCCCGTTCTCAAACCCATCATGTTCTTGTTCTCGTTCGTTCTTCCAACACTGACTGGGTCGCTGTTTCAATTTTCAGAATTAAGAGCATGAAGGTTTCTTTTTTCTTTCTTCTTCAAAATGTACTAAGAAAAGTTCATCAGAATTATCAATTTAGCCTTCAGCAAAGGATGATTTTCAGGGACATATGACTGTTAAGGGAATGATGCAGGGAAGAAAACAGCCATTTCCCTTTCTTGGGAAGGAAATAAGTACTTGGGAATGAAGTCATCGTGATAAGACAATATTTTCAGTTGGAAATTTAGCCACATTTTGAAGGAGAAAAAAAGGAATTATGTAATATATTTTTGGTAATCTAATTCATTATAATACGTACGTCTCCATTAACAGGGCCCACTTTGTTGGTATGGAGTTAGGGGGACGGAAGACCTAAACTAGCTCTGTAGAGGTACAGAAGGATTTTTTTTTAGAATTTTTGAAGTTGAGATATGGAAAAGCTGTATTCTGAGGAAAACGCATTTGAACATTGACATGTGGATCAAGAGTAAAAAACATCATACGAGAAAAAAACCTAAATCGACAACCTGGGCCCTTTTTGTTTTTATGCAATGGACCTGAAACGGAGGGCGATATCGAAAAACGGCAAAGTGGAGATGAAAGAGCCGGATTCCTACCATCCAAAACGCTGAAGACCCAAAAATCAGTATTTTAGTCAAAATTTAAAAAAAAAAACCAAAAAAAAACCGGTTCTACAGCTAAAATTAAGATTGACAAAGTGGGCCCTTTTGATAGAGACGTACACATATTTTACAAATTTAGCCTTCAGAAAGTGAAGTTTTCCAGCTGCTTCCAAGTAATATTGTTAACGGGATGATAGAACGAGGGAGGTAAGAGATTATTTTTTTAATAATCACAAGGAAGAAATTAAAAACAGTAAGACGATATTCCTAATTTGGAAACGGCAATATGTTGATTAAAATATTGTACAAAACAAGATGTAGAAGGAAGCAATGTCACTTGAGTGGTTGTAGCACTCATGGAAACGCTTCCTTTCTTCCCTCGTTATGTAATATACGTATTATTTACTCGTATTATAATTTCGTCCAGCGAGTAAAAAGACATCTACTCCCTTTTTTCCCCCAATGTACGTACGATTGAGAAGGAAAATGTTTTTTCAAGGCAAATGGCTTAATCACTAACGACCAAAAAAGAGCCGTTTTTTGTGGGAGGGGCATTGGATTGCTTTGTTGAGGGTCATAAGAAAGTGAGATTGTGCTAGGACCCCTTTTATTCGAAAAAAGTCACATGATCCCAAGAAGGTCAGACAATTTTACTGGGGCTTTTCATGGGTGAAAAAGGTCAAACGAAGTTCCTTCGTCCCTATACTAAAAAGGATAATTTCCCAAAAATTTACTTGTATTTGGGGTCTGATGACCCTTTTCCGGACAAGGACCCAGTCAGTAAAGGTCTTCCTGATCATCACAGCTAACTGATGGATATACGGTAATCCAGCTGTTTCAAATCCACGGGTTTTGGAGGTTTACAAACCCTTCCTTAAGGGACAAAAATGCACTTTTGACATTTCCATGTCTTTACTTTGGCACACAAACCGGAAAAACGTTACTCTTACGCGTTACATTTGAGGAGGAATAAAATAATCATTTTATCCATGGAAATTTATTTGAGGAGGAACGAAAAGGAATTATCATTTCTATGGAAATCATTTTGACATTTTTATGACTTTACTTTGGCACACAACGGGAAAAAGTGTTACTTTGGAGCGTGACGACAAGAGCGTTAAGAAAAATAATAATAATAAAACTACTGACTGACTGACTAAACACTTCATTCGCCTGCGAAAACCATACTCCTTCTCTTTTCTAATTTTGCTTGTATCAGCTTGTATTCCCTGGCGAGCATCACGTTCCTTGTACCAGCCTGCGAGCACTACGCTCTGCTAGTGCATCATCTTGCAGACGAGTCTGCAACCACGGGAGAGCATTTTCATGTCTGCTTCGTGGACTGTGCCGACATGAAAATGTCGTTGTCCGCTATGCTCCGCAGAGCACGTTGCACTCCATATTTTTTGGACGCTGAGTTCGCTGGACAATCACATTCTCATGTCGGCGCAGTCCGCGAAGCAGACATGAAAATGCTCTCCCGTGGTTGCAGACTCGTCTGCAAGATGATGCACTAGCAGAGCGCAGTGCTTGCAGGCTGGTACAAGGAGCGTGATGCTCGCAAGGGAATACAGGCTGATAAAAGAAGTGTGGTACTCGCAGGCAAATGAAGTGTTGAGTCAGTCAGTCCTGTCAGTTATTTTTTTTAAGTTTGTAAAAATTTTAAAAATGTTGCTCGCAAACGCGTTTTCAACTTTCCTCAGTTTAAATTCCCTCATTTACGGCGACCTAGCTGCGGTTACTATCTAATCCTTTTTTTTTCTTTTTTTTTTTTAAATGTGAAGAAGGGGTTGTGGTGAGATCGGCATCAAACTGCCACGAGTCCAAAAAAACAGATTTTGAGAAAAAATATTATCGTTTGTGTTAGATTGTGTGCAGCTGTCACTGAATGGTGAAGATGGCAGGTGGGGCATTACTGACCAGGTACTGAGCGAAAAAACAATCGAACTTGGACCTTTCTCTTTTTTCCCAATAAAGTAGAGGTAGAATAGAACGCCGTTTTGTTGCGTTTGGCAGGAGAAATGCATAGACTTATTGCAGTTTGCAGGATCATCGCAGCATAAAGCAATCTTTGATCCCAGATCCCAAATTGTATGCATTTTTTCGCAGTTTGCCAGTGTTACCAGCTGCTTCCAACACTTAACCCACTTTTGATTTTTTTGGACTTGCGGTTTGATTATGACAGGACGCTAGGTCATAAGGAGCCAAGTCGTCCAAAAATAGCTTGAATTTTCGCAAACTGACAAAAATTCAAAAGACACAGTAGATACGTATTTTCACTCACTTGAATCATCACGCCAATGATTGACTGAAGACACACTAATACGATAGCCTCCATACATTCGGTGGTCGGAAATCGACTGCCGTAACCGGTACTGTGTTGCGTTTCCATGCTGTAGAGGAAGCACGACATAAAACCGTTTATATTGGTAACGCACGGAGTCCAACTAGTGTTATTTTGATTCTCGGGTAATAAATCACCGTGGCTGTAAGCAATGAGCCACCAGATCAGGGCGAAGCCTAACCAACTTAACAAAAAACTCATGAAGAACGCTAAAAACGTCCATCTCCATTGGGCGTCGACCAGTGTGGTAAATATGTCCTGCAGATAGCGGCGGCCACGTTCGGATATATGAACCTGGACCACGTTGCAGTCTCCATTTTTGAAGATGGCTCTGCGTCTGGATTTGCGAAATGTGTTCAATTCGGAGCGGAAATGGTTATACCTGAAAGAAAGTAACATTGGTCGGTTAAATTGATCGTATATGGATGTTGCATTCTGTTCAGAAGAATTGTACAAGGTGTTTCACAACGCCCCCCGCCCCATTCCCTCTAAAATTGAAGGTCAAAACGAGTGGTTGAATCGAGACAAGATCAAGGGCGCTATTGGAGTGGTCAAGTCTTTTGGTAGGTTATTAAAATTAAATATTTGAAATGAATTCTTTGGTCTTCATATCTTGAAGAAATTATATCTATAAATTTGTGAATCATGAAATAATTTTGAATAGCCCGATTGACAATTTGGAGAGCACTCACAAAACATATACCTATCACAAACCACTGCTGTTTTGAGACTTTTGGCCACTCAGATTTTTTTGTGAGTGTTCAACATCTCATCATTTTAAAATAGTGTGTGCGAAGTGATATATAGGTAAGAAGTTGGGAAGTATTTCACTGTGCTCAAGGAGCTGTCAGATCACTCTAAGAAATATCACTCAAATAATTCTGCGGAATACAAGCTTATTCTTATTACTTGGAGTTAAGGTTGTTGTAAACTGGGGTACTTTTGCAAACTGGCGCAGCCACCCTATTAAGTAGGTAGTGTTACTTAGGTACTTTTCTCTTAAATCAGACAAATTTTCAAGATATTTTCAATCATTAAGAGAAATGTGTCTTTAGCTGTATCGTTTTTCTGTGATGCCATCAAACGGGCATAAATTGAAGTTTCAGAGGAAAACAGAGAGTAGGTACTCTTTTTTCATAGTTCCAATAGAGTACAAAATAATCTTGAATAGAGTATGTCTGGCCAGCCTGTAGCTTATCATCATGCTTACAGACAGCAAACAGGAGCACGCCACTGATTGGATTCGAGGGGAATTTCACCTAAATTCAGTTCTGTGCATCACGTTATCATTCGCCACATCATTTTACCCCATTCCAGGAAAATAATCAGAGAAATTATCAGTAATTCCTGGTGCATATCTCATCAACTCCAACGTTCGTATCCACTTTTATCACAAACAGGGCGATTTGTAATGATACCCGAATGACTAATAGGATCACCACTTTATATGCATATTATTTCCGGTCTCCTTAACCAACAAAGAGAGCAACACGAATGATCTTCTTAATGATCATCATATGCTTATCCAACCTAGCCTTTAGTTCAGCCCATTTCTAGAAATTCACAAACGAACTCGTATGCGCGAAACCGAGTTACGTATCAACGCGACTCAACTCTTTCATACAGCGCAAACATACCGCTGTATAATTACCGGACTGAATTTACAACTTAACGAACTTCAAGTACATTTATAATTTATGTAACTTATAATGTAAAAATAGTTCAGCGGATAGTACATGTATCATCATCAAGCAGCATGTATACATGACTCGGCTAAAAGGTAGATATTACAAATGTAACCTGCAGCTGAAATCAGAAAGTTTATTCATTGCCCAAGTCGTGTTTATGGATACTTAGATACAGTTTCCTAAATGTTCACGTTGCAAAATAGAATTATTGAAAATGAGATACCTATAGACGTATACAATTTTAGCAACGTCTCGATTAGCGGTTCCTGTGTATTCTCATTGCGAACTAGGTCAAGAAATTATCATTCCACGAAGGTCCGCGTAGCCGGTCTCGTGCCGGTGGCCGGCAACAAAAGCCCTTGACTTCGACATCGTAATCGCAGCTCCTCTCGGTCCTCTTGGAGGAAGCAACGAAACGATGCACGCCTGCTCTGTATTCAGAAACGCAGATGTATATTCAAATCGAATAGAAGAATCGATAATCGCGAACACTCCAACATTTCCATTTTCTGCGGAAGTTGTCGGCGATATAAATGCTCAGTATGAAAACTACACGTGGTACTTGAAATAATCTCCATGCTTCGACGACCAGCGGTTCGAAAGACCGGATTCTTCAATCGAGAACTGTCGTTTTAATCCGTTGCCAGATAAACTAGTTCTGTACGTGAATCACTTAAATTTTAATTATTTTTAACTGCCGAATAATACTTTTCTACATTGCTATACTCTCTGCTGTAAAATCAGACATCTGGAGGTTTGGCATCCGCTGTAACGCAGCCGATTAATAGATTCGTTTTTTTGAGAACGTGAATTCGTTTCTTCTTTATTGTCTTCTCAGCATGTTCTTTTGCCAACTGGGTAATTCTGCAATATGTTCCCACTCCTCCCCTCTATTTATATTTGGAAATAAGAGAGCTACAAGAAATGTTTTGTAAGGTAGGGGGCCCAATTATCGACTACGTTCCTAATATCGACCACAGCAATGCTGGCTTATTTAATAATGCACTCTGTTAAGAAACTGTTGGAAGTTGTTCTTTGATGAAAGATATGCAATTAGCAACAGTCACCATCTCTCTACAATGTTTATTTGTTGGTTGGCAATTTGTGTTTATCACTTTTCTTCATTTTTCTAATAAGAAATGGTGTGGTTTTCATAAGATATGAACGCAGTTATAATAATTTGCCTGGTAATTTAAAAATACTAGTGATTACATAATCTCATTTGGATTTTATTCAGGTAATTACATTATGCCATCGATGAAAAATTCAATATTTTGTATTCATATCTTAAAATTTCAACTTGTGTTCCTAAAACTGACCACTTTGGTGGCCCAATTATTGACCATTGGTCGATATTTGGGCCACATATTTTTTATCATAGAAATGGAAAAACCAAAAGAAAAACGACGAAAATGGTCTGCTAAGTGGATGGAAAAGGCAGTTAGGTACTGAAGTAATGGCGCATCGTATGGGTTATTTGAAAGCATCCAAAATGTTTCAAGTACCAAAGGCGACCCTCATCGATTATGTAAAGAAAGTACAATCTGGTAACTCGCTTTCTGAATTATTAAAGAAGCCATTAGGACGTAAAAGCATATTGACTCAAGAATTGAAGCAACAGTTGGTGCAATATGCTCTTGAAATGGAACATCGTTATTTTGGTATGACTGTGGCGGACTTGAAAAGAATGGCTTATCAACTTGCTACGAGAAATAGGTTGAAGAATTCTTTTAGTGCAGTATCTAAACAAGCTGGTCGTAAATGGTTTAGATTATTTATAAAAAGGCATCCTGAACTTTCTTTAAGAAAACCTCAAGTATTATCTATGGCTCGAATTAAAGGTTTTACCAGAGAAAATATGGATCGGTTCTACAGATTATTGAAAACTGAGCTTGAAAAAATTCGTTTTAAGCCGGACAGACTGTATAATGTTGACGAAACTGGAATTACAATAGTTCAGCATAAAACTCAAAGAATAATCTCTTTAAAAGGAAAACGACAAGTACATAAACTATCTTCTGGTGAACGTGGAAAATTAGTTACAATTGTAACTTGTATGTCAAGTTTTGGCCATTTCTTTTACCTCCAATGATGGTATTTCCACGAGAGCGCCTGAGTGCTGATATTCAAAACAACTTGCCTCCTAGAGTAACTGCAGTTTGCCACAAATCCGGTTGGATACAGACTCATTTATTCACACAATGGTTTAAAGAATTTATAGCAAAAGTGAAGCCTACAGCTGATGACCCAGTGCTATTAATTTTAGATGGACACCATAGTCACACACGAAATATTGATGTCCTTGATTTAGCAAGACCTATGTTTCAATTCTATGTCTGCCTCCTCACTGCACTGACCATTTACAGCCGTTGGATGTTAGTTTTATGAAACCGTTCAAGTCTTATTATGCCAATGAAGTTGAGCGTTGGCTGGATAGTCATCCAGGTCGAGTGCTGAGTCATATTCAAATGGGCCAGTTGATGTTTACTGCATTTACAAGAGCTTCTACGATGGAAATTTCTTTAGGCGGATTTCGTCAGACAGGCATTATGCCTTTTAATCCAAATAGGTTTACAGATGCAGATTTTATAGCCCAGACCATGAAAGAAAAGCCTATGGATAATTATTGCCAAGCTGAGGAAAATCGAGTTGAAGAAGAGGGTTTGGAAATTAATTTTGGTCAAACACCTGAATGTAATGCTTCGAATTTGACATCAATTTCGCCAGAAGAAATCCACCCAGTTCCAGTTATCACTGTCCCTCCTACTATTGATAAAAGAGCGGGGAAAACCTGTGTTTTGACATTAAGTCCATAAAAATCCAGCTTGACTAAAAGTTTGAAAATGTCTCAAGCAAGGGCAGAAAAAAAAGAGAAAAATATTGAAGTAAGTAAGTTAAATCATCACTTCAATTTCTTTATGTTCTTAACAAAAATTATTTGAGTTTACATAATTTTTTACAGAAGAGGAGATTGAAACTTATTGAAGAGACTGGTAAAAGCATTCCCTTGACTGCAGCTACAAGTAGTAAATCAAAGAAACAAAAAAAGAAAGAAACTGCTCAAGTAAGTTGAATTGATTTATTTAACTTATCCCTTTTTCATTGCCAAAAAGTGATGAAAGGATTTTCTTTTTCTCAGGTTACAATTCCGAAAAACATGAAGATTGCTTCATTAAATAAAAATAAAAATAAAAAACCAGAAGTGAGTTAAGTTTTTTCCACTGCAATTTTAATGACTTTTTGCAGGTAAAATATGCTAATTTTTTTTTATTATAAGGTACTTTCTACTGAAAAATTCGAATTCAATGACCTAATATCATCAACATCAAAAGGTATTAAAGAAGGAACATTTAAAAAGTCCAAATTGAAAAAGAAAGTAAGTGTGAAAAAATTACTTTTTTTACCAAAATCATTTTATTAGAGCACAAATCAACTCATCTTTTTTGGTTTTAAAAATTTGTAAATTTTTTTTGACAACACAACAGAAATCAATTTTTGATGATGAGGCTACTTCAGGCTCAGATTGCAGTATTGAGTATGCCTCAAGTAACGAATCCGAAAAAGATGTGGGATGCACATTTTGCAAACGAACATATTTTTCTGATACTCATGAAGAAGAATGGGTGCAATGTACTCAATGTTTTTGTTGGGCGCATGCAGAATGCGATGCAGCTATTAATGAAAACCCTATATATTTATGCGGATTTTGTTTGAATAAATAAGAATTATGTATAAAAACTTCATTTTCATAATTATATATACTTATGTAATATTGATTTCCTTTGAAAAACATAAGTGGTTGATATTAGGTGTTAGTGTTCGAACCGGACGTCGCAGAGCGGCTCGAGTATAGTTAAGGGTAGAATTAGATATAATTTAGTTATCAGTAATCAGTACGTTTCTAGTGTTCGTAATGTTCCGACGTGAACGATAAAATATACAGTTAGAAGCGTGACGTTCGGTTTTACATTGAAGCGATGGAGAAAAACATTACAAATTGGCGCAGTTCGGTTGTGAATTAACCAGTGAAAGTGTTCATTTACGATGGCAAAACCAACGGGCGAAGTGTCAGTGGAAGCAGCTTTGGCAAGGGTGTTAGCAGCCGTGGCAGACCAACAAAAGCAGATAACCGATCTTACAAAACGCTTGGCGGAAAAGTCTATGGCACCAGCAGCATCCCATTCAGGTATTACAGGCCTGAAATTCGCAGCTTTTGACGAGTCCGTTGAGTCGTTTGACGATTTTGTTGACCGTTTGAACTCCTTTTTCCGGCTACACAAAGTAAATGATGCCGAAAAAGTAAGTAACCTTGTAACTTCACTACCGCCAAAGTTATTTCGTTTGATGAAGAACCTACTGTTTCCGGCTACTTACGAGTCGAAAACTTATTTAGAGCTTACGTCACTGCTACGCGCTCATCTAAATCCAAAGCCGTTGATCATTCCTAGCCGTCATAAACTGTTTACGCGACGGCAAGCAGAGGGAGAATCCATTGCTACTTACGTCACAGAATTACAGCACTTAGCCGCGGACTGTAATTATGGTGAGAACGTGTTGAGTATTGTACTACGAGACGTCTTTGTTAGTGGCTTACGATCCCACGCTACTTTAGATCGCTTGTTTGAAAAGGATGATCCGCCCTTTGAAAAGGTAGTAAATATTGCAAAAAATATGGAACGGGCACACAGTGGTGCACAAGAAGTCTTACAAGGCAGTACGTTCAGCGCCACAGATTTACAGTCTCAGTCAGACTCCACAACGCCAGTTAATCTAGTGGCCTTTCCGGCAAAGAGTCGTTCATTTCAGCGCCGCCCTTCAAGAAGGAAGATAGAACTGCAAAAAGCAAATGTAATGGAACCACGAGTTGTGTGTTACAGGTGTGGTGAACATACACACAAACAGCCAGATTGTACGCAGAAAGACTTACAGTGCCTTTATTGTAAGAAAAGCGGCCATGTAGAGGCAGTCTGCTTTCTAAAAAAACAAAGTCAGCAGCCGTCAACTAAGCATATAGATGAGCTCAAGAACGATACAGAATTTGATCCATTTCCATTGTACCAAATTAGTAATGATGACCCAATCTATGTCTCACTGCTAATTGAGGGCAAACCAATTGCGTTTGAGTTGGATTCGGGTAGCAAACGCACCATTGTGAACTACAGCACTCTACAGAAATCGCAGTCTGATATAACATTAGGCCTACAACATGTGTCATCCAAGCTGAAGGTTTATGATGGTAATTTGGTGCAACCGTTAGGGATGGTTCGCGTTACAGTGTCCAATGGTCAAACTGTACAACCTAATCTCGAGCTGTTGGTAGTTAAGGATGATCTTCCAAATATTGTTGGACGTGACTGGCTGCGAGCACTGGGCATGCTCCAAGATACATCCTTACATTTTACGCCAGTTTCACTATCAGTTAACCAGGTCGCCACAATGGATAGCTTCCCACCATTGTCGGCCCTGTTACAGAAATTCACTGCCATATTTAAACCTACAGTGGGGAAAGCCCGACATAGAGTCTGTGAACTAGAGTTGAAGACTGGGACACAGCCAGTGTTTAGGAAAGCCCGACCAGTACCATTCGCGATTAAACAGCGTATTGAAGATGAAATACAACGTCTTATCGAGGCTGGTATTTTTGTACCAGTCCTGTCATCGGAATGGGCTACACCCGTGGTACCTGTTGTTAAGAAAGTGGGCATCCGCTTGTGTGGAGACTACAGTTGTACACTAAATCCACATTTGAATGTCACGCAACACCCATTCCCAGGGTTCGATGAAGTGTTCTCCAGTCTTGCCAATGGCCAGCGTTTCTCAACTTTAGATATACGATCTGCTTTCTTGCACCTACCAGTTACCGAAGAAACTTCAAGGATGATGACTCTTAATACTCACCGTGGCTTGTATCGCCCAACGCGCCTGATGTATGGGGTTAGCTCGGCTCCAGCATTATGGCAGAAGTACGTGGATTCTCTGTTCAAGTCTGTGCCCTGCTGCATAGTACATGATGACATCATAGTTACAGGGGAAACTGATGAGGTACATCTACAGCGATTGGAACAAATTTTTAAAATTTGCAATGAAAATGGGCTACACCTGAACTCTACAAAGTGCAAATTCTTTCGTTCAGAAGTTGAATTTCTGGGTTACAGAATTACAAAAGAAGGAATACATAAAACCTCAGAGAAGGTGGAAGCAATACTGAACATGCCTCAGCCTTCCAATCTTTCAGAAGTTAAAGCATTTATGGGCATGGTCACTTTCTATGCTCGCTTCATTCCTAACCTATCCACACTTGCGAAACCGCTCTATATGCTTACACAAAAAAGGGCGAACATTTGAGTGGTCAGAAGACTGTGACCAGAGCTTTGCCGCCATCAAGCAGGAAATTGCCTCTGACCAGTTCCTTGTATCTTACAATCCGGAGCTCCCACTAATATTAGCAGTTGACGCCAGTTCTACTGGGCTAGGGGCAGTATTGTCACATAAAGTTGCCAACAAAGAACGACCAATAGAATTTGCCTCCCGCACACTGTCAACAGCTGAATCACGATACTCACAAATCGACAAAGAAGCCCTGGCAATACGATGGGGAGTATTCAAATTCTTTCATTATTTATTTGGCAACCGATTCACATTGGTTACAGACCATCAACCTCTGGTCCATATCTTCAGCTCCCGCAAGCAGTTACCCCAATTAAGCGCCACACGCATGCTACACTACGCGTTGGAACTACAGGTGTTCAACTTCGACATTGTGTATCGCAAATCAGAGCTACATGGTAATGCAGATGGACTCTCCCGCCTTCCTACCAAGTCTGAAAATTTAGCAACCATTGATGAAATCACGTGTTTCCAACTTTCGCAATTCGACAGTCTTCCACTTACAGCACGTCAAATTGCCACTGAAACGCTGCACGACCCAGAGCTTCAACCACTAGTCAACGATTTACGCCAGGGTAAGAAGCTTGGTAGTCGAAGCTTTCAATTTTCACTGCTTGGGAATGTTATATTTCATGGTCCACGAGTCTACATCCCACAGAAATTTCGCTCGACAATTCTTCATAGTTTACATGAGGGTCATTTTGGAATGGTGAAAATGAAAGCGCTAGCCCGGTACTATGTTTTCTGGCCAGGCATTGACGCTGATATTGAAGAATTATGTAAGAATTGTACTCCCTGTCACACCTACGCGCGGAAGCCAGCCAAAGCTCCTGTGCATGCCTGGGAGCCTGCACTGCGTCCATGGGATCGACTACATATTGATTTTGCTGGACCATTTTATGGGAAAATGTTCCTGTTAGTCATCGACGCATACAGTAAATGGCCGGAGATTTTCGCACTGCCCAAGTCTACAACCTCGACAGTCATTATGGTTATGGAAGATTTATTCTCTAGGTATGGTCTCCCTCGTACAGTAGTGAGCGACAATGGTGCTCAATTCACGTCTGATGAGTTCCAAAATTTTCTCAAGTTTCACAATGTACGTCACTACACTACCACACCTTTCCACCCCGCTACAAATGGGCAGGCCGAGAGGTATGTTGCAACAATGAAAATGTCTCTCCGAGCCTCAGAAAGCGAACCTGGTACCATAGAGCAAAAATTACGGCGTTTCTTGTTTGCATTTCGTAGAACTCCACATACATCAACTAACGAAACACCAGCGCGATTGTTCTTGGGTCGAGAATTACGTACGCCTTTCGACTTCCTTCGCCCAGAACCACATCAACAACGACCATCTGCAGGCTCAGCTTTCCCTCGCACATTTAGTATTGGTGAGCGAGTGGCAGTAAGGGACTACACAAATCCAAATCGACGATGGGTTATAGCAGACGTGGTCAATCAAGATGGAGCTCTCACATACACGGTGTCAGTTGGCTCTAAACTGTTGCGCCGACATGTTGACCAAATTCGCAGCATGGGTCAAACCGCAACGTGTACGCCAAGACCCCAACCACAGACTGCCTACACTCCTCTGGCACGGCTACCAGTCATTGATAGGCCAGTCTCACCAATGACAGCACGTAACCCAACATGTGTGTTGCCAGTACAATCGCCAGGGTCGCCGACTCCCAGTACATCACAACCTACAACATCGTCAACTACCAGTGGGTTATCGTCGACAGCACTGTCCAGTACCAGTGAATCATCGTCGCTAAGCACAAATGCGGGGTCTGCAGATCTACCGGAGACTCCAACATTACGCCGCTCAGCAAGAAGTCGTCGGGAGCCAGAACGTTTAACTTATTGATGGAGGAGGTGATGTTAGTGTTCGAACCGGACGTCGCAGAGCGGCTCGAGTATAGTTAAGGGTAGAATTAGATATAATTTAGTTATCAGTAATCAGTACGTTTCTAGTGTTCGTAATGTTCCGACGTGAACGATAAAATATACAGTTAGAAGCGTGACGTTCGGTTTTACATTGAAGCGATGGAGAAAAACATTACATTAGGATCATAAGAAATACAGTGGTCAATATTTGGAACAGGGGTGGTCGGTATTAAGATCACTGTTTTTGAAAATGGAAAAAAATTATTTTTAGAAAAACTGATATTCTAAGGTTGCATGGAGTAGCAAAATCTAAATTTGATTGCCAAATTATAGGTGAAGGTTCATAGTATTCATCCGATAAAAAAAATGGAATTTGCTCAATTTGGGGCAGAGTAAAGGGGGCTCAAACTTTAAGTGGTCGATAATTGGGCCTCCTACCTTACCATTGTTTGGGGAGTCGTTTCTGTACCTTTTCCCCACGCTGGAAATGATACGTCTCTATTCAATTTAACGAGCGAAGAAACGTCTCAAATGTCCATCGTAGTATATCCCTCTTTAAAATTTTGGTAACATTGAAATTTTTCTGCATTTTCTCACCACCAGTTGGTTCCACTGGAGATTACAAGGGAGTTGTGAGCTGACAGGAAGAAAGGGACGTCAGCGCAAAAATGTAAATTTTACAAGAGAGCGTATAAACAAAATTGATAACGTTTTTACGTTACGAAGACACTCAACTTTGGAGACTTACAGCTGTTAGGGAAAATTTTTTAGAATTTTTTCGACAACACCAGGCGAAAGAGCGGCCAAAAATTAGTCAAAAACAGCTGTTATCACAAAAATGTTTTTTTTTTTTGCCCTGAGGTCCCTTACTTTCTGTCAGCCCATAGTTGGTTTCTATGTCAGGAGGCACTTGGTGCCTCGCGTGGTCGGGTTCAAGAAGATTACTGGAAGAGTCGCGGAAGGAAAAATCCGTTTCAGTTCTTCACTGCATCTACAATAGAAGTTTTCCTATAATAGTGAAAAAGAATCGAAGACTTCTTCCATTTTCTTCCTCTTTCTTTCTCGTTTGACAAAAATTTACAGAACGACACAAGCCGAAAACCTGAGGAATATGAAAAAATTCCGTCACACAAAATAAACGAGAAATCAAATTAGAATTTAGCAAAACTCGAAACTAAACTGTGAACTTGAACTTAGAAAAAAAGACCATAAAAATGTTGTAATTCACTTTTACATAGTATTTTCGTTTCTTGAAAAGTTACCTGGTAAAGAAAGGAAATTTCCAAAGATAGAAAAAAAAGAAGAAGAAACACGAAAATTTGAGGACACGGTTTTTTCGATTTTATTTTCTAATGAAAATCTTCTGTAGAATTTCATAAATTAACCAGTAAGAATACGAAATTTTAGATATATTCATTTCCTCTTCTTTTTGAAAGAAACTTCGCGAGAGGAAACAAAACAGAGAGGAATACTGTAGTCAAAACTAAACTGTCAAAAGAAACTGGAAATAAATTCGAACTCATCGCGGGGTGTACTAAATTTGAAAAGTAAAACAACTTGAAATGTCCAAATTTTAATGTAAAGTTTGGCCCCAACGTTTCATACGTTCGTACCTTCTAGCAATACTCGAGGAAGGAGTTTGGATCCTTGATACTTCAAATATCGAGGACAATAGTTTTTTTTTTTTCTTGAACTAAACAGGAAAGCTTAAGATTAGACCTCTTTGTGAAATATTAGACTTTCTAACGGCCAACCAAAACGAAGATATGAATAAGGAACTCGAAAAAACGAATCAGAAATGCGTCTGCTCGTTTGGTGCTTACTGATGAGGAGGGAGGGGAGGGGATAATGATAAACAAACAAGCAGAGAAGTATGAGAACATCCTTTTCTTTTTCCTCCCCTTTTCTTAGAGTGCAAAAATACAATTTTCAGTTGATTTGCTAGCTTTACTCGCAGACAGAACACAGTTCTTGCTTTCCCAATTGATATCACCCTCCGAACATTCTTTGGTACTGAGGTCACCATCAGAAAGCGAAACAAACATCAGAATACAGTAGATATGTTTTCACATTCCTCTACCTTATACCAAACTGTCACGACAACCACAAGAAACAGAAGAAACACTCGCAGAAGTCTATTCTGCAACCTTGAACTTTCAACGCCTGCATTTTTTTCTGAATAGATAAGCCAGTCAAGCTTTTCTTTATCACTACACGCGCACGATACATAACTGAGTCAGTAGGTAGTCCAAGTTTCGAGCATGTCGATAATAATCGAGAATAACAGCTGTTTTGCACCTATTACAAATAGAGTTTGGACAGATGTGACATTGTGACTAATTTAGGAATATCATGCAACTTCGTCTACAGAGACTGGTAGAACAAGCAAGAAATTTCAAGCGATTATTTGAGAGGTCTTCTCGCAACTCACACAAATTAAGTACAGGAATGAGTCCAATTCCAGATCACACAGAAACTATAACAATACACACAGAAAGGGGAGTTGCCAAAATTTCCTTCGAGCCATCGTTCTGGATACTGACACCATGTTAGCTCGATCCGGTGGTTCGGGATAAAGAGCTCCAATATTAGATACAAAGAATGGGATGCGTGAGCATTAAACCCCGAGCTTTCCTACATATTTTTAAAAACCCAGGTGCATTTTGTCTAGGTCTCCAGCGAATCAGAGACGCAATTCCACGTCAAGAAAACACAATCCGAACTCAATGAGGAGTTTCGAGATAATGAGCCTCAATACTCGATACAAGATACAAAGCAGGGAATACGTGAACATTAAACCCGGAGCAAGATATTTTCAAAGGTAAGTCCAGGTACATTTTGTTTAGGTCCCCAACGAAGCGGGTTCCATGTTAAGAAAACGCAATTCGATTGTGATCCGAAAGTCCAGGATAATGAACCTCAATATTCGGCACAAAGCAGGTGATACGTAAACATTATACGCCGAGCTTTCCACTATTTTCACAGGTAAGTCCACTCATATTTTCTTTATGTTCCCTGCAAATCGAGGACACGCAGTTCCATGTCCAGAAAACAGAATTCGAACTCGATCAGGAGTTTCAGGATAATGAGCCCCAATACTCGATACACAGTAGAGAGAATATACGTGAACATTACACCTTGAGGCTTCCTACATATGTATTTTCAAAGGTAAGTCCAGGTATATTTTGTCTACGTCCCATACAAATCGAGGACACGCAATTCGAAGTTGGTCCGAGGGTCCAGGATAATGAGCCCCAAAAATCGGCACAAAGTAGGTAATACTTTTGTACACCCCGACCATTCTTACATATTTTCAAATGTAAGTCCTGGTATATTTTGTCTACATCCCTGCAAATCGAACACACGCAATTCAATGAAGGAAAAGCAATTCGAACTTTATCCGAGACAGCCGCGTAGCTAGAATTAAAAGTACAGAGGGAGAGAGGGGCACAAAACGGGGTCAGTTTTTCTTTCATTAAAAAAAAGAAAAAAAAAAGTAAAAAACACTTTCATAGAGATTTAATGAATTTGCATGATTGTCAGGATAATGAGCTTCAATATGGTGATGTAAACATTATACCCCAAGCCGTCCAACATATTTTCAGAAGTAAGTTCAGATACCTTTGTCTAGGTTCCCTGTAAATCGGAAACACGTGTTAAGAAAACACAATCCGAGGGTTCGAGATAATAAAGCCCAATATTTGACACAAAGCAAATGATATTTTCGCTGGTATCGGTGGAATAGCTTGGCCTGTACTCAGGGGCGAAACTATAGGGGTTGTGGGGGTTGAACCCCCAATAATTTGGCAGTCGGCAAATTTCAAGACTGTTCATTTGACATCTCCCCCCCCCCACCAATAATCTGACGGTCGGCAAATTTTGAAACTGTTAATTTGAATTTTCATTTTTTATGCGTGTTTGTATGTTTATTTATTTTCTTTTTCAATTGAAAAAGATTTCGATTAAAAAATTAGCAAATTTTTAATTTTTGTAACATTTTGTCGGCGAATTTTTAGTTTTCAAAAAATATTTGTCGGCAAATTTTTCTTCTCCACCTTTCCAAACTGAAAGTCGAATTTCATTTCTGAAAAATGGACTACCCTGAACCCCTGTTAGAGAGTAGTCGGTCAAAAGCATAAGGTTTCAAGCTGAGTATCGAACGTTATTTGAACGGTTGAAACAAAGCTGAAATGTGAAAGTCATTCCGAAAATCTGAAAGTCGGTAGCGAACGTGGAATTTCAGATTTCAATGACTGTTCGAACTGCCAGCGTGAAAGAGTCGCCCTCTATAATTTTAGAAACGGGAAAAAAGGAACTATTGAAACTCTACATACTTTAGAAAAATTCATCAGATTGAAATGAAAATGGTCTCAATGTAAGGTAAATTTTATGAACAATAAATTTTGTCCTAATCATTTTTTTGATAAACGCTTTCGTTTTCATAATATTTTGAGATTTCTCCATATGCCTGTAAATGAAATATTCCCCTCAATCAAGGTTACAAGGTAAACGACTAAAGCGCGCCACCGATTTCAGCAGCCCAACATCTGTACACTTCATCACTCTGTCACTCACTGAGTCAGTGATTCACTCACTCACTAGCTTACTCATTTAGTGATTCAGTAAGTTACTCACTCACTTACCAGTGACTCAGTGATTCACTCAGTCACTCGCTTATTTATTGAGTTATTCACTCATTAACTCTGTCACTCACTCAATGAGTCAGGGATTCACCCATCCACCCATCCACTCACTCAATCACTTACTCAGTCACTCACTCACTCACTATCTTACTCATTTAGTGATTCACTAAGTTACTCACTCACTTACTCGGGGATTCAATGATTCACTCACTCACTTAGTTATTCACAGTATTCTGTAATGTAGTTATTCACTCACTTCCTCATTCCGTCACTCACGCAATAAGTCACTGATTCACTCACTCACTCAGTTATTCGCTTACTTATTGAGTGATTCACTCAGTTACTCAGTCACTTATTCAGTGACTCACGTCACTCAATCACTCGCTTATTCATTTTGTGATTCACTAAGTTACTCACTCACTTACATAGCAACTCAGTGATTTACTCACTCACTTAATCATTCATTCACCTCCTCGCGCAGTCACTCACTCAATAAGTCAGTGATTCACTCAGTCACTCGCTTACTTATTTAGTGATTCACTCACTCAGTTATTCATTCATTCTCGAATTCAGTTATTCATTCACTTCCTCACTCCATCGCTCACCAATGAGTCAGTGATTCACTAACTCACTCAGGCATTTGCTTACTTATTTAGTGATTCACTCAGTCACTCGCTTACTTATTCAGTTATTCATACAGTTACTCGATCACTTACTCACCCGATTGACAATGAAGCAGAATGTGAGCGCTTTTGTGAACATCACTCAGTAATCACACTACTGGTGAGCGGTCACTTCACACACACTATCTTAAAATGATTAGATGGTGAGCACTCACAAAAAAAATGTGATTGGTCAAAGTCTCAAAACGGAAGTGGTTTGTGACATGTTGCGCGAGCGCTCACCAAATTGTCAATCGGACAGTGACTCAGTGATTCATTCACTCACTCAGTCACTCGCTTACTCATTGAGTTATTCACTCAGTTACTCAGTCACTCACGTAGTGGTTCACTCACTCACTCATTCATCCATTCATTCATTCATTCATGCTCTGATTCAGTTATCCATTCACTTCTCCTCACTTTGTTACTAACCACTCAATTATTTGTAAACGACTACAGCGTGCCACTGCTTTGAGCTACCCGAAATCTGTTGTTACTAGATTCTCTGTAAGACCTAGAGCCTGAAATTTGAGAAAGTAAAACATTTTATTTAAATCTAAAAGTTGAAAAGCAAAAGACTTATCTTCCAATGTCACAAGCTGAATCCGATGGTCAATGTTTTGTTGTTTAATTTACAGTCCTTGGTCCTGGTGAATATTCGGGCCATGCATCCGAGATTCCAAAATTTTGCTACATATGTCAAAAACTTCACCTTTTGGTCGCTGATAAAAGAATAGTCGATACTAGCGCTGTACGGCCCATGAGGGGAATTTAGTCTTGAACAAAAGTCAAAACTCCATGTATTTTTCCCATAAGAACGAAAGGGAACTTCTGGCACGGATTCCCCTAATCCGATCGACAGGAAACTTTTTTTTTCTTTTGAATTGATTTGATTTGTTTTTATTGGAATCAATTTAGGAGAAGAATCAGAAGAAATTCAGAAAGAAAAAATATCACCAAGAGTAAACAACGCCACCTCAATGTGTAAAGGAAGTTGTGTGTTCCTCTCAAATATTCCTAACATCCTTCCACCTTATCCTCTTCCAGAATAGGGTATGCTCATGTGCCCAAATGTGAGTGCTTGGGGGATAATGTTCCAATCTGCACTTGCAGGGACGAAACTAGGGGGGTGAAACACCCCAATAATTAGGCAGTCAGCCAATTTTGAAACTGTTTATTTGAATTTTTCATGTTTTAAGAACGTTTGTTTGTTTATTATTATTATTATTTTATTTTTTCAATTAAAAATATTTTGATTAAATAATCGGCGAATTTTCAAATTTTTAGAAAATTTTGTCGGCAAATTTTTAGTTGAAAGAAAATATTTGTCGGTAAATTTTCCTTCTCCCCCCCCCCAAACTGAAAGTCAAGTTTCGTCTCTGCCTGTAGTTCGATATTTTTAAAGGGTCTTCTCCTTTTGGGATTGTGTAACTTTAGAGACAACACAAGAGCGCGGGTACGCACAAGTCTGCAAGATTAGGTTGAATATGTATGTTAATGGAGCAGCCAAAAGCTCACTACATCCCTTATGTATCTAGGGGGTACCTCGTCCGGTCCTTCACCCCTCTTCGGTTTCAGACCTTTGAGCATCAAGTCTACATCGCGACTGGAAAAAAAATTCACAGAGATTACGCCATAACTGCTAATCGTACTTTCATGTTCAATGGGAAGAGGGAATCCCGGTTGAGTGACATTTCCAGAGTGTACGGACGAGAAATGGTCCGCAAACGCTGCAGCTAGATCTGCCGGGTTTGTGTAACATTGGTCCAAATACTTCATTAGCAATTGCGAGTCATCATTACTTTCCCTTTTAGAATTGATGAGTTTCCAGAACGTTTGCGGGTCAAAACATATTCGATTCTCTACATCACACTGGTGTCTTCTGTACGCTTCCTTGATCATTCTTTTACTCTTCTTTCTGAGGTCATGGAATTTCTGTCGCAGTTCCGCATAGTATCTTGATTTTTAAGTAACACCCAGTGTTCTCCTTAGCCCTGATCGTTTTTTTAATATCCCATGTAAATCACGACAGATATCTATGGATATTACCAGTCTTACTTATCTTACGCGGGACAGTCTGCATGATGACGTATATTTCTCACAGCAGATAAGAAGCCGCCTCATCAACATTATAGATATAGTATAGATAAAGTGGATCCCATTTTATATTCTTTATGCCGATTTATAATGCTCGAAAATCTGCATTACAGAGTAGTCTAATGAAATATATCCGGAGGAGGGGTGTAAAGTTTTCCTACTTTTTAGCTTTTGCAGGTGCAGACGTGCGAACCATTATTTCGAATTGAGGGTGGTATTTATCCACATTTTGAATAATCGAAGCACCCTGCGTTACAGTTACTGTCGTTAAATTACTCAAGACTAAATCGAGTGTATCCTATTTGATAATTAGTGATTGCGTTGAGAGAGTGAAGACCAGCTATTTGCATTAGATCAAGAAGCTCCACAAGACGTGCGTCAGGATTCAGCACGTCATCAATACCCCGATTCTGAACGTAGGACGGAATATTAAAATCGTCAAGGATTAACACTTCGACACCCCTCGATACCACCTGAATAATACTCTCATTAACTTTACGGTGAATGAGATGAAGTGTTTGGCGGGAAGTAGAACAAACCCACATATAGTACAGAACCTTCACGCTGATACCTGTGCAGCTTAAGGCAAAGATGTTTACATCCAATATCTTTTATTTCTAAATCATATAGTGAGCCTTCCTAAATATTTTCAAAAGTAAGTCCAGGTACACGTTGTCTAGGTCCCCTACGATTCGCGGATACGCAATTCCATGTCAAGAAAACACAATTCGAACTTGATCTGGGGTCCAGATAATGAGCCCCAACACTCGGTACAAAGCAGGGATACGTGAATATTAAACCCCTAGTTTTCCTACATATTTTCAATGGTAAGTACAGGTACATTTTGTCCAAGTCCTCTACAAATCAGGACACACGCAATTCTATATTAAGAAAATACAATGCGAACTTGATCCGGGAGTCCAGAATAATGAGCCTCAATATTCGGCACAAAGCAGGTAATGCAAACATTATACCCCAAGCTTTTCAACATATTTTCAAAAGTAAGTCCAGATACCTTTGGTCTAGGTCTCCTGTAAATCGGAGACACGCAATTCCCTATAAAAAAAATACAATCTGAACTCGATCCGGGGGTTCGAGAGAATGAATCCCAATATTCGGCACAAAGCAAATGATAGGTATAAACATTACACCCGGAGCCGTCCTCAATATTTTCGAAGGTAAGTCCAGGTACATTTTTTCTACGTCCCTGCAAATTGGGGACACACATTTCCGGTCATGAAAACACAATCCGAATCCGACTATCGAACTTTCTGACCATATAGATATAGAAATGCTTATTTACCTGAGATTTTTCTCATTCTGCCCGACGAACGAAGTAGAATCGGCGTTCGACGTACGGCGCACCAATTGCTTGCACACATCCGGACTGAGAAATCGGTCATCCTGCTCCCCCGGATGGTACTCGCAGGTCGTGTACTCCGAATCGTCTTCGGCTATCGAAGCGCTCTTATGCTGCGCTCGCGCCACCTGCACTTTGACGTTCTTCTCCAAAATCGGGCTCGTCTCGCACTCCAATATGTTCGGCGCGCTCGTCGACACACTGAACGACGTCATAATGTATTCGCGATTCTGATCTCGTTCTCCTGTCACCGTATTTATATCAATGCATACTAATTAGCTATATAGCAATATACCAGACAATTACATATAAAAAAACTCCTCGTCGCGGTCGACATAATACAAGTACTCGTATAACGTTAGCGCGCACTAAACTCGACACCAACGAACTAAAACATGGCCAGTTCGTTAGCATTTTACGTCGGAAAAGAGTTCACTCATGTCTGCCCGCTAGTTCTTAGGCAACTAAAAACGAAGTCGTTGAAACTGCGGTTAAAAATGTACTGGAAAAACCACGGAATCACGTTTGCGTACCTGTCGAACCGATGACGACGCGCTGTAGCCACGAAAATACACATCATTTGAAAGGTCATTTAAAAACTATTAAAGGTGTGGGTGAACTCATGAATCATTTTTGGCGAAAAATCACGGCTGAAATTGGTCGAATCGAGTGTAACGCGAACGCGATAAGGAAATTTACGCGGAAGTCAGCTGAATTTTCGACACGTTTTTTCCGCGGCGCCCGGCCGATTGTTCACGCTCGACCTGAAACAGGAAAGGAAATTCGACAGGCTGAATAGTGAAAATCGGCAAGTCGTAACATCTGGGAGAGATGTCTGCAGGCAGGCTGAGCAGAGTGGGGCAAGAAAGAACACAGCCTCTTAAAAACAGGAAGTCATATTTTCGAAGTAGAACTGAAGCACAACCTAGTCGAGGCATTCGAGAATCTAAGAACACATGGCGATTTTGTAACACGAGTTTTTTCAACCACACCAACAGCATGCATTTCATGCAAGTTTCCGATCTTTCCTCGAATGCTCACATTTCGTGTCACCATTCAACACGCTCACTAAATTTAATTTATCCTCAGTATTCAGCATTCGTAATTTCTATACTCGCACTCATTCCCCGAAAAACGAAAAGAAAAACGACGAGCTGATATTTTTATCGAACAACAGAAGCACCTCGACATTTCGCAAATAAACTAAAACTGCGCTACCTAACTTGTACTTAGTGAAGACAGCTATCGCATACAGTTGTCCACAACCTCTTCCCCTCTCCTGTTCGTTTTTCAACATCAACTACAAATAATGATAATTGCTCAAGTATACGGTTTATGTTGGTATTCTCGTTGATAAAATTAAATTTAGTGTCTTGGAAGGTGTGCTAACCCAATGAATGGATCTGTTATTCTACGAGAAACTATGTGAACGCAGGGCAAAGATCAGCGAAGAGGACAGAGTAATAATAACACTTAAACAGATAAGAAGAAGGCACAGGGGATGTTATATACAGACAGTGAAAACATAAGCGATATCGGAAAATCTATAAAACTTGGGGGGGACACTTTTCCCTGCATGACCCAAATTTTTGACAACAGTAACAAAATAGACCCTCATCACCCCTTCAGTTAGTTGAATATACTCCTGACAGTGGAATAAGTTATAGCTACTCAACATTCCATAAGTTCAAAATTTCAGCCGCTCTGTGGTTGACACCTTGACACAGAAAAATATTCATATCCGCCTTGCATATCCCAACAGCGCGGATTCGATTTCCAGCGCCACAAAAGCTAGTTAACAGGTTTCCTTAAGGCTTTGTAAATTTCTAAGGCATGCTCACCCGCCATTTTGATCCTTACTTTTTCCAATAACAAGCGAACGTATCATGGAACGCGTCACGAACGACGATCGACGTTGCACGGGGAATGAAAAGGATTAAAATGGTGGCTGAGCATACATGAAGTTTACAGGGCCCTAGTTTCGTCTGCCTCCCCGCAACACACAAATGATCAAAGCAACCACAGTACTAATCAAGGTGGATAGACAGCGTGGTTTGATTACATTTCAACTTTTCTGATACAATGCCTTGTAATTTCAACGATTCTGGTACATTTTAGCATAATTAATTATCCTTGATAGGCTCTGATACATTTTTTGGTACGTTTTGTCATTTTTTGGTTTGTTTTGGTACATTTTGAAATAATGATTCAGCGAATTTCGATGCATTTTAAAGATTTGAAAATGCCTTGCTGGTACATTTTCCAGCTCCCATCAACACTGGTCCGCGGTCTCTCGCCAGTTCTCTGGATGAACAAGGCAGTATACTTACAAAACATGATACCACCACACCACCAGTGTAATTTGAAGGATTAGTGCCCTGTTGTGTGTTTCTAGAAAATACTCAACGTTGAGAGACGCGCGTAGCTATAGACACGATTCATCCACGCATCTTCCACATAGAGCAGGAAATACTTTTAACACAACAAACCAAGTGGGAAGCAGCGACAAAAAACCACGAATACCCTATCTAATAAGCTGTACAACTTTTGTAGGCTATGACCATCGATACCCAAAACCCGACATAAAATTCAAAGAAGATAATAACAATTTGAACGGGGCCATGAAATCTCAAAGAATACTGCGTCGTCATCGCGGTAAAATTTCAGCATAACATTCTAGACTTACACTGTCAAGTTTTGCAATAAATATAGTTTCATATGCGTTCATTCCTCATGTTAAAGCAGGCGGATATCAGATTGCATATTGGTAACTACACAATTACATTCAATTCTTCAAGTATTCATATTTAGGTAGGTATCCCTCTACGATGTAATACCAGGTATACCAGTATCACATACTCTGTAACCTATAGGGCTTGAGCACACGAGCGTTAAGATTACTTGCAGCTCAATAACTCATCACACTGCGTAGTAAAAGTCATCTCATAGTCGACTGTACTGGGTAGAGCAACAAGTTGCCAGATGGCAAAGTAACACTTGTACGCTTGAGCTTTTTATTTATAATATGCACTAGTTGGATAGGAACCAGGAATAAGTTACTATACTTTAATACTAGAAACCAGATAAGTACACCAGTACTGTGAAAGATAGGCGAGTTGTACCCCTGAACTCCAATCTCATCCCTTACATCCATCGAAGTATATAGTTACAGCTATAGGCACACTTACTCAAATCCAAAGCTCTCATTAAGTTAATGTTCCGATGATACTATGCAATCTGTATCATGTTTCTATCGGCATTTACAGTCGTTAAAATTCAAGGTTTTCTATGATAATATTTTAAACCAAATGAGACATATAGGTATTCAATTCCTCAAACATCAGAACGAATACTGTTGGCACCTAACTGAATTACTTTCGACAAACTGTGGTAATCGGATTCAGGAATATTGTCGAGATCAGTGATAAACTCACAAGCAGGGACGTTTGTTTACGCGTAGACTATATACTTGTCTACATTTTGGTGTAAAGAAATGTAGACAATGGGTAGAAAGTAGACAAAAGTAGATAAATGGACACTATTCAGCAAGAGGGAACCAACTAGCAAAATCCGCTTTTTGAGAACATGTGATTCGAAGTTCAAGAGCCATGGAGAAACTATATGACACAGCGTTTACAGATAGGCTGTTTTTCAAGGTGAGTGCACATTTTTGAATCGGGGGCCTAATTTTGAAAAATTCTACTTTTTACGCTTATTCCAACGATACTGATAACTCATTTTGTTCACAAATGTTAGTTTGTTCCCTCTTGCTAAATAGCGTCCAAATGTAAACAATTCCGAAAATGATTTTAAAAAAGCTAATATACCTACGTATGAGGACATATCTGTAAAAAGAGCGTCCGTTCTATAAGAAATACATTGGACGAACGCCCTTTTTACAGATACGTCCTCATGTGTAATCAGTTAATCGCACAAATTTACAGTAATATATTATTCATTAAAATTAATTGATAAGAAGTGTACAGATGATTATATTATGTAACTATATTTTTATTTTAATAATATTCCAACATTTAAAACTATTAATTGTACTTTTTGACATTTATGTACACTTTACATTTATCAACACTATTTGTCTACGCAGATTTGTCTACACCAACACCCATGCACATAGGTAAGGAATGTGCTGGGGTAACTTTTTCCAAACAACTTTACCAGTATTAAAAATATCGCCCTCCGGGAGGAAAAACTGGAAAAATTTGCAGTAGCTGTTGCCGCATAAAGAAGTACTACTGAACTTGTCGAACAAAGCAACAAAAAACTACTCAATACTACTCACAAAACTACTCAATTTCATTTGTTTTGAGTAAGTAGTATTTTTGAAACTCAATCAGTGGTATCGATCTTACGGAGGAAGCAGACGGTAATCACCTTATCACCTTTTCTGGAAAATCTAGAAGTTCCATGGAAAACTGCGACTGCTGCTACTCTTCATATGGGCACGAGAATGGGCCGAAAACGATAAAATCCGAATTTGAAAACGCAATAGGGTAAAACTCCACTGAAGATGACGTAACAGGCGAAAGCGCTATGAAGAACAGAAACAATAATAAAGTGAATTGGCACACCCTAAAATCAGAATATTACCAAGTTCACTCACACTCCAATATGGAGGGGAGGGGGCTATCATATCAAGTAAAAATACCAAAATTTCATTTTATTTTCTATAGCAAACCTTGCACTTTCTACCGGTTTACCAGACATTTGAGTTTTTCATAATTCTGAACTATGATTTCTACCATACAAGTACAAAAACACTTTCTAAGAAATTTTAGAGACAAAACTTTTTTTTTTTAATCCACCTAAAATCAAAAATATCTTCTACCTTCCCATCTACTAGAACATGTACAAATTGCCACCACTGAGCTTGGGAGTACTTTTTCAAAATGAAAGAACTTTAAAAATAAAATAACATAGTTATAATATGAAGAGGTCAGAATCAAAATCGACACTTGTCATTTTACTCCAGTGCATGAATAGGCAAAATACTGTACACGGGTGTAGGAATGTCTCTTGCAGCGCCTATAACGTGCGGTATATTACTCCACGTTCACAGGCGCAGCAAGAGAAATTCTCGCAACAGTGTACAGTATTTTGCCTATTTGTGCACTTGGAGTAAAACGGCGAGCATGGGTTTTCATTCTAACCTCTTCATACTTATATAGTAAAAGGAAAAAGAAGCTACCATAGAAGACCGTCATATTTGATTTTCGTATCCTTTAGACATACTATTCTGACCAAGCCATGAACTATTCCATCTTTGCAAGGGGGTTTTTGTGCAACAAAGAGATCAAACATATGAAAAGATAAACGTTGATAGCTTTCAGTTTTTAACTTATCTAAAGTATCTCGTATCCGCCTAGTATCCTCGGGACGCGGGTTCGAATCTTAGAGCCGGAAAGCTAGTGAATAGGTTTGGCTCTTTCCCCGCACCATCTAGCCAACAGAGCGACCACAGTGCCACTTGAAGTAGATAGACAGCGCTGCTCTGCAGTACCTTGCCAATTCTCATGAACAAGACATTATACCCGCAGGACAAATTGCCAGCAGTATCTGAATGATAGTGCTGTGATGTATGTATCTCATTGGGTGCTTACTTCACATTGTGAGACAAGCGGGTAGTAATAACAATTCATGTGCCTTCACATCTCCGGCGTACAGCAGGAAATACTTTTTCAACGCAACAAACCATGGGGAAACAATGATAAGCTCTCGAACACAATTGCTTTGGTCACTAGTATCCAGACATGGCATTACAAGAAGAAGTATACAATTCTGACTTGTGATTAAGATTGACCATGCATGGTTACGGCACAACACAAGATACCGCGCAGCAAAGGCCTCAGTTGAACCACCAACATACTGGATAACTGAGATATGGCCTGTAGGTATGTATTCTATAAACATATGAGCACGCACCTACCTCAGCCTAAGTTCCAATCAGAGGTCTTTAACAGACACGTGTATTCGTTCAATTCAAACAAAAATTTCAACGGAATTGCAAAATGGTTCCCAACGTTTTAAATACATGAATATTGTACCCAAGTTTCATATTATTGTTGATTACAGTCACGTTAAGGTTCTTCAATAACTAAAACTGCGATAATATTGCAAAGCAAGTAGGTAGTATTTTTGGTTATTTAAAATGTTTACCGCCAACAGAACCAAACGTGTACTCACACTATCACACAAATATCTAAGAGTATATGGAATACAATACAAAAAACGCAAGTTATAAATATCATGGTTATTAGCTAGTTAATTGTTTCAGAAAACAGATCGAAACCTTGCGGCGATATTCGGAGATTAACTGCGTCACTTGGTAGGTGTAAAATGATTTTTAATAAACTAGATTCCAAGTCGGGAAATATTTGCAACCGAGGTGTGTCCAAATGAAGTAGGTTCACCTAAATTTCGCAAGTGGTTATTCATTACAGAGGTGCTAAGTAAGTTATACACTGTACGATATGTTGAGCACAGTTTTATGGTATTGTTTCTATCGATTATTCTCATTTCATTTACTTTTCTTATGATGAAATCTACCAATAACTCTTTACAACTCATAGTAGTATTGATACAAGCTCGTCGTTAATCCTCTCCTCTTCTTCCTCAATATAAGTAGGTATTTAGCGAGGGTAAAAATGGGGAGAATTTGAAGTTTAGCCGATTGTTCGCCACACTATGTCACTACACTTAACGTACCAAGAACTGTAGATAATATTAATAGGTAGGGTAGCTCATCTCGCCAATATAATACATACCTTCGAGTCGGAAAGGCTGGATTCGTCCTTCTTGAGACCGTCACGTCACATCGTCAGTTGATTAGAAGACCGCATTTGCTATTCACACTATTTCCGAAGTCATTTTTGCACCTGCTGCATAATCGATGAGGTATGAGAAAACTCATTTTACTCTATACAAATACACAGGTGTGATTCAATAAAAATCTTCAAACTGCAAAGGTCCAAATAATCTCACGGACTCGAACATGATTTTTAGAAATACCACCGAACTGAACTGCACAAATAAATTGACTGAATAATGAATAACATAAAAACTGATCTTATAATTTCAATATGTCCGTAGAACTATAACGTGTCGGGTTAGGTAAATGGACACACCGCGTGCAGCCAACTTAGGTCGAGCGGGACGCACGTCGAACTGGTTACGATCGAGTCCGTGCACTGAGTAATGTGTATCGTGAATTATGACTGACGAACGAACATGTTCGAGTAGGTGGAAACAGCCAGAATAGCTGAGCTAAAACTCGGCTTAAAAGATAATCACAGTACAACAGTATAGTCAGTGAACTACATTTATATAATAATTTTTGTTCGTGGCTTTAATGTGCGATAAACAAGTGAAAACTGCCACTACATACACAGCTAGATAATATAACTCTCACCATGAAATACAACTAACCCACTCAACTGTGAAAAACAGCGACGCAGACCGACAGCGATGGGTGAGAAAGTGCTCAAAAGCTAAACAACTTGCGCGACTTTTAGAACAATTTTTTTAAATATAAGAGAATATCAGTTTTCTCATTTTGAAAAATGAAAGTATCTATAGGGCTTTTAATCTACTCGAAAGGATAATTTGATTGCAATTTATTGAAACTACTTCCAATTATGAGTAATAAAATAATGGGTGGTTAGTTTAATGGTCAATACACCACTGGAATTGAACCAGTTCGTAAAATCAACGGTCAATCGTTATTAATAAAAATCGAAAAACACGAGGTTGGTGATTTTTTGGGACGAAAAGAGAGAGAAAATTTGCCAGTTTTAGAACATAAACCTTACCAACCCAAGGTGTCAAGTGCCAGGTCAGAAAAAATTTCCCGGTTTTTTCTCGACTAGTTTTATTAAATTTCCTAGTTATATTGTTTTTAATCCAGTATACTTTGTGGAACAAAATTAGCCCCCCTCCCTAAATTAGTACCACCTTCATCCTGAATCCCAAACGAGTCAACTCCACATAACCCAGGGCGTTTTAAAGCCCAAGAATTTTCGACTACTCGCACTAAGAATAAATAACTTTTCGATTCGAAAGAGTAATTTTTTATACTACCTATAAGTTTGACAGACTGGCTTTAATTTTTTTACAAAAAAAAAAATTTCAGGGCTCCCGAACTACTGAGCGAGATGGAAAACTTCCCGTATGTTTGACAATTTCCCGGCTTTCTCCCGGTTATTCCCGGCGATTTTAATTTCCCGTTTTCCCAGTTCTTCCCGATTTCCCGGTCGCTAGGCACCCTGCAACCGAAAGTATGAATTTTACCAACTACAAATATAAGGATACATAGAGTAGGTGAGCTCAATAAGGCCCTAATTCAAAGTTTTGGCGCTCCAGGTTTTCATAATATGTTTTCAAGTTTCCTTTCCTGGTGGTAGTGGTCGACTGAAATATCTCTACAAATTAGTTATCTTGAAATTTTTCTACACTGTTCCATGCCCCTCAGATCCTCTACCGAAAATACCTACCCCTTTTTCAAAACTCAATAAGCTCCAATGTACCTAATAAGGTCTCACCTAAAACCTAATAAGGCCCAACCTGAAATTTAATAAGACCCAACCTAAAACTTATGTAATAAAGCCCGACCTAAAATTCAGTGAAAAAAACCGGAACGTATGATACAAAATAGAAATTTATAAGTAAGTTAGGAGTTCAGTTTTGTCAAAAAATTTTTAATAACTGGTTATCAGTTACCAGTTATTATTATTATTATTTTTTTGACCAGTTATAACTGACACAGTTATTTTCAGTTAATTTTTTCAAAGTTCTCTTTACTTTCATTGAGTAGCGCTTACACATTTACATGGGCAGCATCTTGCCTTTCCCCCACCTGGTGCTGATTTTTCTCCCAAAATCAAACAGATTAACATCTTTTTCCCTGCCTTAGAGGTCCAACAAGAGAGGGAAAGAACTTGAAATGAATTTTCATAGGCAGTATAAAATTCATTGGATGTTTTTTTAGTTAAAATTGCCATTGCAAAAAAGAAAAAACCAATATGACTTCATAACATATTTTTAAACGTTTTTTCCGTGTGGTGCCGAGCACCACATAAATGACTGACTCTGTGTGGAGCAGTCTGTGCATTGCACCACACTTAAGGCCAGCCATGCACATTTACAGAATATATTATGTAAGTAGTTTGGTTGATAACGCAATGTAGTTGAAAGTTGAAACAATCAAATTTGAGCTCCAATATACCACGAATTATTTTTTGCATTTTCAGTTTCAATACAGAACTGTAAAACTGCAGATGATTCCAGATTTCAAAAGAGTTTTTCATTTAGAAATAAACACAGGTCTCAATTTGTTTCAATTATTTCAATCTCAAGTCCGAACTGATTGATATTATCTTAAAATAGGTAAGGACGCCCGTGAGCCGCCATTTCCTTTCCATCTCACCAATAACACCCCTACCACCCATTCTTGAAAAATAAAATTGTTAAGAATTAAAATTGATTTGTTAATTTATTATCAAATGGAAAAAGGCATCTTCGATTTCAAAATTAATTCCAGTGTCTACACTCTACAGATTCATGCGGAACATAGAATAAGGTAAACCGGTACACAGTGACACGCGGTACATAAATCTCACACCCGTCTTTTCTCCCAAACCACTAGCGCTTCATGCGTGATTTTTATATATGTAACGTAACTTTGGGTGCCTATGCCACTCATCAATCAACTGGGAGAATGCAACAATTTGTTGGCTGTTTATACCGGAAAAACAATTTTCGAAACTTCAAAGTTTCAAAATTTGGGAAACTGTTTTTGTTATTATCAGAAGAGTCACTGATAAAGAGAAAAAATGAAAAATGTGTGAGGATACAGGTTGATTTTACGTATAATTTCGTGTGGTTTGAAAAAAAAAAATTAAAAAAAATAGTTAACTGATTTTTTTTTATACGCGACTTGACGAGCGAACCAAGGTAGGCACACAGTGGCACATATATTTCAATGATAAAGAAAGAAGTACAATGAATACAAAAATTGGTTGATATAACTTACCGGTTATTTTTTAGTAAAATATGCCACGAAAATCCGTAAGAAAAACAACGAAGGGGAAATTTTCGGAGGAGGTGATGAAAAGTGCTGTCGCTTTTGTGATTCGAGGAGCAGGTGGTGCCAGAAAAGCGGCGCAAAATACGGTCTGTGTTGGCGTACTGAGGCAAGGTGAGTCCGAAACTGGAAGAATTTCCAAGCTCAGTCGGAGAGAGTCAACTCAGTACGCCTACGCTTTTAGTGTGCCAAGGTGTGCCTGGAAACGTACACAAGGGCGCGGAATTTCGTCTCTACATTCTTATCTCTCACGCGTCTCCGAATCACTCAATCTGGCTGAAAATTTGGTATGTAGTGCCCGAATATCATAGTAATACACAGTATAAAGGACAAGCCAAACGAGTAACTACAACTCCATGAAAAACTGAAAAGCGTGCCACTGTGTACCGGCTTACCTTAGTGTATTTTTGAATCAGGTGAGAATCCTTTACACTCGTAATTTTAGGATTAACTTCTTGAAATTTTTCAAAAGTGAAAATGACAGCTGTGTCTCCACCCGCCCAAAGTACATAAAGTATTAGTTAATAATCTGAATCCGATTCTGAACTACACTCCTTAATTTCAACATTACTAAATTTCCGATTACACGAATTTACCTATTGTGAACTAGATTTTGAGACTTTCAGATTCAGAATAGAGCTTAGAGGAAACGCTAACGCTTTCAATTATTTTCATCGGTTATTGCAAACATATACCTACGGTTATTCGGTTATTTTTTGCACTTAAAAATAACTGGCAACCAGAGTAAAATGATCGAATGTTTCTGTTAACCAATTGGTTATTGACAAGCCTAGTTACAATTGAAATGATGAACAACTGATTTTACCAGGTTGGGCCTTATTTGGTTACACAGGTACCATTATTTTTCTTGACATCACATACCACTGTTCCAAATTGCTAAAATTTCATTTTTCTGGCGTCGATCGTTAACCAACTACCACTACAACAACTATCTAACGTTTAATTCCTTGATAAATTCTATTTGACTAATGTAATAAATCCTCTAAGTCACACGAAAAACATATGGAAGCACTTTCTTCTTCGTTCTAGAAAAAATACCCTTTGCCATACATCTTGCACTGGCGAACTGATATCATGATAAAAACAAGTAAACAGTGTGGCACATCATAAAGGAACAACTTTGCTGTACATTATAGTGCAATCTGAAGCATAGCAGCCAAGATCGGTACATTAGGCTTTATTGAGTACCCGGGCCTTATTACCAGCTAAAAAATATGACATTTTGCCAACAGAAAATGTACATTTTTATCACATATTAAAAATGTTCATTTTGCTTAATAAAAATGTATGAAGAGCCGCATTCCAAAACGTGCTTAGTCCAAAAAAATGAAAATCTAGATATTAGCGCGATCTAGTAGTGAAAACGGTCCCTCATAGTGATGGGAATTTTAGGTCATTTAGTATGTCTAGTTCATTCGGTCTCGGTCTTCAGAATGTTTAGGTAAAATGTTTAGTTCATTTAGGTCATTTAGGTCATTTAGTTCAAACTGCCCGAAACGCACTGAATAATCTGTCAACACATTTACAAAGCAGTAGTAGTTACACCGCACGGTGATTTAACCTGTTGTGTGCTGTCTTCCGTAATCTTTTGCTCTTTTGATATTTCTTTTGTGTTTTGTTTGTTTAATATTGATTTACAGGTTTTATGATCATTATTTAAGTTATCTGTATTAAAGTTACTTAAAATGGGTTTCGCGCCCTAGAAAAAGGACCCATACAACATGGAATTTAAATACTGTTCTACGTAAACATTTCTCCTGGAACGTGTGAATGGAGATGAAGGTAGAAGAATATAGGTATGCGCGAGAGTTGGCACGCACCCTTCATTATCCTATTTCAATCTCGGTAATCTGATCATTCTGATCACCGAACATCGATGTCGATCATACACGGTTTTCTCCGCAGTTCATTTCACATTTCGGTTTCGTTCTCATTCGTTACTTTCTTCATTCAGTTTGTTTCGGTCAATTTCGGTAGTTCAGTTCATTCTGTGAACTAGGTACTTTAAACGTTTAGGTCTCGGTCGTTTAGTTCAACGTGATGTTTAGTTCAAATGAACTAGTACATGAACTACCTGGTCAGAATAGTAGAAAAATACGATCCCTATGCGTGAATACATGTTCTATGCGAGCGGTGTCATTATGCCGTTCCAAAATGTGCTTTGTCCTACGTTCCTACCTTGCAGCTAGTAGTTGTAGTACAGCGGATGTAGTATTAGGGCTAGGGATCTTATTTAGAACGATTCAGTGTTGCCATTCATGAAAAAATAAAATAAAATGAGATCAAATGTTATCAATGTACACAGTTTTTTCCATTTCCTGAAAAATTTGATTTTTGGACAAAGCACGTTTTAGAAAGCCACTCTTCATTATGTATGTTGCCAATTAAAAATGTAATTTTGCTTATTGAATAGGTATACTTTCACAGCTTAAAATGTACATTTTGCCATCTAAAAACGTAAGTTTTATCCACTAAAAATTCACAGTTCGTTACCTATCTAAAAATGTTCATTTTGTCTACTTAAAATGCACAGTTTGCCGACTAAAGATAAACGTTTTGCCAACTAAAAATATAAATCTGATAGCTAAAAATCCGATTTCGATACAGACTGAACATTTTTAAAATCCTGTATGTGGGTGTGCCAATTCACCATTTCTTCTTCTGTAGTCTACAGCGCTTTCAGCTGTTACGCCATATATACACTGGAGAGGGTACTCTACTGGAGATGGCGTAACAACCGAAAGCGCTCTCGCCTCTATCGAGATCTCCGCATTCCCACAATTGAAGACGAAACCAAGTGACACACAGCAAAACATGAGAAGCGCCTCCACCTCCACCCAAATGAGAAAGTCTTACAGCTACTGGACAACACTGGCCTCAAAAGACGGCTTTAACAGGCCAACTTTTCTGAACTAAAATTATAACCATCTGGGTACATGATGTAAAAAAAGTAAATACGGGGTGGAATATCCACATGCACGTGAAGCGTAAGCACATAAGATGTACGTCTACTAAGCATTCCAGATCGTATGTACAAATAATATGTATTAAACGTGAAACTTGAACATCCACTGGGGTGCCTCTCATTCACCCTTACACATCAAAATTGTGCAACATAATGACAAGAAGAAAAATAGTGCCTCCAGCAATGGCGTCAGAAGCATTTTTAGGTGGTGGTGGTGGTGGTGGGGGGGGGGGTGTTACAAAAATAAGTAATTCAGATCGACAAGCAAAAATCAGCAAATAAAATAAATTACATTTTAAAAAAAAAAGTTGTTTGGCGAACTTGTCTCAGAATTAAGGTACAAACAAAAAAAAAACAACTATAAATCCTCAAAAATGGCTTAAATCTCGTCACTGAACTTTCTTAGGCGCCGTTTTATCAATTTACTGAATAGTTATTCAATGTTGTTTCCTTAGATGGCTACAAATAATACTCTCGTACCGATACAACTGGCGCCCAGCCTATCCCTATCGATTAATCACTGCAGTAAATACTGAACTGACTCACCGATTTAAGTAGTCTACAGAGAAGAAATGAAACGGAGAACAAGAATTCACAAAGTATGATTTTTGTTCATCTCAGCATTTTTTTACAGGTGATATAAGTATTTACCATCAAAACTGGACCTCTCAATGACTCGAGTTACTCAGCATTCGTTGGAAAGAGTGAAAAATTAGTCACGGCACTAACATTAACCTTGCAGAAACTGGAGAAGGTATTATAAACTATCCGATACCTCAGTGAATAAGAATTGGTGCTTATTCGATATTACTCGTAACCAGGAGTATGTCCTGGAGGGAGCTCGGAGGGGGCTTGTATTTTTTGACAATATTATATAAAATAACTGAATAATAAATCGTAATTAAATAAAGTCGTTCACTTATTCGTCAGATTCATTAATTCTATTTATCGTAGCAGGGTGTATTCTACCAAGGTTTTTATTTCAAGCACCTATAAATAAGCGTGGATCATGTCTTGTGTGACGACAGAGCTTTGAAAATTGAAGATACAACATATTATATCTCCAAGAATGGAAAAGGACTTTCAAATTATTTCATTTATGCATTCATATAAACCCAAAAATTCTGAACAACCGAAAAAATGTTTCGAACGTTTCCAAAATTTACCAAATGCCTCTGATTTTTTTTTTTGGGGGGGGGCTTGCAGAATTTTTAGGGGGCTAAGCCCCTAAGCCCCTTTTAGCCCTTCTCTGGTTACGGGCCTGAGAATGAAACCCTATAGGGGATATCACACAGTTCGCAAAACAGTAACCTTAAAAAAAGATTCACGCCGTCGAAAGTTTTTACTTGAAAACTGAGAATACAAAAAGACTGTTTCACCACTATTTTGACATCAACATGATAATCAAATAGGTAATTTAATAAATAAATTAAAAAAAAAAAAGTCGAGTAAATGAGTTTTCTGTTTGATAACCCAAGAAAAAAAGCACGTCTTTCCTCTCTAAGAAGAATGTTCTGGAAGCTCTGTATGTCTGATATACAATATTATTGTCATGTGTCATATTACAGCAAGTCGATCTCAGTCGTAGACAGCGACTCACCCGCTGACCCCATTTAACTCACGATAAACTACGAAATCAAAAATTAACACCTTAGAAAACGTCATCTGAATAACTAAAAATTGAGAATTCAGCTAAATTCGACCACCGAGATAATACTTCATCGACACAAAAATAATACTTATGCAAGTATTAGTGGTCGACATCAACTAAAAATAGAAATATTTAATAAACTAACCTCGATTTCAGATGCAGGACTCAGGACCGGGGACGTACTCCGGATGTTCTAGCAATGTAGTTGCCGCAGGCTGCAGCGTTATCACAACGCTATCACTTGGAATATTATTCAGTCGATCTGTAGACACACTTGGTGTTAAGAATCCGGGACATTCGGTGTTGGAACAGGCACTCACCGTCGAAGGCATTTCCAAATGATTCTCATCTGAAAAAATAATAATTTCAAGGAATGACAGAGATGAGGAGCATGTATAATGAACTCTAACTGATATACTTCCAAATGGCAATTCAGATACTATAATGCGCGCTGAACTTGCAGAATTGTGAGATGTACAGAATTGCAAGATATTTCAGTATTTCATAAGATCATAACTTTCAGTGGACGTAGCCTACACTGAGCACTTTCGGGTTCGGGTCCTCAGTTGAGAGTAAGTGGATGCAATCTGTCGCATTAAACATGCGAAGGAAAACCCGATTTCAAAGATTCTATTTCGAAAATATAATATACCTAATATCTGCATTACTGAAAATGAGGCACATCGTCGAATCAAAATTGTTAACACCCCCCCTCCCCTCGATCATGTGGACCGATTCATTTATTTGACACTATTACAGTCTTACAACCAGAGTTTGAATCAAAGTGACGTTAAAAATTTAACCAGAATGGAAAAAGAGAATAATAAGTAGAAGAGTTCAAATAATTTCGACTGATTACATTGATATCACAACGACCTAGTCCGAAAACAATCTTTTGAAATGATATTATCACTATATAGCAAATAAGCAGGGACGTACCGATAGGGGGAAATGTACCCCCCTTCCACCGTATGAATTTTTCACTCAGCAGTTGGAAAAATCCAACAAGTTAAAAGGGTTTTTTTTTTTGCTTTGATACTTGGGAATTCTGAGTTCAGTCAGTTGGGACTTTCACAATTTTTACCCCCCCCCCCCCCCCCCCGAAAAACTCTTCGGTACGTCCCTGCAAATAAGGAATTTTAGCAATGATCGTGTAAAATACTCGACCGAAAAATCAGTAGCAATACGACATGTTATCACTTGTTAGTGTAATGCGGGATGTTTGAAAACCGGATATGACGTACCCTTGGAGGTATTACACACCATATCGTTTCATAGTTCATATTATACGTGATTATATACGTACATATCTCAATACTGATATCACTATCAGCAGAAGAAGCGAGCGACAGTATAAACAGAAAATTCTTCTGGGGGATAGAAAAAAATATTGACAAACAAAAATAAAACAGAAGAAAAGATCTTGGAGCTAAAATTTCAAAATGTTTTGACTCAAATGTAAACAAAAAATGTTAGAAGCTCTGCAATTTACTTTTCCTCGTGGTTCAGGGGTGATATATCCGCATTATCCTCCATTACTTACTCCACTGTTACGTTTTACTACGGTAAATGGGTAAGGTGTAATCAGATTACAGTAGTTGTTTGGAAAGGATGTACTCAAAAATAATTACTATAAATCGACACGGATATTGGTCGGATCCTTCGAAATTCATAAACTTAACATCAGAAAGATCTTCTCGTTTTTCATTTATTAGAAGCTTTAGCTAAATTCGTTTCGGAATCTAAAATTGTAGTACATCACACTGACAATTTACAGCATTAACCTACCAAAAGACTCATGACCAGAGAGTAACTGATCTAGATTCTCAGCACTGCATAAAGGAGTATCGACTTCGTAAGTGCTGTTGAACTGACTGTAATCTACTTCATGTTCACCCGTTTCTTTCTTAAATGAAACCAAATTGACGAACCGATGGCCCCATAATATCTCATTCGGTAAAAACGATGATCTTGCTTGCGTAGTCATTCCAGTAGATTCAATCACACCTACCGAATAAAAAAAAATTACGTTGGGAAAAATTAAAAAAGGTCATGTATCTATTACCTATTACTTTTTTATTTTTTTTATTTTTAATGTCTGTTGTTTGGAACTACAGTTAAGTATGCGAAATAAGCTAATGTTCTGATTAGAACATCAACGATGAAAACTGATTAGCTCAATGAAAATGCTGTAAGAGTAAAACTAAATAAGCTGGTTGTTGTTAAAATTGATTCAATTTGAATTGCCAAACATTTCTGAGCATAATCCCGGTTTATTTTATTTTATTATAAAAATAAAATTATTTTCTGCACACATGATTGTTGAATGGTACTCATTCTACTCGATTCCTGAGAATTCGTTGTTTTTCGTCTCCATATTTCCCCCCCCCCCGTTTCCATTTCTTGTGGTAAGAAATAGAAACGAAAAACACGAACCCTCAGGAATCGAGTAGAATAAGTACCGTTCAACAATCATGTGTACAGAAAATAATAATTGTACAATAATTAAAGTAAATAAAACGAGATTAATTCATGGACAATGTTCAGAAATGTTTGGTATTAATCATAGATTTAAAAAAACACACACACACAAAATAGCAATTTGTAGATGTTGAATTTTTCTGATAGACTGTGGAAATGGCGGATCGGATCAACTTTTGGTGGTTAGGTGGCATTGCTTCTGATTTTTAGCGTATCAACAGTTTGGAGAGGGCTTGTCATGGCGGATGTTTTAAAGTTTCCAAGAGTACTAAAATTACATCAAGACATCAAATATGAGGTATTTTAAGGTTCACAAGCAACGATTTTCTGTACACACATGATTGTTAAATGGTGCTTACTCCACTCGATTCCTGAGGGTAAAATTCGTGTTTACCCTCCTAGGAGGAAAATAAACTCAATGTCGACAAACGAAACAAAGAAACATAACAGTACAACATATGAAATGGAATAGTAAATAATCAGTAAAAAAAACAATATAACAAAATAATAGACATATTACTTTGTAAACTGCATTTGCAGTAAGGCTTTACATCTTGATTTTTGAAATAATACTTTATGTTATCATTTCTTTTTACATTAATATTCTTCAGATGCAAATATTAAGCTATTAAGCTGCACACGCCTGCAGTCGGCTATTTTACCAGTCATTCCGATTAATTAATCATTCTCTTCCCTACATCACTACTAACATATTATACCTAAATATTTTCCATCGATTAGTAAGTTACGCTATTATTTTCCAGTACCTATAACGGAATTCATTTAATGTTACTAAAATAATAAATAAATACCCCGATGCATTTACATTCAACAATCATTTGTGCAGAAAAATATCTTCCTAATATAAGAGGGTACGTGAACGTTCATCGAATTGAATCGCAAACTCTTGCTCTCTTTGATAAACGTTCACTTTACCCTCTTGTATAGAAATATACTATTAGACAGTGGCGCAACCAGAAATTTTCTTTACGGGGTGCTAGAATTTCGAGTTGACTTATTGCCTCCCCTTTTTCTTTATTTTGGGGGGAGGGGGCGAAAAAATTGGTACAAACTCAACCTTTTATTTTTACCTTGTTTAACAGTCGAATTTGGCTTAACACATAAAATCATTAACAGTCGAATTTTGCTCATACATAACATATAATCAGTACCTTACCGTCGAATTTGGTTTAATTACCTATTCTTTTTGAGACTTTTGGGGGTGCATTAGCCCCATGCACCCCCTTGGTTGCGCCACTGCTATTAGATGATTTGATATTGCATCTCGCTCTTTTAATATTAATAGAAGGAATAGTTTTCATAATCATTAAGTTGATAGTTCTCAACATTAAACATACAAGTTACATACGAATTCATAATAGGGCCGGTTTTAAGTACTCTGCCGCCCTGGGCTGCAGTATTTTTGCCGCCTTATTTTTTTACACCCCCCCCCCATCTCGCCTTTCACAAAACTGAGGTAACTATTTTTAGGCCACAAGTTTTGCCGCCAAAAAAATGTTACCGCACTGGGCTGTAACCCAGTCAGCCCGTAAGGTAAAATCGGCGCTGATTCATAAACTTACAAATAGAAGCTAGAAGCAGAGAGATAAGCTATTCCGAAAGGCTACAGCTTAAGCCAAAAATTAATAACAATAACACTAAGGGAACAGATGAAGCTAGTGAATGGCTAATGACTAAGTAACGTTTAAGTGCCAAAATTCAAACAGCTAATGGCTAAAAGTGAAAGGCTAATTTCTTTGCCACGAGGAGCGATAAACACGAAACTAAATGAGCGAAAACGGATCAGGTTCAGCAGATCGGATGTTTCAAATTCAGGACTGACAAAACAACAACCGTGACAGAGCAAAATTAGCTTTTCATTGGCGATTCAGTGAAAACTAACGGATTTGCTAATGTTCGCACCCTTCTTCAATAGCTAAATAGCTAAGCACCTAGCTGATCTTGATCAAAATTGCTCGGCCAATAGCTTAAAGCTAAGGCTAATGGTTAAGCTTATCACCTCTGACTAGAAGGCTCATTTGTTAGAGCTGGACGAAGTAGGCACCAGTGGTTTATTTTACCGGCAAACTATATACAAATAGGTAACTTAAGGTGTTTTTTTTTTTTTTTTTTTCAACAATGAGGTTATGTGAAAAATGTTTGTTAGAAATCAAGAAAAATCATAAATTATGATTCAATATTGACATTTCGGGCTAGATATTTTACTATTGAAGTAAAAGAAGTAAATGTAGTATTTATTTATCTTTTTTTCTTTTCTTTTCTTTCTTTCTTTTATTATATTATTATTTTATTTTATTTACTTAATTAATTAATTTTTTTAAAGAGAGAATAAATTGTTCAAACTTAATAAACTCACCACACCTAAGTGCAGAAGATATCGTACCTCCAGAACATTACAAACGGAGCCATTGATAATAATTTAAATTACAGTCAATAAGCCCCCTTTTGAGTTTTATATGACTTTTTGCAATTAGATGGAGTATTATATTGTTTTGCAACCACCTTATTCACAACAATTACGTTGGAAAATTTAACAAAAATGAGTGTCACTACTGACAACTCGATAGTGTTTGTAACGAACATATTTATGAAACTTGTGAAACCATTTTACGCATTTAAATAATTCGCTCATAAGCCCTACTGGCATATTGAAATTTTTAGAGAATTTAAAACTAGTCCGTTGCCAACTCGGAGTACTCATTATTACACAGGAGCGAATGAAGAGAATGTTGAAGAAAGAGGAAAAAAGATTAGTAATCTAACTCAGAACAATAGTGTCAATAGTAATACGTGTACGTAGTGAATAATAACTCATTTTAACCTTCTAGAATGACAACGATCTCGAATTTGTCTTGCAACATATCAGCGGCTGATAACTTGTACAGCGGAGAATCGGGAGTAATTTTGTGAACTATCATGGTCGGCCAGATAAAGAAAATCCTGTCTTCTGCACCATCGCCTCCGACTTTCATCTCATGTTGGTAGAACGGCAAAACTTCTCCTTCCTTAGTGATCTATAATAACATTTCTTCAAATCAAGAACTCGGATTTTTACAACGAACACGAGTCAGTGCAATGCGCCAATTGAATTCCAATTCTGAAAACAACTATAGTCAGTTTTCATTTTTTGACTTCATGGCAGACTGAGCTACAACCGCAGCCATTATGCATAAGAACACTGATGCAGTTCTGTTATCAAGTCATCGTCTGAGAATGAAAACAAGTAGGCATAGTTCATCAATCTGAGCAGTGGATACAGCTCAATCTGTCATTCAAGTCAAAAAATCAAAAAACTGACAATTGTTGTTTTCATAATTAGGCGTTCAATTATTTCTATACAATTTTTAGTATTGGAGAGGTTTACTTTTTTTTTAATGAGCTGTGCTCGAACATGCGCCTCTATGATATGCGATTTTCTCATATCTCCGACTCGGAACATCAAGCACAACTGCCCGTTCCTCTGGCATATCACCGCATTTCTGCTAAAGAGTAAAGTTTGAGTTCGTTTCTTAGGTCTGGATAATTTTGCGAATACTATGCCTACCATGAATGCTTGAATCATAACACCGGCAATACTCTGCAAACACATAACAAAAATTGCCTCTGGACATTCTTCTGTTGTATGTTTTGCACCGTATCCTGAAAAATGTCGAACATCGTTATTATTCTCTATTTTATCTAACAGGCTAAATTGCAAGCTCCGCATTTACCCTGACAAAAAAAAAAAAAAATCTATACAAGAAGGCCAAGGTGTGATGATGAAACGAGGAACCGTGATCAAAAATAGAAATTTATCTCCCGATTTTAAAATAATTCTAATGAAACAGAACTGACCTATTGTGTGCTGAGTTTCTACGCTGAATAAAAACACCGAGGTGAAGGAGGAGACTCCATTCACACAAGGAATCCAGGTCATGTTATCGTGTTTTTCGAAATCACCGTGAGATACCACTATCAACCACCAGATTACCGCAAATGCTAGCCAACTGAGAATAAAATTTAGAGCGAAAACCAGCAAAGTCCACCGCCATTGCGCATCCACTAATGTTGTAAATATGTCCTAATGGGAGAAAAAGAAAGAAAAAAAAAGTTTCAAAACTACAACAAATAAAAACTACTGAAATAAGTATAAGTATTGTGAGTTCTTACTTGTAAATATCGTCGTCTTCTTTTGGCAACATTTCCTTGAATCACATTACAGTCTCCATGTTTAAATACAACTCTTCTTCTCACTCTTCTGGAACTAAACCTGGTTTGTCTGTACCTGTAAATAATGAGAGTATTTTAGTATCCTATCTACTAAGTAACTAAGTTATCATTGAAGAAAGAAAATGAACCAGTGTAACAGTTAACGTAAGAATAGTATTTTAACTTTTCTTTTTTCTTATGTAGCTTTCTGAAACACCTTTTACCATCTCAAAGTACACAACGTCCGAAAAATTGATTTTTCATATAAGATGAAAAAACATTTTTACTTCTTTAGTTTACTTTCTATTTCATGTTTTTTGATTTTATTTTCTAGTTTTTTTTTTTCTGCAGCGGAAAATTTTTTCACACAATATGCTCGCAAATTTCTCTTTCATAACGTACGGTTATGAAATAATTTAAGGTCAAAAGTGGAAAATTGCGGATAAATCTAGTACGGGGAGGGCGGAAAGGTCTGAATTTGTAGAAAGTAATCAACAGATTGGTTTTTGAAGAATAAAAGAAAAATGGATAAATATTCATATTGGGTTTGGCGACAAGTCTGGTTTCGGAAAACAAGATCGACAAGACTGAGTGGCGGATACAACATATTTTTAATCATAAAATTTTATTAAAAATTTTAAGGTGAATTTCAATTTAATTCTATGAATTATATTCAATATCTTACAGAAATTTGTTCAACTAATTTAATTCAATTTTGTATCCAAAAATTCAACATTCAACACATTTAAATTTGGAAAAAAAAAAAAAAAAAAAAACACAGAAGGCAAGCATATCTGTGACTTCGAGTGTGATTTTCTCAGTAAATATGCGTACCTAATACAAATTTGAGAATTTGGGACATCCACCGGAGAATAACGATTTCTCCCCGTAAAATGCAGCGATAACTCAAAATTTCAAACCTGGGACGTATTACGTATTTGTTCTCGGAAAATAACTCTTCAAATTGCACAACGTGGAGAAACATAAATTCAGTAACATTCATTCAGGCACACTACTTTGTCAGAAATACTATCAAGTAATCTACGTAGGTATTTGTGAATTTTGCCTACCTACTCGTTATTTACTTAGAAACCCTGTTTCAGCAAATTTTTCTCATTAAATGATTCAGTGCACGGTACAGGCAGTTAAATAAAAATGCGAAACCAAGAACGCTTCATTTTATAACGAAGTATACATTACCCTGCGGCTTGCGCAATATTATTAGTTATATTATCGTTTTATATGATATGATTCGATATCAGTTTTTACTGAATTGATAAAATTACTTCAATTCTCATTTTTTAAGTGTAGAAAGTAGGCAGCGCCGATTTTACCATACAGGCTGATTGGACTGCAGCCCATAATAGCAAAATTTTGAGGCGGCAAAATTTGTGGCTCAAAAAGTAGTTACCTCAATTTTGAGGGAGGCGGGGTGGGGGATGTAAAAAAAGTAGCGCTCAACTGCCGACGTACATCGAGGCAGAAAGAGATCGCAATCAAATGGAATTATATGCTTTCGTACCCTAATCAAAATAATTTCTCGTTAATTTCTATTAACAACACGGCTGCAGACTGTAGCCGCGCAGGGCGCTGCAAAGATCAAGATCAATGAGCTCATGGCTGGAAGAAAATAGTATATGTGACGTGCTCAGACAAACCATGCCCTAAGTCGCAGAAACGAAAAATGAGATATCATGGTACTTCGATAGAGCAGGGAAAGACCTTTCAAATGAGCCCAAAACGAGCCTCCCAGCTCATTTTTGAAGCATTTTACAACGATTTTAAATAAGGGAATCTATTCTTTCAGGAAAACTAGAATAGTGATAAATCAGCATTTTAAAATTTAACATCATTTTTACCAGCGTTAGCGATTTGTTATCGAAAAATCACAAGAGAGAAAAAAGTTGCGTCAGGTCATCAGCTATCAAAAACATAGGAAGCAAAATTTTTTTGATGTACTTTAAGGCTTTTGAGCATGAACGTTAATGTTACGAAAATGGCGGAATTGTACCACAGTCATCTGAGGTGTGTAGCATTTCGCATATAGTCGCATGCGTGGTATATTTGAGAATGTTACGGCTGAAGGACGATCCAAATCAAAGCAAGAAGAATGTATGAATCCAAAATTAATACAAAATGTACTTCGATCATAAAACAATGCGATTGAAAAAACTGTTCACACAATAAACGTGATAAAAAATACAGGAACGTCTATCGGTTCGGAGTATTTCAACGAAAAAGGCGTTGTAAACGCTCGCAGAATTCGTCAATAATCGCGTAGCATCGGTAATAGTATATTACGTGTCAGGTGCGGAAAGTAAACAATTGCCGAGTATGAAATTTGCGGAACGAGCGTAGCGAGTGACGCAATCGTGCGAGGCAATTGGTTTACTTTCCAATCCTGACACGTATCATGCTTTAATGGAAAATGCGAGAAAAAGGAAGAGTTCTTTTTACTGATACATCAAATGTTGTGACAAAGGAGCTCTTAGTAAAATCGACTTAAGGACTTCTTTCTTAGGCCAAAGATGAACTGCTGCGGAAAGTAGCGTTTTCCGCGTGTTTACATGTGCTCGCGACATTTCATGGGCTACACCTGTAAATACGTACTTTCCGCAACAAAAAAACCGTTGGAAAGTTGTCTTTTCCAACCATCTTACATTAAATATCGTTAGACAACATGCAAGGGGAAGCAAAACCCGTTTTGCGACTTAGGGCATACTTTTCCTCGTTCACTTTGCACGCGTTTCATCGCGTATAACTGGCTATACTGAACGTATACGCTCCGTTTTCCCCTCTAACACGGTTTCACACGAAAGTAGAAATGTCGCACTACTGATTCCAGCAAAAGAATTTTTTTGTATTTTGCTATTTTTGCTGTTGACGGAATTTCTTGTCAGCGACTTAGGGCATGGTTTGTCTGAGTACGTCACATATTATGCATAAAGGGAGAGAAGTGATCGTTTCGCGACGAGTGCGAAGATTCGCGAAGCGAGTGAAGCGAACGATCACTTCACTCCTGTGTTGCACACGATATTTTATGCCATAAGTACAAAAGTAACATGAACGTTTGTGGCTCCATTATAATTGATAGAGAAATAAGACACCATTTTTGTTTTTGTTTTCTCTGTTTTCTCTCCCTGTTTTGGTTTTTCTCTCCCTGTTTCTTTTTTTCTCTCCCGCTTTGGCGAACTCTATGGTTCGACCGAGAAAATGGTCCTTCTTCCCCGGAAAACAGTTTCATAATGAGCCATTTCTACGGTACGTATGGCATAAATAAATTTCCATGGAAATGTTAACCACTGAACTGAATTGTCACCATGAAGAGCTAAATCATATTGACTGGCTTTGTGTCGGGGGGGGGGGGCATGGAAATTTCTATTAACAACACAGCTGCAGACTGCAATCGCGCAGCAACAACACCGGCCGCAGACTGTAGTCACGCAGAGCGCAGCAAATGTCAACCACTAAATTTGTGTCGGGGGAGCGTTACAGTTTTCGCTCAAGTTTACCCATGGCTGGAAGAAAATGGAAATGTCAACCACTGAACCGACTTGTCACCCCTGAAGAGCTAAAGAATTGTGAGCTGAACTGAGAGCTGGAAATGAGAAGAGAAAAGAAAAAGGACTGTAGTCGCGCAAGGCGCAGCAAAGATCAAGATCAATGAGCACATGGCTGGAGTTAGGTTATCGCTCAAGTATATCCATGGGGGGGGGGCTATGGAAGAATCTCTCCCAGATACCACAATTTTCATTTCAGACTGAAATCTATGTCAAAAACGAGTTCAGCGATCTTCAAGACCAATAGAATGATATCATATTGCTTTTTGTCGAATTCTTGGTACTCGTGTGTATACCGTATGTATATGTGTCACCAGTCACACTTAAATTGCCTAGTAGAATACCTATTTGAATATTAATAGGTTAGGAATATGGGTGCACAGTGCACACATCTTCCGCCAGACGGCGCTATAAAACGAGATTCGAAAAAATGGACATAGACTATTTCGGAATATCGCTCCTCAATTTTAAGTTGGAGGCTTTCATCAGGGAAAAGACTGGAAAAAGGTTTGGATACATAAATGTAGCGTTTGTACATTTAGAAGAAAACCCTTTGAGAATGTTGAATAGTCAAAAATGTTTCACATATTGGAGGAGAAGGAGTTAAACATAAAGAAAGATGAGTAATTTGAAACTTATATAAAGATAAAAGAGATCGAATACAATAGAGGATGAAGTGGGAGAAGAGAAAATTCAAAAAGGAGTGAGACAGGGTTGCTGTTTGGTCACCGGTACTGTTTAATCTATTCAGAAAACATACTTGAAAAAATTAATGAAAGGAATTCAGGTGCGATACGAGGAGAGATTATTAGAAAGGGGACATACCGATAAGGGGGCAGGAGGCAACGGGAAAATTTACCATTTCAGTCAGGTGAGTTGAAAAAATCTAAGAAGTTAAAAGTTGTTTTTTGTTGTTTTTTTTTTTGCTTTGATTTTGAGAATTGAGTTGAGCGGTTAGGAAAACCCAACAAGTCAAAAGGATTTTCTTCTTTTGCATTATTACTTGGGAATTTTGAGTTGAGTCAGTTGAGACTTTCACAATTTTTACCCCTCTCCCTTCCCTAAAGAAAAACTCTTCGGTACGACCCTGGACTCCAGAACTCAAAATGGGATCCCAAAGTAGATAGGCTACCGACATTAACTACTGACCTTAAGGATAGTTTAATTCGAACATGCGCTAAATTTTGAATCTGATTCAAGCTTAAAAGACCCCATAAAACAAAATGGACAAGCACTAATTAGTTTTTAAAAATCGAGTAGACTGTTGAAGTGGAGAGTTCTTACGATCTTAAATTCAAATTAACAGACTGTTTGTGAAAATGCTAAAGATCGCTGATTCATTTTCATCATTACAAACATCCTAATCTCTTGAGAAAGAGTTAAATCGTCAAATGCCGGATTTTCAACAGCAGCATATATGATTTTATAAAAAATGATTGAACCATCGAAGTGAAAGTTGTTTCATTTCCATTTTCTTGTTTGCGGGGGAGGGAGCTGTTACAAATTTAGTAATGACTCTTCGACCTTTGATTGGACTTCATCATTCTTAGGTTAAATGGCAATTTTTGCGTGTAATGTTGAAGAAAAAACTCATTGAAGCTTGCACCTTTATGAGCCAACATTTGAAGTCCAAATAATGACAAAAATTAATTGACGTTGAAAACCTAAGTAATCTATTGAAACAGCGGCTATTGTAATTCCCAATTTTGATTCAATTTCATAGTTTTAGATTTTTAAAGACTTTAATGTTCTCCGTATAATAACTCATACTTGGATAATTTTGAAATTTTCCTCAATATTTTGGTAATTTGATGGTTATAAAAACGTTGAAAGATTAAATGAAGTTCGTTCAATTTCGACTCTGATTTTGGTGTTTGGGATCTACCCGAGAGTCAATATCGAAAATTTATCGCGTTGGTGGAATTTCCAAATTAGGCGACCTCTCCTCTCCCCTTCCCCATTTCGATATCTGATTAGGTTACCGGGAAGTCAATTTTAATCATTTCTGGAAACCGGTTTTGGCTTTGGGAATCCAAGAGCAATCTGATGAAATTTTCGAATTCAACAATCCAAAAAATTCTAATATTTTATTCGATTTCCTAAAAATCAATTTGGAGGCCCAAATCGCAGTTTAGTAAGAAAGCTCATAGAAGCTTTCGAATTCAGCGATGCGAAAAACTGCTCATATTTTGATTCGTTACTCAATTTTCCAAGAATAGAGAACTCTGAAAGACAATTCAGGGTTTAAAAAAGAATCTTCTCGTGAAATTTTCGAAATCAACGACCCAAAAACTCCTATTTTAGTGATCTATCCGTAAAAAATTTCAAGTTTAGCTCTAGTCTTGCTTAATGGGAGCGATTTTTTTTTTTTACCGAAAAAGAAACGAGACCTTTCCGTTAGAAATGCCGAATTAAGGAAAAAAACTTTCATTCTTTTCCCATTTAGAAAGGACTCATCTTCATTCTTCCCGAAAAAGAAAAAAAAAAAGAGGAAAATGAGAGTGAATACATTCCTTAATTCAGCATCTATACTTGCCTATTGAGACCATAGTTTGTCCCACGTCGATCGGACTTTGGAATATAAATGGGTGTGGGGATTATTATTTTACAGTTTGTATAAAAATTAACGGTTGGTGTTTTTATTCACTAACAAGGCCGAATTTACCTGACTGGCCGCTATGTGCTACTTTTTTTACCAACCCCAAAAATATACTTACGCAAAATAAATCCCACTTTATTCGTTTTCAATTTTTCATCCCCCAAGCACTTACATTTGCTCACATGAGCATACCCTAATTTGGGAAGGTAAACTGGAAAGATGTTAGAAATACTTGAGGGGAACACACAACTTCCTTTATACATCAAGATGGTCGTTATCTACTCTTGGTGATGTTTTCTCCTGAATTTCCTCCGATTCGTCTCCTAAGTTGGTTCCAATAGAATAAGAAAAAAACAACAACAAAAAAACTACAAAGTTTTAGTTTAATCGAATGAGAGGAATCCGTGCCACAAGCTCCCTCTCGTTCTTATGGGAAAAACACATGGAGTTTCGACTTTTGTTTCAGACTAAATTTCCCTCCTATATTCACCAGGACCAAAGCCCGGAAATTAAACAATAGAACATTTGCTATCGGATTCAGCTTGTGACACTGGAAAATAAGTCTTTTGCTTTCAAATTTTAGAATTTAATAAAATGTTCAACTTCCTCAAATTTTAGGCTCTAGGTCAAACAGAGAAAATAGTAAAAACAAAATAGTAATTGAAATTCGAAATTCAACGTTTGCCTTTCGAAATGTCTTCCATATTTCAGCTTCGTTTCAACCACTCAGATAACGTTCGATACTCAGCTTGAAACCTGCCTTCGGCTTTTGACTGACTGGTCTCTGATGACAGGAGTCTAGGGTACTTCATTTTCAGAAACAAAATTTGACTTTCAGTTTGTGGAGGTGGAGAAGAAAAATTTGCCGACAAATATTTTTTTTTAACTAAAGATTCGCTGACAAAATTTTTAAAAAATTATAAATTTGCCGATTCTTAATTTAAAAAAAAAAAAAACAAACAAACATAAATTCATAAAAAATGAAAAATTCAAATGAACAGTTTCTAAGTTTGCCGACTGTCAAATTATTGGGGGGGGGGGTATTTCAACCCCCACACCGCCCTATAGTTTCGCCCCTGAGTGAAGAGCAGATAATGAAGCATAAAAACTGTAAATCCTTCTCGGAAATGAAGCGACTAGCACGGGGGAGAGGGCGGGAGGGAACAGGGGAGCGAGAGTGAGAGAAAGAGCGAGAGAGATGTGACGCAACCTACTTGTCGAGAGACTAAGGAATACATCATCACCAAAATTAAGACGGCCTTTATTCGGCACGTAGTGAGCCCATTGATCTGATTTTTTTTGGGCTGCCACCAAGAGAACCAAGTGTTTTTTCTCTCTTTGTCTTTACAAAATCCTCGACTGAATACTTTTTGTTCCCTTCAACCTTCAGTATGATGGATGGGTTCTTCAGAACGTTTGCTGGTCAGGTTTTCGCCTGAAAGCCAACATTGATCCATATACAGTTGTACATTTGATCTATGGCTAAATTTTACAGTCGATTTTTTTGTATTTGAATTTTCATAGATAACTTTTGATGTATCTTACGTTGTGCACGTTCCATCTAGAAAATACCCCAAGTTAAATTTTTTTTCCACAAAGCTGACTCGGTATTCCAGATCAGTTAAATAAATACTTCCTTGAAGATTTGAACCGAGCATTACTTAAGTTTCACTATATAAAATGGAAATAATGAGTTACGTTCGATGTACAAGTGCGAAAGATTTTTCGCGGGAGGAAAAATCTTACCAGCAGCAAGTAGTATTTGGAATGTCATCAAGAGGAATGTCCGAGCTGGTCGAACTTTTCTTCGAATAGAGACTGGCGAAAATTCGCGGGCGATTGCAGTAACTGCGATTCATGAAATACTGAGATTCGCGACGACTCTCACATTTCAACACACGAAACTGTTTACACCTTCAGTTACACCTAAACTTTTCCTTTGTTTCGAACATTTTCCCGTGGTATTTCGCACAATCGATCATCGAAATCGCGAACAACTTCGAGCGTTTATACTGTTCGTACGAACCCATCGCCTTTTGAAATGATCGATGAAGATAAAAGAAAATTACTAAATAGCACCAGAACGCGGCCTCAGATACTGACGAGCACGAGTGAGTGGTCGGACTGATGAGAAAATTCATTTCCGATTAAAGTGATAAGAATTGTGATAAATAAAAAAAGATAATGTATGTGTGACGATTTTTGCATGCTCTTCCAAACCGCCGTTTTATTTTCGATAACACGGCGGCGTACGATTTAACATCAGCCCTTTGCCAAAACGGCGACCGCCGAAGATGCCAATGTTATCGTCGCCGCCATTTGCTAATAATGATGCCGAAATTAAATTCAGGTCGGCTAGGAAGAGGGAAAGAGAGAAAACAATCGAACTCGAGCATGTTTGCACTTCTATAGCTTTCGAAACGAAATTTGAATCGACCCAGCCACTTGGAACTGAAGAACAGCGACAAGACCACAAGACCGTAGAAGCGACTCCAAGTTTAGGTCATCGGCCAAATTCAAGAAGAGGAGTTTTATGCAGGGCAAGAGTCAGTTCCAAAGTGTTTCCTCTCTAACCACATTGAAAGCATTTAGCAACCTGTAAAATGAATTTTATGAAACAATATTGAATTCAGTTTCAAACTACGGACTTCATTTATTGATTGTACCTACAACAAATCCGTGGTCTGTGAGTACAAGGACCATACAGGTGAAAATCGAAAGTCCCTAGTCGATTGATTATTCCAATAAAATATAAGTAAAATAAGACACAGCTATTTAAAAAGAGACATTCAATCGAGAAACTGATTGCCTCAGCCAGGGACGAAAATAAGGGAGCAACTTGCCCCCTAGCCTCCGCTGGAGTTGGGAAATTTTAGTAGATGAATCAAAAGTTGGACAAATTCAGCAAGTTACGAAGTTTTTCCTTTTTTTTTTTTTTTCCCCTTGCTAATACAAATAAATTTTGATACTTGGGAATCTAACAATTTTGGCTTCCCAGAAAAAATTCACCGCTACGTCCCTGGCCTCAGCTCAGCATCAGACAGCATCCAGACTTCACACGAAACTATGTGGAGATGAAGCTTTTCAATGGCATGGGGTGTCCCGAGACCTACGTTTACAAGACACATGGTGATCGAAGTTGAGTTTTCGCCAACACCACATTATTATTATTATTCATTTTTCAATTTTTATTGAACCCATATTAAAATTAATAAACTTTTATTGGATTTTATGGACCATTTTTCAAATATTGGACTTTTATTGTACTTACTGGACTGACTGGCCCGGCAGATACCCTGGATATGAAATGCTAACTTGGCAAATAATTGTTAATTAACAAAAAAAAAAAAAAAAATCACGAACAACTTTTATATTTTTCTGACTGATGTCTTAACTTGTCAACGCAATGCCCGAAAACGCCAATTCGGTAAAAAATTTTCCGTGCAAGCAAAAAAAATGAATTAGTCAACGATGTTCATGTTTGGTGGACTGATGATACAAAATGCCAACTAAATGGTCGAATTTGCCAAAAAATGTCGACTCTGAAAATTTACAGTAGTGGTGGTGATTGGTGGTGGGAAGAAGTTCCCCTCACTACGCTTCTGCAATAGCATCCTGAATACCCGCTTTTCGCGAGAGTAGATCGCGGGGATACTCGGAATACCCGCTTCTCACGAGAATGGATCGCGGGGATATTCGGAATACTCGCCAACAACCACCGAGGATCGCGGTACTTGGAATACTCGCCAACAACTGCCGGGGATCGCGGGGATACTCGGAATACCCGCCAACAACCACCGAGGATCGCGGGGATACTCGGAATACTCGCGAACAACCGCCGGGGATCACGGGGATACTCGGAATACTCGCGAACAACCGCCGGGGATCACGGGGATACTCGGAATACCCGCTTCTTACGAGAATGGATCGCGGGGATACTCGGAATACTCGCCAACAACCGCCGGGGATCACGGGGATACTCGGAATACTCGCCAACAACCGCCGGGGATCACGGGGATACTCGGAATACTCGCCAACAACTGCCGAGGATCGCGGGGATCTCGGAATACTCGCCAACAACCGCCAGGGATCGCGGGGATACTTGGAATACCCGCTTCTTGCGAGAGTGGATCGCGGGGATACTCGGAATACTAGCCGTGGTCTAAGCGGGTCTGGTGGCTTTTCCTTTGAGAAAAATTTCTCTCTTTCACTGATTGGAATTCTGACATGAATACTTATCAGAGAAAAAAAAAAAACGGTATTCTGGGACTGGATTTTTTCACTGATCTCGAACCTGCCCACCTGCTCATTGGTTTTTCACTATTCGTACCCTCAAGCTCCATGTAACGGACGAGGGGGAGGGGGAGCTCGAAAGCAAGTACATATACCGACTCTCGGGAGGGGAAAGCGTTCACAATCCAGGAATGAGTGCAAAAAAGCTCAAACTGCAGACAAGTTCCCAATGCACAAAATCCGACCAGTTACCCGGGTAAAGGGGAACAAGGGTAATCTGAGGGTAACCGAGGGTAACAAATGGGCAACTTTTCCGCGGGTAACTGGGTAACCAGAGGGTAACTGATTGCGCATCGGGTTTTTGACTCCATTTATCTTTTCAAATTTTACTAGAGGGAGGCTGGGGGGAAATTTACAACACTATAGCTCGACTAGAGGAGGCGCCAAAGTTGTAGAAAATAAGTGTACAAAAACACAAAATGAAGACAATTTTTCAATACCATTCACACTAAATTTCCTCATGTAAAAGACTGAGAAGAAAATAGTACCACAAATTTCTCGGCAGAAAAAGGTGCACAAATTTGGGAAATGTATAGAAAAATTAGCACCAGTCCTCTCTTTGTTTTGCCTCTGGTGACACATAATATCTCGACCTTAGCCCATGGGTGGAGAACTAGAAATAGCAGGTGTAGCACGCGCTACATTCAACCATAAATTGCTACATCAGGACAAAAAATTCAACTTTTGTATACAAGAAATGCGACAAGAAAACACATGAAGAAAAATTACAAATTTTCAGAAATTGGGAATGTATATGAGATAGTGCAGTCTGCCGACTGCAGTAGCAAACAAACTTACACCCAGCGGCCAGCGGTCTCCACCTTTCATGATCCACTATGCAATTAGTACCACAAGGCGGACTGTTAAAAGAAATATAAATTCAATGTTATGGGTTATGGGCGCTAAGAGCGCTAGTACAAGCATGGTTTGGAGGGTCAAAAATAATAATAAAACATGGAATAAAATAACATATTGAAATCTGAACATAGAAAAAAGGAATTCGCAGGATTTTAAACCACACTTACGAATTTTAAGCGTTTTGGCAATATAAAATTATTACATTCAATTATTTTGAAATAGGGTGCATTTTTCAAAAGTGTGGCACAATTTTTGAAAGTTTCATTTGAGAACACTGTGAACTGGTGATATGGGGTGATTCGCGGTATTCGTATAGAAAACCAGAGAGACCGGTAAAGCGAAAAAAAAATTGGAGATTCAGAAATTACTGATCGAGATGTACTGAGAAGAGCCACTGCGAAAAATGTTTATGATCTCATTACCAATGAAATGACAGAGATTCAAATTTGCTGATCATTTTTGAAGGCAGCAGCTTTATTGAACTTTGAACTCTTTTTTTTTTAAATTTAAGAAGAAATCCCCAGATGATGTTTTGCAGCATACAATTAAAAGTTATAAAAGATTGAAAACAGAATTCCCGATGTGCAAAATCCCACTAGTTACCCGGGTAACTAAAGGGGAACTAAGGGTAACCGACGGGTTTTTGGGTAATCTGAGGGTAACCGAGAGTTGCAAATGAGTAACTTTTCCGCGGGTAACTACACAGTAATTGATTGCGTATGGGAATGCGCAAAATTCCGCCAGTTACCCGGGTAACTAAAGGGGAACCAAGGGTAACTGATGAGTGTTTATGAGGGTAACTGGGCTGCAAATGGGTAATTTTTCCACGGGTAACTAGAGGGTAACTGATTGCGCATCAGGTTCGGTGTCATTATGTACGAAAGAGATGACTTCAAAGCTGTATCAAAATGCACACATCTACTTGGTTTTTTTCGTGAAAATAATTGAACTGAATGCTTTGGTGAGGTTATTAAGCTCCTGGAAATGTTGATAATAAGTCCTATGACATCAGCTGAAGCAGAAAGATGTTTATCCCCTTTAAAGAGAATAAAAACTTTTCTGAGAGCACGATGGATGAAGACAGATTATCTGCACTTGCCATGTTATCCATTGAAAAGATACTGATTTCTGATTTGCGATCTTCCAGACTTCAATGAGAGAGTAATCGACAAATTGGCAGGAAAAAAAGAAAGACGAATGGACTTGACATACAAAAATTGAGGAAGTTTAAAATTTATTTTACAAAATTATTGTTTCTTGGTGAACAGATTGAACATTTCTTCAGTGTGTTATAACTTTTGTTATGTATTCTAATTATTTAAAGTCAAGATGGAGTAACCTCCAAAATGCATCTAAGGACTATCAGTACCCATCACTGGCTCTGAGCCACCAATAATGTTTTTTCATGTCATGTCAGTTTGTCAGACGTGTTTCTATTTTTTTTTTTTTTTTTTTTTTTTGTATTTTATTGAATTTTTATCAGCAGTATTAAAATTACAGACGAAGGGAGACGGGAAGGGCTTCAAGATTTATTCCGTGTTTGCTACACCCTGAAAAAATCTAGGTCTCCACCACTGCCTTAGCGAAGTCTTTTTTTGTATTTATTTACAATAAAAAGTACCAACTTAAACTCAATTAACTGTAGGATCAAATTTGTTGTACAATGCGACTTAGAAAGATACACAAATGTTTGAAAGGGAAAAATGAGCATTGCTTTCTGAATAACCATGTATATTATTTTTGAAAAGCAAGTGTAAAAGGGCACACAAAGCCAGATCTCTAAGTTGGAAAACAGATGTCGAACTAAAGGATCTGCTCTTAAAATAAGAATAAGGTAACGATGCATAATCTTGAAATGATTTCAAAACGTACTTCCACAAACATGAACTATTTTCAACAACATGAAACATGAAAAGAGGCCCTCGTGTCTCTGATCCAAACCACCGTACCTAATTACTAAAAACACTTATTGATGCTAAGGTGAAATAACATCCTACCTGAATCTCCGTGGCATTTGTCAACATTCAACCATGTTAAAATCGCATGCGATTGACGAAAGAATGACTACAAACTAAAATATTAATTCATACTTAGAACAACACCGGCAAGACTTGAAAGAAATTCAATACCGAATAAATGATAACTACAAAGGAGGCTCAAATACTCTCAGTTAGTGAACTTTATCAACGGAGGAGATAGGATAAAATAATTCTGTGAAAAATGCATCATTTGTTTGTGTACAGATCATTTTTACGAAATGTGATTCGCAGCAATTTTTACCAATATAATCAAAATACCTGCCTGATATGGAAAGTCTCTGTATATGAACAGATGAAATGGTGCGATTGTACAACTACTATGTAGCAATAAGAACCGAAAATTTTGACTTCGGATGTACTGTACCATCAGCTCTATACAGCCTATTTTAAAACAAAAGCCTCAACAGACAATAAAAATAAAGGTGGTAGAAGTCCATTGGGCCAGGCAGGGGAAAGTCAGATGAAACCGGTTGAGACGTTTTCGCTAATTGCACAAGAATAAGTAAGGATGAAATTGGATTTTTTAGCTTGAACATTTCTCCAAACTTTTGACCAGCATACCTCGTCATTAAAATTCCAAATTTAACGATCAACCTGTTGTCGAATTGTATTTTCCGGCTAAGTTCTTTCACCTTGTTTCGTCCAAGCGGCGGGTAAAATGGGGAAACAAAATGTGAATCAAATTAAGATTATAGTTTTAGGAAAATAAGTGGCTATTTTATATGCAAATATCTTGGAGCAATGAATAAAAGCTTAACTTGTGTGGCAGCGTGGAAAACGGGCCAAGAAGGAGAAAGATGCATTTTTTGGGTGGTGCGTTGCCCAAGTATTTTAGTGAATTAAAGTAGAAAGTATTCGCCCCATTTTGTCCGACCACGTGTTACTGACCAATGCAAGAACGAGATCATTTTTATCAGGCCCAGTACCGAACTTAGATCATTTAAAATCTCATATATCTCCTTGTCAAATTGCCGAAAGTGATCATGTTTGGTATTAAGGGGTGCAATCCAAAAATGACTCGAACAGATTGATAGAAGAAAAATCAGCATGAATTTCGGAACCTATGACATTTTAGTGACTTCAAATTATCGGCATGCAACAACAATCTCTCGAATGTGTTTTTTTTTTAGTTCCGAAAGTATGAAGATGTGAAAAAAAAAACAGAAAAAAAAACGCAGGATATCGTTCAGTCACATTCCTGCCAACTCAGCAACTGCATCCACAATGAAAATAGACGAGCCCTCCCGGCGCTGTTTTTTACCCATACGAACGAATTCCAAAGTTTTTCGAGGTTTTCACATTTTGTCTCGTATTATGGCACCCGGTCATGATAGAAATAATTTTAAAAGTTTGTTCCATAGTACACACACATACACAACAAGGGGCATAATGCAGTGGCGCTTATTGACCGGGATTTTTCAAAAATTTCATAAACGAGTTTCTGATCCGCTTTAGGTATTTCACCTCACGGGAGGTTGTCCGAAAATGGCACATTTTCTTTTTGAATGCCGATGTCTCCAAATATATGGAACCAAAATGTCAGGCCCGTAGCCAGCCATCTGTGGTAGGGGATGCTGACTGTTTACCAGGAGGGGAGGGCTTGAGGATACATACACATAGTATATATGTTACGCTCAATTCGCGCAATCGACGAATGCGCGCACTCTGCACCCACTCTGCCGGCTGTGTGCAATCTACACCAAGATTGCAGAATTTGTGCAAAAAATTGCCGAATGCGTGGAATAGGCAACACATCTAAATACATTGCGCGCATTCAGCAACTGAACATAAACACTGTTACACTCAATTTGTGCAGTCGTCAAGTGCGTGCAGTAAGCAGAAACTTTGCCAAATTCATGCCCTATATTTTGTCTAATTATAAAACTTGAGTGAGTACAGTTAAAAGTTCAGAAATATAACTCCACATTTAAATTATGAACATAATAATTATGAATTCTGAGTGGTTGATTTTGGACTTCTGAGACTCTCTACATTGTTGCACCCTCGGCCTGGGTGACAAGCTGAGTTACATTTCCACGCCTGCTCTTAAACATGCGCATCTTTTTGAAGAATAATTCTGGTGACAGTTACATCAGCGATATCCTAGTCCTGTACCCACAGAATTCAGTCGCACTAATTCTCGAAGAGAATATGAACTGTTTGGCACGTCAGAAATGGCCAGTGCTGTACATGTCGTTGCGTCCAGAGTGCGTTCTAAGTGACGATCTAGCCTACAAGAAATTTACTATGTTCTATTTTCAATAGAACACATTTTTTCTTGGCCTTCTCTGCACAGCGAACACAGTCAGCTATTACCTTCCGAACTGCTGCCATGGGAATGTTAGAGTAAGTTTCTTGGATCTTTTTATGAGTTTTCTTCTCTCCCTTGTGTTCAATTGCATTGTGTACATCTTTGATGATACTTGTAAAGGACTCCGTCGTTGCCATCACTTTTCCGTCTTTCCGTCTTCGTGCTCGGCGGACGCCACCAAGTTCTACCAGTTCAAACTTTTTAAGAGTATGGTAATACTTTCGATCTTTCGTACCTGTCCAATTGCCGCTCAAAATACTTATTACGTCGGACTGCCTCTCCTGTGTCCAGCATCCACTTATTTCCATCGTGATAGTGGTGGTCACCGTAGTAGTAAAAAATAAAAACTCAAAGTAATAAACTGTTTGAAAATTTGAAAGTAATGATAACAACTAAATCACTATCAGCACACTTCACTGCACTCTTTGTATGACTGACGAGAAGCGAAAGAAGATACCAGCATGAAACATGAATTCAGTCATGATCTCATGATAATTTTTTTCCATATTCTACAGGTTTCAATAGAAACCCATTTGGTTCATTTATTTGTTAATTGTTGCTTGCTAAATGCGTGCATTCGGCAGAAAATTATTGCCGAATCCATGTCAAAAATACAATTACTATCAGTCGATTGCGCGCATTCAGCAATCATGATGCAGATTGCGCGCAGCCAGCAGAGTGGGTGCAGAATGCGCGCTTTCGGCAAAATGTCTGCTTACTGCGCGCATTCGTCAATTGCGCGAATTAAGCGTAACATATATAACGTAAAGATTTCTATGAGGCAGTGGTGTAGCCAAGAAGGGGGAACGAAAAAGGCGAATGCCCCCCAAGGCACCTGAAATTGAATGTAAAATATGCAAAAATTAGCCATTTTTCGCCTTTAAAACACTTTTTCTTTTAATTTCAGCTGGAGCAGTAATTTTATCTTCATTTCCCTAAGACAGTCCTTTAACATCGGCGATTTTTAAAAAATACCCCAATTCTCGACGTTTTCTCCCTTGAAAATCTCACCCCCCCCCCGGAAAATCCTGGCTCTCGAATTCGAAAAAGTTGGAGTCGAATCTTTATCGTTGCATTTTTTGGATTTTATCCTAAATTTTTTCAGCCACTTATCCATTATGTTTAAAATATATAAACCAAACATTCTGAAAGAAAAATAGAAAATTTACAGAGTTTCAATAGGAACATTGAATTGGGTTTCAAAATTCATAATCAAAACTGGTGATTCAACTTACCAACAACCCACTGAAAAAAAAAATTGAATACATCGCGTGAAAAAAGATTAACACTTTTACAACAATTAAATTTTGGAACTTTTGGATACAGAAAAATTCTATTTCGGTGGACTTATCAAGTTATCAGTTCTCAAACAGCCAGTCAGGCATTTAGCCATCGATATTCAATGGGAACTGATGGATCGCAAGCCTACCACTGTGTTTGCGAATTGTAATGTGACACAAGAAAGAGGCCTGTGTGTCTGAAACGGCTGGATGGACACTCAGGCCCTTTTCTTGTGACACATCACATATAGAGAACGACAAACACACGATTCGTCTTTTAAAGCAAAATCTGTGTTGCGAAATATTGTCAAGGGAAGCTCTGGCAAGCGCTAGGGGGTGCTCAGCACCCGAGCACCCCCTGGCTGCGGGCCTGCAAAATGTATTAAAATTTGATGGAACGTTCTTTAGGCTACTTATTCCCAAAGTTTTGTGTTATTTGCTCTCAAACTCTTCTCTCACTAATTAAAATTGTGAAGAAAAGAGAAATGTGCTATCTTAAGATATGTGTTTCTAAGATGACGCAATCCTATTCCTAAGGTAGCGCACTTCTTTTGAATGCCGATTTTTCCAAATGAACGGGATCAAAATGTATAAGAATTTGATGGAAGGTTCTTTGGACTGTCTACAAATTACTCCAAAACTTTTGTGTCATTCGTTTCTAAACTTTTTCGTCAGTAATTAAAATTATAAAGAAAAGTCAAATATGCCATCTTAAAAAAAAAAACACGTGTTCCTCAGATGACGCACCTTTAAATTAGTAAAAACGTACAAAAACTACACTTCTTTGATTTTTACCTCGTTCAGTTCTTTTCTATGCTTCGGTTAGTAAATTTTGATCATTACATATTCTTCCATTTCGGCGACTGTTCTTGCGCCATCTTAGGATGAATTAAATCTATTCGAAATTTGAATAATTATTAATAAACAGTGATTCAGATGAAAAACCCGATTCGTTCAGTAGAAAGTAGATAAAATTGCGAACATAATGCAATATTCACACTTACTTTTTGTGAAATGAAAATACAAATTCGGAAACGCTTCCGGTATAAAATAGAAATAATCAAATTTACCCACCCAAAAACAATAAGATGGCGAAAGCAAAGCAATCCTATGAGCGAGTGTTCTTATGTTAAAAAGGCAAGGATACTAAATACCAAGTCGGTGCGAAGTTAATTTTGACATCAGTGTTGCCAGTACCGAGGAATCTGCAATGCGCCGTCTTAGGACACATTCCACTACGTTAGTTTGTAATTATAATATAGCACACTATGATGGAATATTCACGTATTAGTTTTTCGAATTCATCTGCATATAATGAATTGGTATTGAAATTAGGCATTATTTGAAAAGCAATACGAGACCGCCACGTGTCGTTTCTAGAAGAGACTGCACAGGTGAAAAGTAAGTTCAGCCTCATTGTGAGAAAGTGTTTTGACGATCATCCGATAGATGGCACCAGGGATAGCCATGGGGAGAGGTATGGGACGGCTGGTACCAATAATCTTTCAGAAATCGCGAATTGGCAGTTTCAGGTGCTCAGTTAGCCAGCTCACGCATCGTAAGAGATTTTTCTTCTTTTGACATGGATATGTCTATTGGCTAGCCCTCCTATCCTATCTATAGGGAGGTCTGGTTGTCGGAGTGGATAGCGCCCTAGTCTCGGAATCCGAGCCCACGTAGCAACTCGCTACATTTTGACCTAGGCCGGTTTTTCGGCAAGACGAGAAAAGGGCTAAGACAGCTCTAATAGCCTCCCCGGTGTCTCTGAAGTAATGCTCGAAAGGGCGGATTCCAGGGCTCGGGTTGAGAGTAAAATTAGAAAAGAGAGCTTTCTTTAGATAGTTGTACAGACAGTTTGAAAGGATTGCGAGACGTTCTACCAGGAGTGCTAAATAGAAGACGTTCTTTATGCAGTGTCAGAAATCAACAAAAATGACACGTAACTCATCTAGCATTTCTCTTCTTCAATTTTCGGTATATGTCTCCACACTATAAGCACAAATATCTGACTCGTGATAGGGTGGGACTCATGTGGAGCTGATTATCAAAACAATGATAAAAATTCTTTCGTTTGTATAACTTTCAGGTTTTTCGGGGGGGGGGGGGGGGCTTCTCCATTTGCATTCATGCTCTACATCCCGTGCTCAAGTTCATAGATGTAAACGAAAAACTCGATGAAGATGGCGAATGTGTCAATAATGTTAGATGTGAACGATTGATAGTACCAGGTCATGATTAGGTTTTGTCTTTTCTAACGTTGGTATATCTACAATAATGCAGTGACGTGTTGGTGATTAATGGAGTGCAACACATGAAGACTTGATAGCGTATTTATATTTGTTGCACAGTACAGGTAAATACGTTTTCAAATTCAGCTTGTAGGAACAAAACTCACCAATCCAAGTTGGCGAGAGCAGAGATGAAACTTGACTTTCAGTTTGGGGGAGGGGGGGGGTGGAGAAGGAAAATTTGCCAAAAATTATTTTTTTTTTTCAACAAAAATTTCGCCGACAAAATTTTTTAAAATTTGCCGATTTTTTAATTTAAAAAAAATAAAAGAAACAAAGAAACAAACGTTCTTAGAAAATGAAAAATTCAAATGAACAGTTTCCAAATTTTCAACTGCCAAATTATTGAAGGCAGGGAAGTACCGATAAGAGGTCAGGGGGCAACGGGAGAATTTACCATTACAGTCAGGCGAGTTGAAAAAATCTAACAAGTCGTTGTTGTTATTTTTTTGCTTTGATATTTGGGAATTGAGTTGAGAGGTTGGGAAAACCCAACAAGTCAAAACGTTTTTCTTCTTTTGCATTGACACTTGGAAATTTTGAGTTAAGTCAGTTGGACCTTTCACAATTTTTATCCCACCCCCTCCCACCTTTCCATCAAGAAAATCTCTTCGGTACGTCCTTGGACTCCAGAACTCAAAATGGGATCCCAAAGTGGATAGACTATCGATATTGATTACTGACCTTAAGTGTAGTTGAATTCGAACATGCGCTAAATTTTGAATCTGATTTAAGCTTACAATACCCCATAAATCGAAATGGATAAGCACTAGTTAGTTTTTACAAATCGATTAGACTGTTGAAGTGGAGAGTTCTTACGATCTTAAATTCAAATTAACAGACTGTATGTGAAAATGCTAAAGATCGCTGATTCATTTTCATCATTACAAACATCCTAATCTCTTGAGAAAGAGTTAAATCGTCAAATGCCGGATTTTCAAAAGCAGCATATATGATTTTATAAAAAATGATTGAACCATCGAAGTGAAAGTTGTTTTATTTCCAGTTTCTTGTTTGAAGAGGGGGGGGGGAGCTGTTACAAATTTAGTAATGGCCCTTGGACCTTTGATTGGACTTCATCATTCTAAGGTTAAATTACAATTTTTGAGTGTCATGTTGAAGAAAAAACTCATTGAAGCTTGTATCTTTACAAGCCAACATTTGAATTCTAAAGATAGTGATAAAAATTAATTGACGTTGAAAACCCAAGTAATCTATTGAAACAGCGACTATTGTAATTCCTAATTTTGGTTCAATTTCATAGTCTTTGATTTTTAAAGACTTGAATGTTCTTCTTATAATAACTCACACGCGGATAATTTTGAAATTTTTCCTCCAATTTGAATTTTGGTAATTTGATGGTTATGAAAATGTTAAAAGATTAAATCAAGTTCGTTCAATTTCGACTCTGATTTTGGTGTTTGGGGCCAACCCGAGAGTCAATATCAAAAATTTATCGCGTTGATGGAATTTCCAAATTAGGCGACCTTATCTCTCCCTTCCCCATTTTGATATTTAATTCGGTTACCGGGAAGTCAATTTTGATCACTTCTGGAGACCATTTTTGGCTTCGGGAATCCAAGAGGAATCCGATGAAATTTTCGAATTCAGCAGCACAGAAAATTCGAATACTTTATTCAGTTTCCTAAAAATCAATTTTGAATTTTGGGGCCCAAATCGCAGTTTAACAAGAAAGCTCATAGAAGCTTTCGAATTCAGCGATGCGAAAAACTGCTTGTATTTTGATTCGTTACTCAATTTTCCAAGAATAGAGAACTCTGAAAATCAATTCAGGGTTTAATGAAGAATCTTCTGGTGATATTTTCGAAATCAACGACCAAAAAACCCCTATTTTAGTAATATTTCCATTAAAAAATTCAAGTTTAGCTCTAATCTTCCTTAATGTGAGCGATTTTTTTTTACCGAAAAAGAAACGAGACCTTGCCGTCAGAGATGCCAAATTAAGGGAAAAAACTTTCATTCTTTTCCCATTCAGAATGGACTCATCTTCATTCTTCCCGAAAAAGAAAAAAAAAAAGAGGAAAATTAGAGTGAATGCCTTCCTAAATTCAGCATCTCTCCTTGCCTATTGAGACCACAGTTTGTCCCACGTCGATCGGACTTCTGAATAAAAATGGGTGTGGGGATTATCATTTTACAGTTTGTATAAAAATTGACGGTCAGTGTTTTTATTCACTAACAAGGCCGGATTCACCTAACTGGCCGCTATGTGCTAATTAGTTTTACCACCCCAAAAATATACGCAAAATAAATCCCACTTTATTCGTTTTCAATTTTTCATCCCCCAAGCACTTACATTTGCTCACATGAGCATACCCTAATTTGGGAAGGTAAACTGGAAAGATGTTAGAAATACTTGAGAGGAACACACAACTTCCTTTATACATCAAGATGGTCGTTATCTACTCTTGGCGATGTTTTCTCCTGAATTTCCTCTGATTCTTCTCCTAAGTTGGTTCCAATAGAATCAAAAAAAAAAAAAAAAAACTACAAAGTTTTAGGTTAATCGTATGAGAGGAATCCATGCCACAAGCTCCCTTTCGTTCTTATGGGAAAAACACATGAAGTTTCGACTTTTGATTCAGACTAAATTTCCCGCCTATATTCACCAGGACCAAAGCCCGTAAATTAAACAATAGAACATTTGCTATCGGATTCAGCTTGTGACACTGGAAAATAAGTCTTTTGCTTTCAACTTTTAGAATTTAATAAAATGTTCAACTTTCTCAAATTTTAGGCTCTAGGTCAAACAGAGAATCTAGTAAAAACAGAATAGTCATTGAAATTCGAAATTCAACGTTTGCTTTTCGAAATGTCTTCCATATTTCAGCTTTGTTTCAACCACTCAGATAATGTTCGATAGTCAGCTTGAAACCTACCTTCGGCTTTTGACTGACTGGTCTCTGATGACAGGAGTCTAGGGTACTCCATTTTCAGAAACAAAATTTGACTTTCAGTTCGGGGAGATGGAGAAGAAAAATTTGCCGACAATTTTTTTTTTTCAACTAAAAATTCGCTGACAAAACTTTTTTTTAATTATAAATTTGCCGATTGTTTAACCGAAATATTTTTTAATTAAAAAAAAACAAAACAAAAACAAACAAACAAACAAACAGAGATTCATAAAAATGAAAAATTCAAATGAACAGTTTCTAAATTTGCCGACTGCCAAATTATTGGGGGGTCCCCCCCCCTCACACCCCTATAGTTTCGCCCCTGGGCGAGAGGAAGACGAATCCGAATCAAGTTGACCTGCATGAAAGAGAAGCAAAGGTTCATCTCCGAGTAGACAGCGTTTTAAAGTTTTATGGTTTTAATTACACCTTAAGATACCTTTATTGTACTGTTGAACAATACATATAATTAACGGTGTTTGAAAAAAATCCGGTGATAGTAAGCACTGGGCAAGTTATTTGGCACCCAAAATATACGATGACTGTAGTACTACTCACTGAAACCGGACCACTGACTACGAGATACGATTTGAGGCGTTATCTCGCCGAGTGCAAGACTTCTGTCGAGTTATATTTCATTCTCTCGAAAACGAAATCACAATAATTTCATTATAACGTGTCTTATCTCACCTTGTGATACACCTGCACTGACATGAAGACGTATAATCATCGTATATTTTTCAGCGTACGGCGTAATTAATATTAATCACCTGCGTAATAGCGCCCAGACCTATCCTCTATCCGCCTATATCGTGCTTAGAAAAATCTACGGATAAATTTACGATTTAGGTTGCCGAGGCGCCTGATGATTAATACATATTTATATAGTTCATTTATCTGGATACAATTATACCGAATTTTACCTTGGGCACCTGGGCGGTTTTGACATCTCAGTGAATTTCATAGAATAGTCGGTGCGAGTACGTTTTATGTAACCGCGCAGCATGTTCAGGTTCCGTGAATACCTTTATAGTTCTAACAATTCTGTATTCGTTGATCCACACCATTATTGAACACTAACATGGCTGTTGGCACCAATATCAAATAACAAGGTGTCTACCAAATATGAATTTCCCAAAATTATGACCTTTGTATGACTTTGGTGTGACTTTTAACGTTTTCACGCCTGAACAGAATTTCCACAAGGAAAAAAAAGAGATAAAACTCAAAAACATGTTGATTGCAAACAAAAGCTTTGAAAAAACTTGAATAATAACGAACGAATTATTATTGCAAAGAACACAATTCTTCGATTAAATTTCAATGATAAGAAATACCTATTGCGATTTTTCAAGAAGAATTACTTAATTTGTAAGTAATTAAAAGCAATTGTATGACGTTGCACGACTTCTACGACTTATATGACCAGTAGACACCCTGAATAATCGTGATAGAGAGGCACAGAAACGAACAGAAATGACTTTCGTATATGTATGTGACTTCAATGCATATAGGTACAAGAAGACGACCAAATCAAGCGACATCAGTGGTAACACAATGTATTAGCGCTAAGTACAATATGTGTCCCTTAAAACGCAACCCAAAAATCAAAATTTCTAAAATAAATGTTTTTAATGAATAGAAAATTGCTTAAATAAGACACGGAACGCTTAGAATATAAAAATAATGTTTAAAAAGTTATAAAAGATGTTGAAAATGATGGCCCAGTTGATGCCAGTCTTTGTGGTGTTAACTGGGTACTTTTTCTTGTATGGGAAGGACTCAGGACTGACCCCCTTTTTCTAAACTTGTTTACCAACCACGCAATTGATGTTTTATTCGGAGGTGGAACATTAGTAAAATGTTTCTAAACTTTTTTTCCGTTTCCGCTTAGGATAACGAGCAAAAATAATGTTCGATTGTAAAAATTCGTTGTTCTGGATTAAAAACCATTGTGAAAATTTTCAAGAACAATCCACCCCAACACACAGAAAAATGACAGGCCGACCAACAATATCTGTGCTCAGATATTGTGAACACACCAGCGTTACGTAACGAAGGTTTGGCACGATGCTTCTAGTACAGAGTTGCGCGCGCATGAAATCAGGGTTGCGTTTTAAAAGACACATACTGTATAAGAGAAGGGGGCAGAAAAAACAACGAAGATGAAGAAGCCGAAAGAAAGATATACTCCACCGAAATTCAAACAAAATAAGCTGTTACATTTGAATATTCCCTTTTTCATTTATTCTTATTACAAAATTGATCAAATCCTAACAAGTAGCCGCTCCTTCGACCTGTACAATTCTACCATCAATCAGAAACACTGATGGTGTGGTGGAACGTATGGCGATGCGCGTATGCCAAAGTGGCTCCTATGATACCGCACTCCTGGCCCCGGAAACTACCCTTTCGAGTATCGCATCAGTGACTGGAGAGACGCCCGAGCCCCATTTCTCCATGCATCAGAAACACTAATAACTCCAAAAGTATTATAATTCTTTTTCATTTTTGCTCTCAACCCGAGCCCTGGAATCCGCTCTTTCCAGCATTACTTCAGAGACGTCGATGAGACTGTTAGAGTTGTCTTAGCTATCTTGAGACCAGCGCGTTATCCACTCGGTCAACCAGACCCCCCCCCCCCAAAAAAAAGTATTATAATAATTCCGGACGTAACACGTCTCCAATTCGGAAGTCCGGGCGGTGACAAACTGGATCAGAATTGAGAATAAGGGCATGATATGTAAGGACACTGAAAGAGGTAGGTAAATTAGAAAACTTGAAGAAAGGGATGAAAACAGTAAAATTATATATTTTTTATTACTGCTAGAGGAAATGGTTGAGGGAAAGAACTCGAAAGGAGGGCATAGAATGAGCTCTCAAGAGCAGATAATGAAGAGTACAACGGGTAAATCCTTTTCAGAAATAGAAAAATTAGCATAGGAGAGAGAGAGAAAAAAAGAAGAGTCGCAAGTGAGATGGCCAGAACAAAATGATTTTTGGACGGGGGGAGTATAGAATAATTAATACAGCAGCGAAAAGAGGGAAGGCGAGCGTAGGTATTATTATGAATTAGACTCTAGGGAATAGAGTGCAAAGTTACACCCAACACAGTGAGATGAAAGAAAATATCAAATAGATAACTAAATGGCGCATGATGGCTAGATGACTATTATGAAGCTATCGAAAGAACTACTAAAACACATCCTTTTTGCGAAGTTTCGTCTAGTTTCATTATAAAGTCTAAAAGATATTTGTTATTAGGTTATTACGTGAAAACAGTCCTTACGATTTAATTTTACATAGAGTAGAAGTAGGGCAAAGTGACGCACTCAAAGTTTGAACCCCCATAGTTTCTCCCTTTTTACGCCAGTAGATAGAAATTAAGTTGTGGTTAAGAACTACAATACACCAGCTAACTTTGAACAAATAAGAAACGACCTACTGTTTACCATTATTTAAAAGTGTTTCTATTTGTACTCAGCTTGCCCTTATGAAAAAAATGAGGGGCAAGATGACTACTTTTTTTGAAATCATTATAGATCATTCTCAACTCAGTTTAGGAATTTCCAACCAGCATCCAAAGTTAGCTGGTATACTGCAGTTTGTAACCATAACTTAATTTTTATCTACTGGCGTGGACACGAAAATTACCTTGCCCCCTCTACTCTACATTATAACCAGAAGAAGATATAAAACATCAAATATTAGATTTAGGACATACCCAGGAGCGGATATAATAGCGATAAGATTTAGTAATGAAATGCTGGTTTAGATTTGAAAAGATGAATAAGATGAAAGTAAAAAAAAAAAAAAAACAGAAAAAATGAAATTTGGAGTTATTGAAAGAGGTAGAAAAAAGAGAAGAATATCAAAAAGAAGTATCGAACAAACTCAGTAAATCAAATCAAAGGAAGGCGCAATGATATTGAAGGGGCGTGGATAGCACTGAAAAAAAAACAACAATAAATACGTGGCAGTTTCTATAAAAAGTGGTAACTTTGTCGATTGATCGAAGTCTCAGAAAACGTAAAAAAATAAAAATAAAAATAAAATTTTTTGGTAAAAAAAAATCAATTTTGAGATTTTGGTTGATTTCTATAGAAAAAACATTGTAATAACAAAGAGACAAAATTTACGCGCATGAGAGTGAGGAGAGAGAGAGAGAGAGAGAGAGAGAGAGAGAGAGAGAGAGAGAGAGAGAGAGAGAGAGGGGAGGGAGGGAGGGAGAGGGGAGGGGGAGGGGGAGGGGGAGAGAAAAGAGAATTATGAAAGAGAATGAGAAAAGAATGCGAATGTCTGCGTTCGCTTCTTCGAGGGTTTTCGGAGCTCACGAATAAATCCGATGTTCTCAATTGTTACCACGCAGAAGAGCGAAAAATTTCCTTTGCAACAATCCCTCGTCGAGGCTGGTAACGTGATTCCGCGGCGAGTTATGGCCGCTTGACGGAGTGAGAGGAAAAGGTGTGTCTAACTCTGTCTAACTTTAAACGCGTTTTTCCCCAAAACGTGTTTTTGCACGTTCTTGTTACACTCATCTTTGACCGCTTGTATCTCCGGAACAAAAAACGCTACAAATCTCGCTGATAGCTCGTTGGAATGGGCATTCATTCGTCTATTACGTACTGTCCATAACACAAAATTCGTCGGATCAACAAAGTTACTCCTTTTTATAGAAACTGCCACAAAAATAGAAAGGAGGAAATCATGGATGAAAAATGAAATATCAGAGTTAATGAAAGAAAGAAGACAGTACGAAAAAACAAGCCAATGATAAAGAAAGTACAGAAAAATATAAGCTTTTAAGAAATCAAATAAAGAAAAAATGTAAGAAGGCTACAAGAAAAATAGATTAATCAGAATTGTGAGGAAATTAAGGAACAAATGAAAACAGAAAACCCCAATCAGGCATCTTACAAAGTGAACAGATATTGAGGAGAAGAATAGATTAATCAAAATTGTGAGGAAATTAAGGAACAAATGAAAACAGGAAAACCCAATCAGGCATCTCACAAAGTTGAAGGATATTTAGGAGAAAAATAGCTTAATCAAAATTGTGAGGAAATTGAGGGATGAATGAAAACACAAAAACCCAATTGGGCATCTCACAAAGTTGAAAAATATTTAGGAGCAAGAAGAAAGAGAACAAATAATTTAATGGAGGAAAAGGAAAATTATTAGATTCTAAGAAAGACAAGGTAGAAAGATGGGTTAGATATGTTGAAAAACTGTACAAGAATGGAGCAGGTATAAGTAAATGCATGGAGAGGGAAGACAGTACGGAGGATGAACGAGAAGATCCTACGTGTATTTCGAGATCACAATTTTGAAAGAAATGAAAGCAGGTACACCCAAAGAAGTAGATGAAATTGCTAGTAACTTATTGAAGATGCAGGATTAATTTGTAGAATGTATTAGGAATGAGGGATGCCAGTAGATTCCCAGGAAAGCAGGTTAATGATGATCCCTAAAAAGGCAGGAGCAAGCAACTGTGAAGATAATCCTACAGTAAGTTTACTTTCACACGCATATCAATAATTCTAGCAAGGAGGCAGAAAGGGTGGGAGATCACACTGGATTCAGAAAAGGTAGAGGAACTAGGGAAGCAATTTTATGTTTGATGTTTTCAGTACAAAAAATACAGAAAAAAGGTTTGGATACATACATATTAGCATTAGTAAATTTAGAAAAAGCTCTTCATAATGTTGAATGGTCAAAATGTTTCAAGTATTGAAGGAAATAGGAGTTGAATATAAAGAATGAAGAGGACTATGGGACTTACATAAGGATAAATGAGCCCAAATATAAATAGAAGATGAACTGAGAAAGGCGAAAATTCAAAAAGGAATGAGACACGGTTGCTGTTCTTTAAATTAGTCACTAAATTAAAATTAATTAAAAATTCATCCTCTTGGGTAGAGACTTGAGACTTGGCGAATTCAATGGACAAGAATACCCCCCACCCATAAAATTTCGTGAGTAAAAATAACGAATTCCTTACATTTTCTCACTGGTTTAGTTCAAAACTTTTCTTTCCACTACATTTTAACGTTTATAAACTTGACAACACTGATTTGATTTTGCTTTGAAATATTGACGAATCGTGTGTTGTCGTTCTTTATAATTCACAAACACAGTGGTGGGCTCGCGCACTGATAACTTGGTAAATTCACAGAAGTAGAATTTTTTACTTCCAAAAGTTCGAAAATTTGATCGTTGTAAAAGTGTTAATCTCCTTTCACGCGCTATATTCAATTTTTGTTTCAAAGGGTTGTCGGTAAGTTGAATCACCAGTTACCCAATTCAACCAGTGGCATAGCTAGTACTTTCCCAATGGGGAGGGCAAAGTAAGATTTTCAAGGAGAAAAAAGTCGGAAATTGAGATATTTTTCAAAAATCGTCGATATTACAGGGCTATTTTACGAAAATGAAGGTAAAATTACTGCTCTAACGAAAATTTTTCGAAAAAACGTGTTTTAAAAGCGAACAATTTCTCATTATGCATATTTTACATTTAATTTCAGGTGCCTTGGAGGGCATTCTCCCCCTTCTCCCCCTGGCTACACCACTGTCTCACGTAGACATCTTCGAATTATATACTATGCGTATTCTCAAGTCTCCCCCCTCACCCGGTAAACAGTCAGTACTCCCTACTGAAGATGGCTGGCTACGGGCGGGCTTCAAATCAATTTCCAAATGACTCGACTCACCGTCTTTCATTAATTAAAAAAATCAATCAGATCAGAGAGCCGTGGTACATGGAAGATTATATGCCCAGAGTGTAATCTACAGCGATCACCAATTCAACCTGATTGAATTTATCGCTGATTTCATGCACATTTTTTCCCAATGCCTACCTCAAATACGCAAGAAAATCAAATTTAATTTCTCCGACAGACAATTTTTGCGAGTAATGTTCCTGTTGATATTCTCAACTATTTATCACTGAAACATTAAGAATATGGCGAAGAAAAATCAGGGTGTTTACAGAAATTAAAAAGTAAAAATGAAGTTCTTTTTCAGGACCCTTTGTAGGACCGTAGCTGGCATATTTTCCATATTTTCCTCGAGTGTGCAAATCTTTTTTTTTTTGTTTCCAATTATTTTATCCCCTTTACCCCTTCCACTTTTTTGCTCCTCCCACTTCCCGCTCCTTGTGAATATAGATCGCGTGCTACAGTTTTTATTGACTAATCATAGGAATGGCAAAACATTTATTTTTGAAAATTGGAAACAAATTCATTATCTGTAAAATAAAACAAGAATTTTTGGAAGAAAACTAAGGAACAAATAACTCAGAATAGGATTTTTAGATTAAAGTTTTAGACTCGTGTGGCTTTAAGAATATGTATTAACAAAGGACTTTTTATTTTTATTTTTAAATTTCAGCACTTTTCAGAACTTTTAGGACTTACTTTCAAAATTCAGGACTTGAAGGACTTTTCAGCACCTGTAGACACCCTGAAAACATGTATTTCTCATCCTCCATTAATTTTGTCACTCTAAATATTGGGTCATTCGATCGACGTGAATCATCGCAGGTTTACCAACGAAGGTCTAATGAGAAAATCCCATTGCCCTTAAGAAATGCACAAGAGTGTTTGCAAGCATACGCTTTTTTCACACATACCTCCTCAATTTTTAGTGTTTTCTCATGAAAAAGCTATGAATGCATAATGTAGCCGACTTGCTACAGGGTAACATTCCAATTTTCACCCAATGTAAAACCAAATTCAGCGGAAAATGTTCTCAACGATAGATCAAAAATTTGATACATTGCAGAGTTTCAAGCTGCGAAAGTAAGTTCCAACTCTTCAACACAGATTAAAATAGAAAGTTGAAGGCTGCCTGTTTCAAGATCAGGACCGTATTTAGGGGACGGCTGAAGGAGCCATGGCCCAAGGCCCCCATATCTGTCCCTTCAAAATGGGACCCCACGAAGGAAAGTGAAAAACACCATGTGGAAAGAAATGAATGGCCGCGCTGCATCAGTGTTTTTGTCGGTAAAAAACGAAAAAGTTTTTTTTACGTCATTCTACAAAAAAAGAATAATAATAATGATGATGATGATAATAATAATAATAATAATAATGAATAAATTAATTAATTAATTCAGTTGGAGCCCCCATAACTTTTGACCCCTCTCTCTCGTGAGTCTAAATCCGGCCTTGTTCAAAATTGGAAGTATACAAATGAAGTTGATAACTGCTATCATTTTTTCCCTTTCAAGTCTTCCTACAAGGCATCTACTTACTTCTCTTATCTTACACCAGGTGGAGTGTAGACCAACTCTTACAGTTATGGAAGATAAGAGATTTTGAGGTTAAGGTTGCCATTTTCAAGAATACTAATCTTAATAGAGTCCTGCGATCACTTTTCGTTATGTTGCCCATCATGCAATTTACCGCATTAGCTTATAATTTCATCTTCATCAGAAATAAACATGATTCCAGAACTGAAACGGAATGTTGAATCCTTTCTCCGAACTAGGATTCTCAAATTTAGAATCCAATTTTATTTTCTGCTCTAATGATTTAAATTCTATTTTCTCAACCATTTCTTCGGCTCGGGAGCTTCTCTTGAGCTTAAAATGAAGGTTATTATCTAACTTTTAGAACTAGTAACACATATGCTATGAATGCTGATTTTGGGGCGCGACGTTTCTCAATTACAACTGAGACCCTGTTATCTCATCAGGACAAACACGTATCATTGGAAATGCCCTATATTCACTCATGCTCCAGGTTATGGCCACAAGTGGATGAGTACCTGCAACGAAGAAACTTCTAATTTGGAAAATCGGATCTAGCAGGGACCACACTGGGCGAAACCGCGATTCTAGGCGGCCAAAACCTAACTACACGGTTTTTTCAATACTTGATTGGTTCCAAGTAAAAGTTTTAATTAACTGGTACCTAGAAACACTTCCTTTCCTGCCAGTGGTCAGTCCCTGTATACAGGGTGTCCTCGTGGTCCGCTTCACAAGTAACATACAGGGTGTCGCACAGTGGGAGATTTCAAAATTTGAAGCTGCAAAAGTCGGATTTATGAAACTATTAACAACAATATAACAATCTAGGGGTATTTTGGCTCGCTGAGTTCATTTTTGAGCTTATTTTTACCCCATCTGGTAACCTACCTACCCCCTTTATTGGGAGATAAAAATCCAAAAATTTTGAAGAAATCAAGTTTGGTATCTAAAACTATGTTTATTAAGACGCTAAATTCGTTTTTGAGCTCATTTTTACCCCACTTGGTTACCCACCCTCTTTATAGGGGGATGAAAATCAAGAATTTTTGAAAAAATCGAGTTAGGTGTCCAAATATATGTTTTTCGAGGCGCAGAATTCGTTTTTCAGCTTATATTCACCTCATCTGGTGAACTCCCCTTTATTTGGGGTGAAGGATTCAAAATGTTTGAAAAAATCGAATTGGATACCTGAATGTATGTTTTTTGAGACGCTGAATTCGTTTTTGAGGTTATATTAGCCCATCCGGTGACCTACCCCTGTATTGAGGGAACAATATTCAAAATTTTTGAAAGAATCGAAGTGGGTGTCCGAATATTTTTGTTTTTTGAGACGCTGAATTCGTTTTTGAGCTCATTTTTACCCCACTTGATAACCTACCCCTTTATAGGGGATGAAAATCCAAAATTTTTGAAGAAGATCGAGTTGGGTGTCTAGATATATGTTTTTCGACACGCTGAATTCATTTTTGAGCTTATATGCAGGTACCCTATCTGATAAACTAAACCCTTAACGGGGGGGGGGGTGAAAATTCAAAATTTCCGACTAAATCGAGTTAGGTGTCGAAATATACATTTTTTAACGCGCTGAATTCGTTGTTGAGCCTGTTTTTGTCCCACCACTGCAAATCGTTCGTCATTATTTCCTTTTTTGTCTGAATGTCGCAAACGGTCGCAGCTGAATGATGTCAGTATAGTTAGGTGGATGTTCAAAAAATAAAACTCATTCAATATATTTTCGGATCGAGTTGGATCAAGGTTTTCCCAGTCCATGAAGTGAAGGTATTGGGTAGAGCAAAATGGACAGTAATATTGAACTTTAATATTTATTTTGATGTTAGAAACGTGAAGTTTCTTTTACAAAGAACTCATTCAAATTAAACTGTATTTATCAAGGAATAAAAAAAAAAAAAAAAAAGATTCTACGTCAAGGTCTGGCTTTGGTATCGTCATTTGAAACTACCCTCCATTTCATAATCATTTAAAACAGTCTGCTTAAATTTTAAAATATTCAAATTGATATCCAGCTCTGCATGCTAATAATATTTTTGGGGAGATAAGTAGGTCATCTGATATTGAAGCATAATAATTTCCACAATTAATGTAAATTTGGCTCGCTTCATTTTATGGAGTTTTGGCCGCCTAAAACCAGCATTTCGCCTAGTGTGGGACGTACTCCGCAGTCCGCAAGGGAGTACAAGAGGTTTTCCTCTACATTGTTGCTATTGGCCAAAATCCCTTTTAGATCAGGATATCACTTGGTAAAGTCGGATTCTCAATTAGCAAAATTTGAAAGTGATCCCGATGTGCAATCAGTCACTCTCTAGTTACCCAGTTACCCGTGGAAAAGTTATCCATTTGTTACCCTCAGATTACCCTTGTTCTCCTTTAGTTACCTATGTCCCCCTTTAGTTAACCGGTGGGATTTTGCGCATTGGGGATTTTGTTGTCTGCCGATCTCAAAATGTTTACAGCTGGAAAAATCAATATTTTGCTCTGGGGACCCGCCTCAAGTCGGTTTGATACGGAAAATCAGAAACATCGGAAACCCGAATGGAAGAACTATACGTGGTATGGGAAAATCTGAGATGAATCAACAAATGAAATAAAACGCATCAAACGTTTATTGCCATCGACATGAAAACATTTCCATTTCAAAATTTGGCTGGCCGATTAACGCTCGCTGATTTCTGTTCTGTCGTTCTGCAGACTGTTTATGTTCTAGAATGCGTTTTTTATACAACGATCGAAGAAATTTGCCAGTTAGATTTAATGTTTCAATAAATAGGAGTTCATTGTAATGAGATTTACATTTTATTACCTCGCTTTTTCTTTCACCTTTCATCGGTGTTAATTTTTTATGTTCTGTTGCTCAGAGCAGATGTCAGTTCCGTTGGTTGTGAACTTTCAATCACTTACATTGAACCTGAATCGAGAAAAGAGTTTATCTAACTGTAGGTGATTGTAAGATAAACCTCTCTGTGATGGGTAAATGGTGATGTCTACCATTCAACACAAACAATGGTATTTCCCTCGTGTTCAATTTTCTGATATTATTTTCTTTCCCTCCAAGTTTGCTTCATTAACCAACAAAGATTTTTTTTAAATACGTTGTTCTTGTACGATAGACGTTCAATTTTAGAACAATCGTAAATTAAATGACGTAAATCAGAGTAGAGACGGAAGGCAGCAATCGAATGACAAGCATCTATTTTTATTATGCACAGACGTGATATTCCTAATGACCACTTAATACAACAATTTTACTTATCTACTGATTCGGCATAGTTGTTTTAAAATAAACCAAGTAAATATAACATTGGCATCGGCCTGAGTTTAATTATAGGTACTTTAAAGAAAATCAATGTTGATCATCGAGCAGATTGAATTCATCGACCTTGACGAAGAAATTTCATTGTAATTGTGCATAGGTTGCACCTAAACGCGCACGAGCGATTTTTTTCTCCTCAAAATATTGACCAACGAGGGAGCATCAAGTCCACCTGTTGGTCCATCGTACAGAAGACGGCGCTGGAGACGAGGCGAGCAATAAGGGAACCTCGAGAAAAATGATTGAAAAATTAGATATAGATACAGAAAAGTTTTGATGCCTAAGTATTTTCAGATATTTCATATACATACAAGTAGACAGTGGTGGTGATTTTGGGAGAAAAATGCAAGGGTGGTGCCCGAAAATAGAGAAGGGTACACGAGTAAGGGATACAACGTTTCATTAAACGCCCTTCTACACCTTGGCAGTGTCAATGGACATTTGTGTTTTGACTAACGTAAAAATGTTGGAGGATAATATCATCAGAAATATCTCCCCTTCCCCGGCGAAGACAATTGACACCGTTGCAAATAGATGTCTTACCTTCTACAATCTAAGTACATAATGGGCACCGATAAAAAAAGATCCAGTTAACAAGGTGTCTCCCGGGGCCAAATTTTCCAATTCCTTGACTTTTCCTTGACCTTTTCTCACTTTTTTCATAACCGTTTCACACACATACAAATAATCTCATTCGTAGAATCTTACTAAGGTGGGGAGGGTGGAGCCCACAATAAATGGAAACACTAAAAAATACTATAAAAAAGGATATTATGTAATTATCTGAAAATATTTACGTTACTTTAAATTTACTTGTAATTTAAAAAAAATTCAGAATAGTAATTTTGAGGAAATTTAAATGAAAAAATTATGACTTTTCATGACCACTATCCAAAATACTTGACTTTTCCTTTACTTCCTTGACCACTCTCCAAAATACTTGACTTTTCCTTGACTTCCTTGACCGGTAGACACCCTGGTTAAGATAGGGCATACAAAACGCCCACTTCTAGTGAAGGATGCTAGGTCATTTCTGCAATTCCAGGAATGCTTCTATGTAATGTGCTCCAGAGTAAATCATTTACGGCGTCTTCCCAGAAAAATTCTGTAGGCAGGGTGTCTATTAGAACTGAAAAATGAAAATTCGTGACTTTCGAGACCTAAAATTACTTTTTACCGCCAAGAAAAATTCCGTAGCTCCGTAGCTGCATTTCGAAAACTTTTCATGTTTGTGAGACTATTTAAGAAAAATTCGTGGAATTTTGATGCTTTTGTGACTATATCATAAAGTCTGTTACACGTTGGGGTTTCCATGATTTAGTTTGCGAGTTTTTCCATGACTTTCGTGATTTGTGAACGGTAGACATCTTGATTTCGTATGACTTTTTCGAGGAATCTTCTTTTTCCGTTTTTTTATTCTCAATTTCTTCTAGTCTCTAAGGCGATGTCGGGCCCAAGGCCCTTTCAACCGCTTACAAACATGAATCCAGTTTCAACCAAATAATTATGATCAAAAATGATCAAGTGGACCAAAACTGACCAACAAGACGTTTTCATAACGACCAAAATCGACCAAAAACAATCAAAGTCCACCACGAATGACTAAAGAAATTAAAACTGATCCATGTTCACCAACACTTTTCGAAAATAGATTAAAACGAACCAAAAGGAATGAAGCCTAATATATCAATTTTAGCACTTTACATGCTTTTGTATATTTGAGCAAAACCGTAACGAAAAACCTAACGCTCCCCCGACACGAATTCAGTGGTTGACATTTCCATGGAAATTTGTTTTAGCACTTTTATATACTTTTACTACTGGGTATACTTGAGCGAAAAACCTAACGCTCCCTCGACACGAATTCAATGGTTGACATTTACAGTCTGCAGCCGTGTTGTTGCTGCGCGACTGCAGTCTGCGTTGACATTTCCATAGAAATTTATTTTAGATGTATATATGACTTGACTACTGGGTATACTTGAGCGAAAAACCTAACGAAAAACCTAACGCTCTCCCAATACGAATTCAGTGGTTGACATTTACAATCTGTAGTCTGCAGTCGTGCTGCTGCTGCACGACCTGCACTCTGCAGTCATGTTGTTGATAGAAATCTCCACCCCCTCCCCTCCCGTCTGACACGAAGCCATTGCCATTTTATTAGGGTACAAAGGCATATATAAAATGTTACGTGTCTCTGTAG